>VMKM01000523.1:0-215450 GCA_008360985.2 Macquaria ambigua
TCACAACAATAAAAATAAAATCTTCATCAGGCAAAGTAAGACATGCCAAGCCAGTACCATAATAAAATAATCACTAGTGCTTCTAATAGGGCAGTATTAGTAATTCCAGAGTCTTGAGCCCTAATTCTTGACCTTGGAACAACCAGGAGGAAAGCTTTTTATGTTGTTACTGAGAGTTAATCTATTAATCAGTCAATAACCACAAGAAAATACACACATCGATCACATTATTTCTGCAGTGTTAAGTGACTGCTTACAATAATGTTTGCTCTTGTTTAGCACATATCAGTGCAGCTACGAAGTTGCAGCTCAGTTTAGCAACTGGTTCATCTTCATGAAGTCATTCAATATGGACTAAACCGTATGAACACAAAACTCACCCTGTCGAAAAATAAACAGACATGCTAGCAGCTCTGTCAGCTTGTACTGTTGTTGTTAGGTAAATGCTAACGTCATCATGCTAACATGCTGATGTATAGTAGGTATTATGTTTACCATGGCCACCATCTTAGTTTAGCATTTATCATGCTAGCTTTTGCTAATTAGCATTAAGTACAGCTGAGGTTGATGGGAATGGCATTAGTTTAGCCAGTATTTGGTTATAAACCCAAGGACTGAACGAATTAAAATTTGGACCTGATGATGGTGCTAGAATGAAAAGTTAACGGATCATCAAAGTCATTGCAGTTCATAGCCACAGTGCGTATCTCTGCTCATCTTAACTTGGCAGTTTTAATTACTCCAAACAAACTGCTGCTGCTCCTTCAGCTGCTTCTTTAAAAAGTCTGTGCATCATTACTTTCTATGAACCACACTGTTTTTATCAGGAAAATGTCATCTGCCACTGAATGTTAAGAAAAGAAAAAGTAAAAAAACAAAAAAAAGGGTATATGTCGAGTTACTGTGGTGCTCTAACCAATCAGCAATACAGTAAAACTTAAAGTGATAGTTCATCATTTTGTGGAATACACTTAATTGCTTTCTTGCCGAGAGTTAGATGACAAGATCGAAAGCACTCTCATGTCTGCATGGTAAAAAGTACTACTACTACTTCTGTCCCTTCACTACTACTACTGGCAGCCGGTTAGCTTAGCTTAGCACAAAGACTGGAAACAGAGGGAAACAGCTAGCCTGGCTCTGTCCAAAGTTAAGCAGCTACTACCACAGTGGTAATCTTGATCTTGAAGTATTTGATCCAGGGTCGCACCAGTCTCACTGCCCAGTCTCTTACTCTAAAAGCAAAGATCTAGATCAAGGTCTGATAAAGACACAATATCCTCTTCCACTGCTTTTAGTTTAATCACATGCCTCATAAAATGCACATAGAATCCAGTCCCTACTGTCCCAAAAAATAAGTATGAAATAATTTGACTTGATTCATGGATATTTTGTATATCTCACAAAGATGATGTGATGTGATTTTCTTTCTTTTTTTTCTTTGCAATATATGTAGTTGCAAGTCTCATTCTTAGAGGTTTTATTTTATGATTTTATGGTACGAGATTATGGTTATAAAAACCTTTTCACTTTGCATTAAAAGTACTGTCTGTGCCATGTGACATTAACTGCAAACATGGTCTAAATTTGCTGCACACGGGGGGCCAAAAATACACTGCAGACACAGGCAGCAATCAAAGCCAATGTCTTGAAAAAGGTCAACCTCTCTGAACGTCACAACATCGATGAAAAGGAAAACATGTGGGGGTTCATGTGTCCTTTTCACCATACCTGTTTTTTCCCCTGTGAAAAATTGAATTAGCAGGTGGTACATTAAGCAGCTTATGTTTAGTTTATGATGATCACCCTCCCCCCTCGTTTTACCTCTGTTTCTCGCTCCCACTTTTGTGACGGATGTCAAGTCTCTCCCCGAGCTGCTCCACCTTACTCCTGTACCTGCCTGCGAGGCTCCATGACGGCTCTGTCTGTTTGTCGACTTAATGCTGGAGCAAGGCTCTAATCTGCCATTAAGACAGGGGGGGAGAGAGGCTTACTGGTGTTTCTCTTACAAATCCACTTCCAGAAAACCCCGGCAGAGATGCTGCACTGCATCCCAACGGATTAGTGATGGGGCTACGACAGTGATGGGGCTCTCCTACGACAGGAGGAGAGGAGAGAGGAGAGGAGAGGAGAGGAGAGGAGGGGAAAAAAGGTCAAAAAGAAATAATGTGATGAAGGAAAGGTGAGGATAAAAAGAGGTGAATGGATAGCAGGCTACAGGGGCAGCCAAAGAGAGACAGAGAGGAAACCTAGGTGAGAAAATGGAAAGTGTGTGTGTGTTCAAACATTGCATTTGTGCGTCCTTACGTGGGAATACACAAGAGAGAGAAGTGAAAAGGAAAATGACACACGAAGGCAGGGGTGTAAGAGCAGCAAAGCGAGGACAAAAGGGAGAACTGTGTGGGTGCGCTGGTTGTAGAATGAGGGGTTGTGGGCTGTAACATTTAATATCTGGTAACCACACTGCGTTTACTTAATGTTGTGTGCAAATATCAGTTACTGACAGGTCCCCGCTCTGCGTCTTAACCCCTTTCAACCTGTTCAAATACACAACAGATTTACTCCTGCGTTCCTCCTTCATCCTCCTCTCTTCGCTCAGCCTTTGCTTTAATGATAGCCAGACTGTGCGGCCCTCCCAGTGTCACTGTGATGCAGCCCAGGCATGACTAACACCTTTCTGAAGGCTGTCCATCTGTGGTGGGAACACCGGAGAGCCAGAGCAGGGGTCTGAAATGGAGCAGTCCTGACAGGCAGATGGCTCAGCTCCTCCATGCCAGGACTGTGCCCAGTTCCCTCCACCCCCTCTTGGCTCAGCCCATCTGTGGACTAGCCTTGAGGGGAATGAATGTGGCCCACCTGGGTGGACCAGGGGGGCCCCCGCTACAGTTTCCATTTAGTTCCGAGTCAGAGGTCCATCAGAGCCTAAAACACACTCAGCAAAGGAGAAACCACCCACGCTCATCCAAGGAGCTGCCCCTCTAAAGGTAAGCGAAGAGTGTTTTTTTTTCTTCTTCTTCTTCTCCATCAAACACTCTTGGCTTTCCGTGGGCAGTTGCCATGGCTACGGTAAAGTAAGCGACCACCTGTGGGCTCGCATCTGATGTAAAAGAGAAAAAGGCAAAAAAGAGACAAATCAACAGACTGCAAACTGATTGACCGAGAGTACCCTGGAATAAATCCAACATTTCAGATCCTCTGATGTTTCAGGACATTCACGCAGGCAGATAAAAACATCTTGAATCAGCAGACAGGAAAGTCTCTGGATCAGTCAGATAGGGACTCACAGTGGGCATGGGCAGCAGATTTTAGCCCGGGTCACAGCAGCCCAAACCCCCAAAGCAACTCGCTCCACAGACTCCTCTCCTGCTGGACATCAATCTTCAGAGCTGCTGTCTAGGCAAAGAGCAGATTTGATTTCTCCGCTGAACAGAACTCAACCCTTGACCTTCCCCCCCCCTCAAAGCCCTGGTAGCCCCAAGTAGTTGCTATGGTTACTGTAAAGCGGGTGGTAGTAGTAGTTGCAGCCCTGCAGAATGCAGAGCCGCTGTGAACATTATAGGAATAGATATAAATTTGTACAAGCCCCTCGCAAAGTGTAATTGAATGTAGTCAGGAAACCCGCCCCTGTCAATAAATTACCTATTTATTTCTGGCCTTGAACAAGGTGACTGCGTGTAATACATGCCAGCACACTGTGCAGCGTGATGCTCTGAGCAGAGGTGGATCCTGTTTAAAAACACAGTCATGTCTGAGCACTCTCTAGTCATGTGTGTGTGTGTGTGTGTGTGTGTGTGTGTGTGCACTAGCGTGTACTTTATGTGTACGTACATGTGTCCAAGCGTGTGAGTATGTGTTGACTTGGTGCCAGTGGGTTTCCTCGTGCCAGCACCGCAGTCTGGTGAGGCAGAGCGGCATGCCGGCTGCACAGCTGCGTGTGGGCAGCTCCCATTGGTCGAGGTTAACGAGGTAGAGAGCACATCTGCATCGGAGCAGGCCACGGATGAGTGAGGCCACAGCAGAAGCTGTCATGCTCTCTCTTTCTCTCTCTCTCTGACTTGCCTGCATGTGTTTTTATGTGTGCGAGACACTGAATTAATTTTTTGGTCAGGAAGGGTGTCACTATATCAGTGGAAGGGAAATATCATTTATTCTAGTACGGGATTATTTGCATTAGTCTCCCAAAGCATTTACTGCATGTGTGTGCATATGCATACAGTATACATTATCCAATAAGCCAAGTCAATGTGTAGTTAGGACCTGCCTTATCTGGAAATATAGCTGTTTAAATGCAAATATTAGTCAACTTAGCCTGGTCCAGTCCACTTTCTAGCTTTTTCTGGAGCTTTCAAGTATTTCCCATGGTCTTCATCAGCGAATGGAGTTCAGTTGACATGGAGATGGATCTGTTGAGCTAAGTGAGCTAAGTAGTAGTCATCTATAGCACTTTTAAGACTTCTCATCCGTGTTAATATGTTAAGCATGAAATGTAATTCTTGACCTTGGACAGTTTGACAAAGCAATCTCAACTCAAGGTCCACCTACTAACTTTTTTCCACAGCTTTGATCTATATCACCTTAGTTTTTATGTTATTTCATCCATTTAGCCTGCTAACCTAGACGTCTAGACATCTTTTGACCTGCAACACACCAGATCATGTTTCCTGGGATGTGTCTGTGTGCTCACGTAGAGGGTGGCCAAAACTAGCAAAACACCTCATGAAAGACAGAGACATGATTCTGTTTCTGATTCTGAAAAACCTACTGTAATCTTTAGATATTTAAACCAAAATAGCGCTGTATGGTCAATGCACACTGCTGCAGCATCCCAGTTATGATCAGGTTTTTGAGCAATCCGTTAATGTTCAACGTTTGAGAGACTTGAATAAGGCTTCTTCACAGAAGACATTTTGACATGTCACAAGAGTAAATAATCAAATGAGTGACTGTCACACTGTCATGGCTTACTGGGGCACTTGAAAAGAATGGAGCCATTGTTAATGTTATTAGTAACACCTGTGCTTTTCCTACTGTTACTGCATTCACGCAATGTTGGCAGAATGTGAAGAATAGGAAAACCTCATGAAATTCCGACTCAGGAGTGCTCTGGCATTATTCCAAGATAGGAACCCCACTGCTAACCTTGTAGTCACACTATTTCAATACCCTAAATGAGCTACTTTTGCTGTGTTACAAATTTGGAGCGAACCCAGATACAAACAGTGTATAGCTTCTTTAAAATCAACCAAATCGACTGTATTAGTGTTAATATTGGATCTTATTTAGCTGTAACTGTCAGCGATTGTGGCTTGGTGACCATTTTGCTACAGGTTTGTTGACTACTTCTGTAGTTCTTTTCATCAGGCGGGAGATAACGTCGCTGTCAGAAATCCCTGATATCGCCGACTTTGACTTACAACTTGGAGGCTGGCATGAACGTTTTTTTTCCGCTTATGACGTGAATGTGGCACATGACAAGTCGAAACGTCTGCTGTGAAAAAGTACTCCAAAGGAAACCAGGATCCTGTGATATATAAAGGGATCTCCTGCATACATTCTCTGCCATGTGTGTAGGTGCAAGTTATGTAAGAGTCAGTCAGCAAAACAAAGAATACGTTCATAAATGATGCAATGATGGTCTACGTGCTGAAATTAAAGTGTATGTCTGATAACAGGTAACGTGGCAGATAGACTGCATCAGATGAAGAAGCTAGTTCCAGCAGAACAGTAAAGGCAGCTGCTGAAGTAACTCAGTCGGTACAGAAATGAAAGAGAGGAACACATGAATTGATACAGATAATCAGAAACCCAGATAATGTTGGAATCATGTATGAATAACCAGGTTGCTCCATGTTCCAAATAAATGTCACATCCCGAATATGATCAAAAACAAGATAAGATTCAAAACCAGGACCGGAAAATCCATATTTTCATGCGTGGATTTTCAGTGCGACATGAGCCAGCAAGCAAGGAGTCGCTCCTCGAGTTACAGGTGCATCGGTTTGAAAAACAAAAATCAGCAAACTTATCACGGCAAGGGGTGCAGTCATGCAAAGGCAATAAATTCTGGGAATAAACATGTGCAAGCTACCTTGGCAAAGAGGAAGAAGTGATGATATGCTTCCATTCACTGCTCATCAAATTTGAGTGGTTTCATAAAAAACAGGATTTATTTGCACACATTCTGTGAACATTTGTGCAAAGTTCTACATCCCCTCAAGAGGTGGAGGCTTTTATTGTGGAAATATTGTCCTATATCCCACTACAAATGGTTCAGGACAAGCATTGCAGCATCAAAAGAGGACTGAATGGCATACAGTGGCCCTACTCCTCATTGTGGACTTCATCTAAATGAGAGCTCGTGCTTGTTTATGCATGCGAGTGTACCCAGTCATGCATAAATATGTCTTTGTGCTTAATTGTGTTGCAGTGCACAGTAGTATCTATCTAGGGCAGTAGCATGTAGTGATTGTTGTTTACACCGCCTATTTACATTAGAAAGCCCCGTAACAATAGACAGTCTCACCACGTAGATCCGATAGCCGAGGGGTTTTAACGTTGAAGCCCATCGTCCTTATTGTCTGTCTCACCCAGAGAATGTAGAATTAACAGATTAGCCAGCAGGAGGGGGTAAATGAAGAAAACGCCTGCATCTGCTGTTTGATTTAGAAAAGGAAAGACAGCGGTGATTGTTTGAGCAAGCATGCATGAATTCATAGGTCTATTTGAGGATAATGACCAAAATCGTATGTACACAGGACCTGATGAATGTAAGCAGGCCTTGATGATGTGCTGAAGCAAGTGTCTCCCTTTCCGTCTTTCTTCCTTTTTCTCAGAGTCTACGTGTGTGTGGGGATGAGTGTATGGACTGAAGCGTGTGTGGAGAGCGAGATGGAGAGACGGACAGAGAGAGATAGCACGGAGACGAGAGGAGAAAGAGAGAGGGCAAACATATTCCTCTTTACCTTGGATTCACTGGCTGAGTCACTGCAGATGGAGGGCATTTTTCATGCTGCATTGCTACACAGTTCTTTACTGCGTTATTTTTTATGACACTCCTCCCCAAGGATGTCGGAGTCTTAAGGAGGCCCCTGACTGTGATTAATATAACAGGCTGCCCATTACCGACTGACATTTGAGTTCGTCTCCTACACCATTACGCATCTGCCTCATTCTTTATCGGGCGGGT
Source organism: Macquaria ambigua (assembly GCA_008360985.2). NCBI lineage: Eukaryota > Metazoa > Chordata > Actinopteri > Centrarchiformes > Percichthyidae > Macquaria > Macquaria ambigua. Next base: position 7,184 of record VMKM01000523.1, read on the forward strand.
TATAGCGACAGCCGCACGTCACGCCACAGTACGTGTGGAGGGATAGCAGTTAGCAGAATATTCAAACCTCCATCTGGCTCTTTTCTGTATCTATTTTTCATTTTACCTTCATCGTCTTCTACCTTTGTCTCTCCTTCTGTCACTCATTGCTTCCCTCAGATCCAGTTTCTCTCCTCCTCCTTCAAAGACACTCACACACACACATGTAGCATCTCTCTCAATCTGGCTGACTCCTCATATACGTGCAATCGTCTCCATTCCCAAGTAGGTTGCAAATATCATACTCGGCTGGCCAGCTTAAATGAAATTCAGCTATCCACCATCAGACATCGCTTGCATGCGCTGGGAAAGTTTCTGGTGTAATTATAGAGCGGATTCACTGTTTATTAGGATTTAGAGTTGTGTTCTGAAGCCATGTATCACAGTAACGCCCCCCGTGGAACAAATCAAAACTGGGTCAGAGCCTCAAAATATCAGAAGAGGAGCCTTATTATCATTTCTGTGTATTGTCAAGCTTCATATTCTGCCAGATAAAAACTCTCTAAACAAAAGGTTGGCACATTCAAGAAGGAGATGAGGATACGGTGGGAGGAGAGGGAAACCCAGAATCCAGATGCCAGAGAAGTAGGCTCTGTCGTGGTGTGTGTTTGTCTAAAGCAGCCCCCACCTTCTAAATAACCCATAGTCAACATATTGATAAACTGACTTAGTGAACCCTGCACTAGTTAAACTCCCAAATCTCTGGTGAATATCTCGGGGCAGCCCTGCTCACGTGGAACAGCGAGTGGAAAGCCTACCTGTGTGTCAGTGTGCCTCAATTTGCATTTTGCGTGCGTGTATGTCATGTAAAGTACATGTGGGTGGTTAAATATATATGTCAGTTAGAGACAGAGAGGTGTGCAGCAGCTGCACCCATCTGTCTGCATGTAGTGTGATGATGCAAAGATGTCTATGTAGGAGTGCCTGTCAGGGCTGTGAAAGGGAGGTCTGAAGGCATTTGGATGCGCTTGATGGAAAATCAAATACTCCCCGACTCCCTCCTCCCTCGCCTCGACTCCCGGTGCGGAGCTCCACTTTTCTGACGTGTTCCTAAAAGACCGGCGTGGCATCTGGGTGCCTCGCTGCAAAATATACCCATCTCACCACGTCATTTATCTAGGATTGAGTCTTAACATCTTGTTTTTCTTAAAAAAAAAAAAAAACTGTGAGCGCATGTGGCAAGAAATGAGAAAATTTGACTTGTTTACAAACTTGCTCACCTGTTTCAAAAATGTTAATGTCTTAAAATATGGCAAGATAGTGACAAAATATTCTTAAACCATGGTGATTTGCATTGGAAACGTGAAAAAATATCCACCCAACTAAGAGTTTTTTACAACTACACTGGACTTATATGGAGCCCCGACACTGACAAAATGCTGTAAAAGGTTACCAGACAAGTAAAAAATATAATAAATTCACAAATAAATAATATTGTTAGTTAAATAATTAAAGCAAAGTGAGAGTGTAAAAAGAAATGTATTTATACTTTTCCTTTACCACCAATCAGATAATACAATTAATCGAAACCTATTTATTTATTTAACATAAATTATTATTAACTTAAAAATATTTTTTCATTTATTTAAAATAAATGCATTTTACCCTTCCCATTTGTCTTTCACTATCTCTTTTTATTTTTCAACTTAATTTGGTCTTGGTGCACATTTAATTATTAAATCCCTATTGGGAGATGGGTGTGTCTGTGAATATTCAGGTCAGTGATTGGTCCTGGATTTGTGTCTGTGTGTTTATGTGTGTGTAACATCAATAGAGCAATCGAGAGGACTGTGTGGCTAGCTAGCTTACACGAAAACAGTGTTAGCTAAACAACCTGAGCATCAGTCTTTGCTGCAGCTAACTTCATAGAACTACACCAGCCAGTGCAGGTAATATTATAACGTGTTCACGTCATATCGTTCACACCGTAATTACGAGCAGCCAAGAGGGAAAAAACATTCCCCTCAGTCTCCGAGTTGTAATTCGTCAGCGACATCCGTACTTTCTGACAGCTATGATATTTCCCACTTAGTGAAAAGAACTACAGAAGTAGTCAACAAACCATTGGTAATATGGCTGTAAAGCCAATATTGCTGGCAGTTACATCTAAATAAAATAAAATATTAAAACAAATACAGTAAATTCAGCTTCAAATGAGCTACACTGTCTGTATTTGGTTTTATTTGTTAATGAATCGCTACAAATTCATAGAGCATCAAAAGTAGCTAATTTAGAATATATCTGGTGTGACTACAAGGCTAGCAGTGGGTAACCATCTTGGAATAATGTATGAACACTGTGCTTTTCCTGTTCCTTCTATTCTTCCGAGATTGCATGAATGCAGCATCACTGTATAAATTCTTGTAACAGTAGCTAAAGCATTTTAGCCGGCAAGCTAATGGTAAATAAGTTAGCTAGCTAGCACTACCTAGAGTTCACAGACACCATGCTTCTATCTTCATAACATTATCTTTATCTTTAAGTTCATGTCTGCTAGCCTTTTTTTGTCACTTTCGGGGCTCCATAGACTGAACGTCTTGTCAAGATGGACATTTGTGCTGTGCAGCAGTGACAGACACGACATACAATTTGTGAGGCTTATTTCTGAAAGTGGAGAGGCATGGCTGAAGCTGTGGTTCCCTCCTGTCCTGCATTTACTGTCTTTCAGTTTGTCCTTCTCTGATGCATCGCTTTAAAGAGCATCAGCGAAACCCATTTCTCTCTCTTTCTCTGGATTCATTTGACACTTGTGTATGTGTCTTGGGATTTCATGCGCTGAGATGTGCAACACACACCCACACGACACAATGAAAAACACACTCACACGCGCGTGGGGTGAAACACACATTTGTATATACACAAACATATACACCCCCTCTATGCAGTGTAGTAAATACAATGATTGTAGTTTGGCTCCATTTTCTCCAGGGTGGTGACAAGTCTTTTCTCCACTCACATGGTTGAAATGAAATCCAATTATATCTGTAATGGCTCTCCAACTCTTCTTTTGCTTTGAAGGAGTCAGCTTGCTTGAGTCACCACTGTTGGGCCCAAATGCGCTCAGTAAATCGGTGATGCGCAATGGCGTAAATGTGCAATGGAGACAGATGTAGTGTGTGTGTCTGTGTATGTGTGTGTGTGTGGTCCCTGGCTCTTTTTTAGGCAGCTAATGTTAGGAAGTGACTGAACTCCCGTCAAACTTTGTTACTCTGCTAAGTGTGTCGCATGTTACGACGACGGCTGTCTATTTGCATATTTTAATTAAATAGCTGGAATTTAGAATTAATCACTTCCTAAATTTATGGGGTAATTATATGGTGTTTGTCCTTGACTTGGCAGCGTCACCCACCCATGAATAAATTCATCATAGTCTTGTGACGGCAGACAAAGTTACGCTGACACCTGCAAACTTTGTTTCCTCCACTTACCCCTCAATTACCCTCTTTTACTTTCTTTTCTGACACAATAAATCACATACTGTCACATTGTCTTTGTCATCGGGCCCCTGTGACAATTTGATCACAGTGATGTGTGGGTGGAAAGAGCGTGTACAATACATGCTTGTGTGTGTGTGTGTGTGTGTGTGTGTGTGTGCTGGGATTTCTAAATAACCAGTGCACTCACTAAAATAAAGGGCCTCTTTGACAAACCGGACATGACGGGAAGTATCGTGTGTTTCCATGGTACCCTGAAGAAGCTGCTGTGTGCTCAGAGTTGCTGATTGGGCAAACACAGTGCCACATCACTGTTTTCACTCCTTCACATGTGTAGCAGAGTATTCAGACTTACAGAAAAATGTGCATAATATAGTGTGTATGTTCGCATATGACATCTACAATGTCTATGGCCCATTGACACAGGACAAACAATCCAATAAATGTTTAATATTTTGGAAATGTGCATGTCTGCTCATATGTCATCAAACAATAAGAATGTTGCATGAATGCAGGAACAAAAGAGATACAAATGGCCCACTGAGTTAAGACTTTCTAACAGACAATAATCAAGATGTTCAGAGCCCAAATAAATGGCAGAAGATATCTGTACACTATCCTGTATCCCAATAGTGTACAGATGCAATGTAACCACATTGTGTTAGCGCTTCTAATTAAGAATGCGAGTTCAGCAGATGGGTGTAAATCCATTGCCTTTTCCCTCCAAAATGAAAACTGGCACCTGTCATTGTCCATCTGCTTTACTTCCTGTTATTGTGATTGGATATCAGCAGCTAATAAACCATCACACCCTGAGCTTGAGCTTCAGCCATGTGTATCATTTGTGCTGTGGTTAGACTGAGTGCTTTGATGCTGCACTTTGGATCATTTTAACCTGTTAGGGGGGAGTTGAAAGTTGACATTTTGTATGCAGCTTTATAGGAATGATGCATTCACGTCTGATGATTGATTACATCCTCAAATATCCAGCTCATGGCTGATGTTTTGAAATTCAACTATGACTTTCAAGCACATTCAGGAAATCCAAGGTTAGTTAGAAGACACAGAAGCCTTGTTTTAAACCAGTGTGGCTACAGTACGTACAACCTCTTTATACCCAAACAGAAAACAAAGCAGAGGTCCCATTTTCACTTGTGAGTGGGACACAAGCCAGTTGAGTGGCTGCATCACAATTTTCACGGCCTGATTATCTCAAGTTTTATGAGCAAGACTTTCTCCAGCCCTCCATGACCTTGACAAGACAGCTGCTCGGCCTACATGAGATTAATGAGCTGGTGTTGAGGCTTTCAGACTCAGACAAGTCACAACAATGGCAGAGAGCATCAAGACACAAAAAGCACAACAAAGCTAAACGTGTGGCACAATACACCGATGCATTTTTAAAACCCTCGTGAGCATGTGTTTTACAGCAGTTTGGCTGCATTAATCCTCTACTTATTCAATACCTGTTTATGTTCACTTTGTTCCTGCTGTTTCAAGCCAAGCGACAACAGAGTGGGAAAAAGAAGGAGCTAACAATACCCCTAGTCTTTCAAGGTGGAAAGTTGCTTAATTGATTTTTTGACCACTCTGGAGTAGTGGAGCAAGCTGTAAGTACATTCAACACTGACATTAAAAGGTGATATGGTAAACATGTTAGCAAACAGCTGCCTTTTTTTACTACCAGCAGATGCAGAGCAACATTAGCATTCATTTGGAGTCTTGTTTGCCTCCACCTGACGAATTAAGTCCAATATCTAGTCTCCTATTACTTTCTTTTTGTTCTGCACCAACTGCAGGGGAAATATCTGGCTCGTTAGCTGCTAAATGCTCTGCTATGTCAGCTAGTTGCTAACTTTGTCTGTCTGCTGTTTGGTGCTGGGCAGGTACTGTACAATGAGTATGAACCAAAACAATACAGTTTCGACCAGAAAACCAAAACAATAAGCTGAAAGATGCTAAAACTGCCCATAAGGCTTAGAGGAACTGAAGTTGGGTGATAATTCTTTGTGGGTTCCTCACTACAAGTGACCCCTTTCTCATTAAACATAGTCATTTGACATACTGTCAATATAAAAATATTGATTAGTGCAGCTTTAAAACAGTTTTAGGAATATTGTGCACTATTTAGCATGCTGCTACAAGTTTCTCACTCACTACTCATCACTCAAGAAGCTAAAACTAAAGCTAAATGCCCATCTCCAGCCCCTGCTCCCTTCAACTCCCCTAAACCTGCCTTCCTCTAGCTGTCCACCAGATGTCCTTGGACTTTCCCTCCTTTTCTCATTACCTGACTGCCCCACCCATCCACACACCTGCTCCCATTTGTCATCGGCCCTGCAGTCACCTGAGCCTCCCCACTCATCTCCCCACCTGCATCTCGTTCCTTAATCACCCCTCACTACATATACCAGTTTACTTGTGTTGTTCCTTGTCAGTTAGTTATGTTATGTTGCTGTGTGTTTCATGTCTTGGTTCCCTGTTTCTGCCTGCTTTACCTGCATTTTGACTTTTTGTTTATTGGACTTTGGATTCCTACCAGCTCCTTACGAGATTTGTTTGCTTGTGTTGGACTGCTCTCTGGTTTTGACCCTTGCCTGCCTCACCTTCCCGTAAGCCTGTGTACCTAATTTTTGTTATTAAAATCACTGAACTGCATCTTCTTGCAACTTGTCCTGCTTGCAACAAGCCCCCAGGAAGTGTGCCAGGTTATGAAGCCAGTTTGACATAGTGGCCAAACTGTAATTACAACTTCTGGGTCTGTCAAGTGACGCACACTGGCCCAAGAAGACTTTTTTTTCCCCATAGACACTGAGAAAGAGACATCTGTAAATCAGTGGATTTTTTTTTTTTAAAATCTTTATTTATTTTTTTTTTTTTTTTTTTTTAGGTACATCAACTTCCCAATACGAACACTTAAATAGCCCTTATTTAAATCATTATATCCTAAAAGTTGTAAAAGTCATTAACAGCCAAATCCAGAGTTATAGAGTCACTGCCATTCATGTGAGGGAGCCTGAGACCCAGCGGTTGGGAGGCAGGGCTAAAGGAAACGCTGTTGTGCTTGCTCTATGGGCTGCACAATGCGAAAGCTATGCAGCAGAGCTGGGTAATTTTATACCCAGGAAGTCAAACTTTTTTGGCTTCATGCACCACTGAGCAACTTTCATAGGAATGATCCTTAGCTTGCACAACTGTGACATGGTTAGCTTGAACAACTTGCCCATGTCCCTCAATAAAAAATGGGTGTATTAACTTTAGCACAGGTGCTCTGCTCCTTGTCCCCTGAGGCCTCCAGACCTGCTGGTGTCTCAGTACATTATGATTAGCCATGCTACAGGAAATGAAGAGGCCTGGGGTGAGACTGATAAAAGAGAGGAACTTTTCAGCAGTCGAGGTCAAGGGTCACATGTCATTTATCGATGTCAGGCTTCTCCCCGCTGCTCCTCTCTGAATGCTAATCACTCACACACTGCTACAACAATACGATTGGACTTGATTAAAACAGTCCATTAGCATAGAACTCAGTGGAGGCTGAGCACAATACAGACAAAACAGCCCGCTCTCCTCGATAACGCGCTCATTCTGTGACTGTTTTCTTGTGTCAACAATACAGCTGAATGGCCTCAAAAGCGGTCAAGTCTTGAGCGAGCTACAAGCCCAGGGAACACTGTCGCAAATCAGCATCTCGTGTGTGTCCAATAAGCATGTTTTCTGCCGTTGACGTACATGTTGTGTCGCGATCCCAAAGCCACTACTCTGTCATTGTAACCAGGAACTAGTTATTGATCAGCTTTCACTCCATGGTTTTGCAGTGGGGGCCACCAGTTAACCACCTCTCCACTGGGAGATGACTAATCATTTGCCAGGGTACGTGATGAGAATTTTTGACTGCGGTAATCTCTGGATTGAATGGAGATTAACCGCCATGTGGGGTGATGACTCTCCTTTTTGTCTTTTTTTGTCTGGATGGGGATCTGCTCGCCTTATCTTATCGCTCTGCCTCATTTCTCCGGGGCAGTTCCCCGCCCGTTATCAGCACAGCTCCATCTACATGGAAATCAAAGCCTTTGCAGAAGTGGAATACGATTAGGGAGGGGGAGAAAAGTCTAATCTTTCCCCTCTTGATTCATGCTAATAATGCACCACATCAACCTACGAAGAGCTGAGAGACTGAACGACAATACACACGCTCCCTGTTGTTGTGAAGGTGGATGGATGGATGAACAAGGTGGCACAAGAGCGACGTGTTCATGTGTAACTCATGAAACATTTCATCTGTAAGGCTTCTTTTTGTCTGTGGGCCTTGAAAATGAGGATTAACTCTCGCTTCACAGGACCCAGCTGCCTGACACTGACCTCCTTTGTTTTTTTAATGACCAAAGACTAGATGCCTGTGTGCATTTGTGTGTGTGTGTGTGTGCACAGTAGCAGGGGTGGCCGCTAAACGGAGGGCGGGTTACAGAGGGGATTAGAACTCACACAGCAGCCTCCCTCCCCAGTAAACAAAAGTACACGGTACTGTACTGTGTGTGTGTGTGTGTAAATGTATAACATGCCACTGCCACTGCTGCTGACACCAGACAAAAAGAGGAAGACTGAGTCCATCTGTGAAAGCAGCAGGATTAAGCTGTGCTCAAGCCAAGAGCTACATGTCAATCAACCGCTAAGTGTATGTGCGAGTGTGTGTGTGTGTACTTATGCCAGTGTGTTACACGCACACACACAACTGTACACCCGCATACACACACAGCTCTGGTCTGGCAGTGGGGGAGGGAGGACCCCAACACTGTTGTTTTCATATGTAATCTGTGGGATGGAGTGAAGCCAGCGATACATCAATCACACTCAGTGGCTGCAACACAACAAAAAAAATGAAAAGAAAAACTTTTTTTTTTATCGCGTGTCAACTCTTTTTGCACTAAAGTATGAATCAAAACTGACTGACATCTTTTTTGTAATGTAGAATGTAAAAAAATGCTTTCTAAAAACAAGATTGTTGACATTTAAGAAGTAACAAAATATATTTCATGCTGACTTGTATCTGCTGGAATGTCCCAGACAGTCTCGTGCACGCCCCCACACATGGGTCACCCCCCCACACACCCTCCTTCCACCTACTGTGTGCTGTCTCTTTGAGAAGCTTGTTGTTGCGCTGTCAGGACCCCCGACTGTTCCCCCATAATGCACCAGCACTTCTGCATGGCACCCTGTGGGGGCCAGTCTGAAGCCACCAGTGTGCAGGCTGTAGCCATTCACAAAGGTCGAGGCCTTCATACAGTAGGTGTGTGTGTGTGTGTGTGTGTATGAGGGTGCCTGACCTGGATGTAGTAGCCCCCTCAGTAGCAGAACATGAAGGTGGGGGGTCATTATGCCGCCACGTGCCGTGTATTAGTGATTGAAGCTGGCTCGCTCCCCTACACCTTTCACCCCGGCTGGAGGGGGAAATTGAAATCAATACAGCCTATGATGAGGCGACTGGAGTGGGACAGGGGTGAGGGAAGAGGGAGGGGGGGGTGCTTCGGCTTGATGGATGGCTGGTTAAAGGGGGGCGATCAATTACCCTGATGGATTGCTTTTTGGGGATTTCAGAAATGAGACGGATCTCTGCTCCTTAAAGACCGATTGTCCACTGAAGGAGGAGGAATGGATGGGCGACTGCTCTACTGCAGTTTGCATAACATCCAGCATGGCTGGAATATCATTCACTTACATCTTTGTTGTTGTGAGAAGTGGCAACTGGTCCCTCCTCCTCTCCTCAATCCTTTATTTTTCGAAAATGTTTAATCCCCTTCCTCCCCTCCCCACCCCCCTCCACACATTCTCCCTCTAACGGATCCCCTCTCTCTACATTATTCTCTGTGCATTTTAATTTTTTTTTTCTGTCACCGGGGGCCCAGTTTCCCCGCCCACTCTCCTCATTTTCGCCTGAGTCTAGAATAGTGGAGCCAAGAAATAGTTAATCTCTCCGGCTGCTGCTATGATTGGCCGCTGTATGCAGCCTTCAGCCTCCTTGAATGAGAAACAGGGGTAACCAGGCAACTTCAGAGCTGGAGAGAAGAGGAGAAAAAAAAGAAGATAGAGCTTTACGGGATCTTAGAATTGTGGAAGAATTTTGAACATGTAAAAAGCGAGGCAATGTGATTTCACCTTGTGTGTCCGGCAAATGGAATTAACAAATGGATTTTCTTAAACACGCTCTCTCTCTCTCTCTCTCTCTCTCTCTCTCTCTCCCTATCAATGGGGGGAAAAATAGAGCGCTCAAATGAAGGGGACACAGATGTGGATTAAAACGCATAAATGGGACACTCCAGAGAAGCATCCGCTGAGAAAAGGTGAGTGACATCTCAGTCCTGAGCTTCTCCATTAACGGGAGTCTTTAAAACTGTGAGACTGTAGAGCTGTTTAAGGATGCAAGGCAGCTCAGCGACATGTCAAGATTTATGGATAGGATGCGTTGGCCGCTGAATGAAAATGGGTTGCGGAACAGTCCGCTATGGATGACTGAGAAACAGCCACATATATGATCAAATGTAACAAATGAGATCACAAATGAGCTCGTGAGTAAGATCATCGATGATGCTTGTTGGATTTGAATGTTTAAATCGTTTAAAGCGCAAACGCCGGTCGCCTGTCAAATAACCTGCTGTCCCATATTGAATTGCGCACAAATTGGAAACGGACATTTCCTTTTGAAATTATTCCGAATCGATGCACGATTTAGGCTACATATATAGGTTATGTTGCTTTGTAGGATGCCCTCTGAAGATACAAGTATCAGGAAAAGCTTACAGCTTTTTCAACCACGTCTGAGCCCCCCTCCCACCCCAAATATTCAAATGAAGAGATGTCCTGCTGCAACAACAGAAAGTCATCTTCAACCCACTGCGCGTTAACCCGCTCTGATGCTTAGTGAATGATGACGCATATGTTGATAAATGTATAGATTTATGTTCAGAAACGGTTAGAAAATGCTCAGCAGTCTGCATTGGGGGGGGGGGGGGAGTACCTGTGGATGGATGGTTGGATGGGAGCGCACAGCGCAGCGCAGCGGCACCGGTCTGACCGGCAGCGCTGAGCCAAAGTCTGCCTCAAACCAGTGCACAGGCCTGCAGAGGAGTGAGTCCTCTGGTCTTCATTCACGTCCAGGGGTCGCAATGCAGATAAAAACAATCCTATTAATTGTAGAAGCGTCTGGGGGCGGGGGTCTAAACAGCGTCAGGGCGTGCAGTTGCGCCCACATTTGGATTTTCCCGATGAGAGGTGGATGGATATCAGAGGCCAATCAATCTTTTTTTGGCATATTATACACTTGGTTTCAACTTTGTATAGTCTGTTATTGTTTGTGGCGCTATATGTAACCATATTGACTCTATTAAACTAACAGGAGCCAATCAGCACTGTAAAAAATATTCATATTAATGAGTCATTGAATCTGATTTGACTCTTGTTTTCTTAATAAAAGTGAAAAATAGGAGTTATGCTTAAATACTAAAATACTTTGTAAGACTAATTTTAACCACTTCTTAAGTAATCTTCATCAGGGGTTACTAGTGGAGTGTTTTTCCATGATTTTAACCCCTCAAAACTCAAACCCCCCTTGGGTAAAACTGAATATGAGCCAAGACGACTAGTTCAAATGCACAATTCAGTACTGGACCATATGTCTATCATGATGCCCTGTGTTTTCTGCTTGAGTGATAACGTAAGAGCAGGCCTAGATGGAAAATGGCCTTGGCCCCTGCTGTGGAAAAAACAGTATAACAAAACAGCTAGCAGCTATAAAACAAGCTGCTGGTGAAATAGTGTGGCTCGCCTACATCTTGTTGTGCTCTCAAATGACCACAAGTCATGTTTATGTTGCGGCTTGGCGGGATATAAGTAAAGGTCGTCGTTAGCATTTTGACATTGGTGCCAAAGTTCATTGGCGACTTCTGCCAATCGGCCAAACTGCCTGTAGTAATCTCCTTATGGGGGATGTTCTGCAATAGATCCTAAGCTGCACTCACTGGCTCGATTGTAGGACACATGTGTTGCACACACACACACACACACACACACACACACACACATAGGCTACATACAGTATAATTTCCAGTTGTCATCCCAAGACAGTTCTCTGCAGCCCAGTGTGATTGCGGGGCTTAAGATGGAGCTGAACAAAACACTAGAGAGCATTAACTTCTCCAGTAAAGGCTTCTTTGTTGGGTCTCCCAGTGGAATCAAGATACTTAATTTAGCTCCTGACAGCAAAAGCAGCTAGTGGATATGGGAGCTATATCTTATCCGATTAAGACCATAATGCCTTTTCCCCTTTTGCAATTATTGTAAAATGGTGAAAGTGGTTCGGTTATTTCTTTTCATGTTATCTCAGCACAATTACAACAAAGCAGGGGCAACATTTCAGCTGGTTGTTGTTTTGCACTCCTTGTTCTGAAATCCTTGGGGTTGTCTCGTCCATTTGCTGTAGTGTTGCCTCTTGCCTTTTGTCTTGCTGAAAGCCTGGTGTATTATCACATTTGTCGTTTCTCTTCAGATTGCAGTGGCATTACCTCAACTTGAACTCCCTTAAGATTTCCCAAGTGCTCTGAGATAATGCATCTAACGAACAGGGGTTACACTGACATTAATGTAGCGTTTCAGCATTAGACACACGATTGCTGGAGTGGCCTAAATCTTTCATAAAAGTAGTTTTAATGAGCTCGCAAGATTGTGTCTGAGTTCTCATTTTGCTGGTGGCCTTATCACATCTAGTTTATTCATTAATGAAGATGTGGCCCCTGGCAGAGGCAGGTCAGAGGTGATCTCAATTGCCTCCGTTGAAAAGGCGGAGATTGCTCAGATAGCGGTGCATTTAGGATGTTGAATGATGCACATGCTCCATTGGGAGTGTAATCAACATGACAGGTGCATCTGAAGTTGAGAGTGCAATGGGAGGTTGTGTCAGAGGCAAAGACTCAAACTACAAGCTGTAAAAGTAGCTACAGAAAAGGAATTCAGATCTCTCCCAAGGGAAGTTTAAAGGAACAGTTTGACATTTTGAGCAATACCTTCATTCACTTTGTTGCAGAGAGTTAGATAAAATCAAAAACAACAGTTTGCTGTTTTATGGGGATTATTTGCTGGACTATTTCTTGGCTGGGACCAGTAACTTCCTGGAGTCTACACTGGTTGCCTTGCAACTGGTCCTGGCCAAGAAATAGTCCAGCACATAACTCCAATAAAGCTGTTGTTTTTTCAAGTAAGGTTTTTGTATGGATTAAAAAAAGAGAGATATAATGTGTTAATTAGTGAGCTTTGGAGGTGCTTGTAGGCAGATTTTGTTACCTTTGGAGAGAGACAGGCTAGCTGTTTCCCCCTGTTTCCAGTCTTTATGCTAAGCTAAGCTAAACAGCCGCTGGCTCCAGTTTCACATCTAGCTTAACGTCGTGAGGGCTGTGTCGATCTTCTAATCTAACTTCTCAGCAAGATTTCCCAAAATGTTTATATTATTGTATATTCCCAAAACTATTACTTAAACATCTTCCAGGAGAATCAGCCTGCAAAGAATAAAATATTTAGCTCAGACAGGGTAATCTAATGGAAACAATCCTCCCTTATTACTCAGTCTCTTGCTGACATCAACAAGCTGTTGTGCAAAATATAAAACCTGATATTGGAAAATATTTAAATGAACATTTCCTTTCCAATATGTTTGGGCTGGACCTGTTTCAGTAATGAAATTGGAAATAGGCCCACACTTTTAAAACTGAATACAGCCCCCACAGAATCGAAGATATTATCTTTTTCACCATATAACGAGGGTGTAAATTGCAACTCTATTTCCATTCATATCTTGTTACATATGAATTCATTACATTTTTTTCCCCAATATCCATTTAGATATTATGCAAAATGGGACCATTTGCATCAAACCTTATCAAAGTGCACTTCAGTTATTATTATTGAATTACATGTTGAAATGAGAAAAAACGATGAGAAGTTATCTGAAGAGTAAAACAATTAGGTCAGTAATTGCTGCTAATGGCAGTCAAGGCTTATGTAACGTTTCCATCGATTCACATGGAATTTAGCCAGTTGTAGATACATGTGTACGTCCTGCAAAAACAGCAGTCAAGCACCATTGACTTCAAGAGTTTTCTCACAGTTACGTCCCTTATTGCTCTGACACTGTTGAGTCGACAATGAGGCGGTGACCCCGCCACTACAGTGTTACTGGAATCAAATGGGGCAGTGAATTGCCAGCCCATCACACAATTATTTCCATTGTGTGGAGCTGGGTGGCTAGTAATCCTTGTGCTTTGGCCTGTAACATCTGGTGAGTGAGTGAAGTGTTCAGTGTGAAGCCAGCAGTGTCAGCCTGCCTCCCATGTTCAGCCGGAGCGGCCGTCACTGCCCGCTTCACTTCCAGAGGACTGGGCATCTTCAATGCATCAATGACACCAGCCATCACAAGGGACATGTAGCATGCCAAACCAGTGATTCATTAGGAGTCAATTAGCTGGGAGGCATGGGGCGCCCTGCCATATGTCTCGAGGTTCTACGGCAATCTGTACCCACTCCCTACTACTACTGTACTCTCAACTGTCTTTGGCACTGTACAGTCTGTACATGTGTGTTGCATCAGTGCTGTACAGTACCAGCACTGGGCTACAGTCTGTTCCTTTTCATAGGGCTGTCTTCTTTGTACTATTAAAACAAGTCAGTAGTAGAGATTTAGCAGCTCTGTCTCCAGCCACCCAGGTTCTGAGCTGGAAATGAGTCACAATGACCTTCAGCTCAACTCATGTTGCGCCAGTTGGCTCCGTATGAAATACTCATCCATCTACTGAAGTATGAGGCTGCGGAGCTCCAGATACTGTAAATCTTAGGAGGTAAGAAAGGCCCCGCTCAATATCGACTCCACCGCGCTTGCCAAGAGGCGGCGTGTGCTGCCGACGAGATCTATCCACCCTCAAATCTAGTTTGTCTTCTTATCTGTGCCAAGGTAAAGGACCCCCTCGCCCCGTCCTCCGTGCCCCAACCACCCAATCAAACTCTTCCACAACCCGAAATTAATGAAATTAGATCGGAGCAGAGAGCAGCCTTAAGGAGAGCAAGGGCAATGAACACACCAAACCCCAGATATGTGATGTGATGCGATGTGATGTGATGAGGCACATGCACATGCTGTCCATACATGTAAGCTGGCATGTGACATGTATCAATGACTGATACTTCCAAGATTTTAAAGGTCAATACTGCTTATTTGGTATCAAAGCTGCCACTGGACTATTTGTTACACTGATGTTCAATTTATAAAGGTTATGCAGATTTAAAGTAAACAGCAGTTTCAGTAGCTTCCATAACATGACTTTTGTTTTTTGAGTGAAATGGGGGATATCATTTCGAGAGGGATTTTGCGGGATTGGATTGCTAGAAGGTGGCCGGGGCTTTGAGATCATGAGTCTCTGGAGAATACGTAGTTATACAGAGCTAAAGAGGACTGTTGGCCTCCATGTGCACCTCCCTCACCTGCATTGTTAGATCAGGAGAAATGAATACATTAAACCTCAACCACACACCTCGCTAGCTAGCTATAGCTACCTACTAAGACCCACAAGCTAACAAGTGAAGTGCACTTTCACAGTACATAATGGGATTGCTGGTCGTCCCAAATCCCATTTGATTGGATAAATGTATCTCTCTGCCACCGAAAGCAGGATGAGTCATCAAAAACATTGAACTGTTAAACAGGAAGCTAAAGGAAAGAGATTTTGATACAAAAACACTCAAAAATGTTTTCACTTTTTTGTCATTGGGTCTTTAATTTTTCATTTTTTATGCCAAGACATAATCTGTAACAAAGGAACTAAAACCAAACATCTGAAACCAAGATTGATAATTATTTTACGGTTAGCAACGTTTCAGAGCATTTCAGTTTGCAGAGGGAATAAATTACTTTTTATAAATTAATGTTGAATTTTCAAGAAACATGTTACTGCACAATTGAATGAAATAAAAATTGCTGCATACCTTTTATAATGTAATTACAGTCAGGGAGGAATCTTGTATCAGCTGTTGACAATATGACAAGTCAAATGTCGCTATCTGCCTGATAACAGTATTTATTATCAAACCACCACCTTGGTGTTCATCATGTAAAGGCCTGATATTGGTGGCCTATATTTGCATGAACCAAGGATTGGTTCATGTCCACAATTCGCCAATATGGTTTTATTGCAGCAAAAAAGACAAAAGTCACAAAGCAAATTATCAACAAAAAAAAAAGGTTGTTTTTCAGTTGGGTCTGGGTGACTTGTTTTGAGTGAGTGACTTCAAGAAATGGAAAAAGCGAAGCATGTTTTTACGAATTAAAAGCGTAACTTCTCAATAATGCCAGGAGCACGAGAGGAGCCGGAGAAAGGAAATCGAGTCAAGTTGGAGCAGCCCTGCCCCAGTTGTAGGCACGTGCAGCCACCCAACTGCACTCCTCCAGCGTTTTCACCGCATTACCCAGAAACGCTACGTTCGTGTGACCCAATTTATCAGCCTCTCCTCCCCATTCATCTGCTCTCACAGATGCACTGCAGGAGGCTCCATAAGCAGCAGAGCATTCATCACCTCTGAGTAGTGAGGTCCTCCGGTTTCATCCCGTTGGCCCGTTCTACAACCCTATTCCCCACAGGCGGGACAGCAGCTCCATATGTTGCTGATGATTATAATAGTGTGGCGGGCTGGCAGCAGCAGGCTCTACTGTAGCCGAGATGCATTTGTGCGTACATTTGTGTTTGTGTTCTATAAAATATGTAATCAAATATAAGCTTAGCAGGGTTTTTCTTCCGCTGACAGTCAATTTAAATATTGTATCTGCCACATCTCCTTACTGTAGTGCTTTTTCAACCCCCTGGAGGTAATTGAGATGTTTAGTTCAGCCTAGAGGAGCTATCAGACTCAATTCTCATGTGATTTCATATCTCCTGATTCATGTTTTTTCTTATTGAGCACAGCGCATTCCCCTTGTTTAGATCATTTACAGTTCTGAGTAATCAAACATTAAATGACAGCCAAAGTTTATTCACTCGCGCACAACCGAAGCATCTCCTTAATGAAACTGTGTAAAAAGAGGTGTCTGTTTAACTTTATGGTCGTATTTAGTCTCCCCTTATTGACAGAAAAGAAACTGCTGTCAGACTGCAGCCTCCAAAATAACCATACAGTTGAACCAACAATTCTCTAAAACAGTTTCGTGTACCAAGTAAACTGGCAACTGAGCATATAATGAAGTCGATTAAGCCAGTAGATTGTCTGTTGGTGTTACTCTCATGTGGCCATCGTGGAAAACAAGGAGCAGGAAGCAGAAAAGTCCATTATCTTTGACAGTTTAATTCATCTTTCAGTTACTACACTGTTAAAATGTATAAAAACATAAATAGCATAAAGAAAAATACTGTTGAGTAGCATTTGCTGAAATCCAAAATACATCCTCTGGCTACAAACATGTACAGTCATCTCACCCTAACCCTGTCTCCTTATCTGCCAAATCACAAAATGTTCATACAGAACATAATATTAACAGACAACATATTTCATTTGTTCTCCTACAATATCCGCTCGTAGCAACTAAAGCACGATGAACTTTTTAATGGTTATGTTTAGGCACTCAAAGCTTAGGCTTGTTTAAGGTAAAGAAAAGCTTGTGAGGTTGGTTACATATTGGAAAAAGTCAACGTGATTTGAAGCACAAAACACAACATTGCTTTATTAAAATGCCCTTTAACCGTAACCAAAGTGCTTTAGTTGCCTAACACGACTTGTGTGCGGTACAAAACCATAGCACCTCCCTCCTTCCTTCCTTCGAAAATCGTTGCCACTGAACATAATCCAGGCAGCCCTCATAACATATTTGACAAAACAAATTAGCAGCACGAAAAATATAATTTCTAGCAGACAGGGTTGCTGTTGCTGTTTTTAGAAATACTGTATTTTTGCTAATTAGGAGTGCAGCTACATCTGTTAAAGTTAACCTGGAAATGAAAACGAATCAAATAGATGAAAAATGAATCCCTGAGCAGGGCTGGATTAACCTGCTGGACGGGCCCTGGCCACAAATAAGCAGTGGGCCTCTACTGAGCACCCCGTTTCTCTCACAGCTGATGTACAGTCATCACGGTGCCAATCAGTCTCTCTTCCATCTTCACAGTTGCTCGGTAAACAGCGGAATGCTACAATGCTACATGGTAAACAAGGTTCTTCTTCACCTGGGCGTGATTGGACACCGCAGCGTGGTGACGTCGGTTGCGTTTATCCAAAAGATGATTCT
Organism: Macquaria ambigua; assembly: GCA_008360985.2. Lineage (NCBI taxonomy): Eukaryota > Metazoa > Chordata > Actinopteri > Centrarchiformes > Percichthyidae > Macquaria > Macquaria ambigua. The sequence goes on from VMKM01000523.1 coordinate 24,959, forward strand.
GTTTTAACTTTTCACCACAGGGCAGCTGCGAGGACTGCCGTTTTCGCTGCAGCACCTGATTTGGTCTGAAGACGGCCTTAATCAGGAATATTCAAGGCTCAAGATTAGGTAATAACACAGGCGTTGCCTTAACGTCCTTATTATTTCAGTTTACTGTATATTGCCAAAGTGTGAACTTGGATCTCTCTGGTCCCCTAAAGGTCTGGAGCCCCGCTGCAGTTGCTCGCTTTGACCGACTGGTAATCCAGCCTGAGTCATAACCAACTCTAAAGGGACCTGAGCCTTAGAGTGACATTAATGGAGGAAACCACACATTTCTGGATTTGGTTTGCTGATGCGTCATTATTATCCTTCATTTATTCATGTTGATATTAGAAAAAGGGCGAGGGAAAGCCGTATTTAACTCAGTGACTATCAATTAAACTATAGAATCTGACATGTAAGTAAAATGTAGAATGAATGTTTCACTCTTAATGGCTGATGACATTTGATTCTCCTAAATGTCTGCCCAGGCTGAGTAATTGCAGTTGTTGCAATATGGAACTTTGCACCTTTTTTAATTAAATGGAGATCTCTCGTGTAGCTGCGCCTGCAGGGAACAGATTCTACATTTTTGATGTGGAGTTGCGCTGAGCGACAAGCATCTGGCACAGCAACAGCGGTCAGCATGACGTCTTCTGACGAGACCCTTTAGATCACTTCTCATCAGAGCGTCACAGTTGGAGACTACCCTGATGTTTCGCTCTAATCAGCCATCAAGTGTCATATTCCGAAGGCTTCACACAGGCTTGTATCTGGCCTCTGCTTTTGGGTTTATACAAAACAACGCGAGCGACTGAAGAAGCAGCTCCTCAGAGAGACAGCAGTGGCACCGCTTGTGTGTGTTCGCGATCTGTGTGAGATCTTGACCTTGCGATGCCATTGTAATGAGAGGCAGTCGAATATTTCACTTATCATTAGCGGCGTGATTAGCTGCCAATGGGCTGTGTCTGGCGTGGTTTAATCCTCCCAGTCTCCGGAGTGCGATAACATATGAGATGACAACAGTTTCACACCCAGTTTCACACCTCCCCGCCGTTCCATACGTCGCAGCAGCCTAATCGCTCATGAGAGATTAATGAGAGACGTTGAGGTGTGGTGGGAGATTCACTAATTACACCCGCACATACTAGTCAGGGGAATAGACAGTTGTGTGTGTGTGTGTGTGTAAGCTTCTTTTAAAGTACAGTTTTACGAGACACCTGTTACTTCGCAGTGGGAGAAGTTGAGCTACAACAAAGGCACCCTCAAGAGAAAAGAAGAAATAGTTAAAAGTACTTTGTGGAAAGTGTGGAAATGATATCTACAGCTGCAAAAACAAAATCACATCACTGCAAAATACCACTAATTGGGATGTTAACAAGAGTTGTAGTGTAATTAATTTGAATAAAGAATTCTTTCTGTGCTTTGAATAGCCCCTACAGCTGCCTGCAAGAAACTTGTACAGTCATGAAAGCAAACTAAATAACCCATCTGCGTTATCACAGCAAAGAGTGTTACACATGCTAACTTTCCTTTGTATGTAATGTCAGTCACTCACACTATATTTTCTCTCAGGCATATTTCTGCCAGACGCAGCAGTCTGAAAGGAAACACAAACCAAGTGTGGAGTTTTCAGAGTGAAAGAAAAGATGGTTCATAGAAGAGATTTGTAACATCTGAATTGTGTACCACCTTGACAAATAAATAACTAAAGATCACTTTCTTTCTCTTATACACAAACAAGTTTGACCTGTTCCTTTAGGGACTGTATGAAAATTATTGGGGTGGGGCGAGCGGCTGAATCTTACGCTTCACTCTTTAAAGGAGCAAGACTCTCAGCAGCCTTATTACCCTTTGACTTAGAAAAATGCAACATCCTCCCGCAAATATCGAATTGAATTGGTACAGTTTATTTATAAAAACGTATTAGAAATTTATAAAAAAAGAGCAAATTATCTGCAGCTCCCCTTGGCTTTACAGAGCTTTATAGAGTTTCTGCTCATTGTTTAGCTGTCTGGCCCACAACTTTACTGTTTTGGCTTAATCTCACAGTGTCATTTTCTGCTGCAGCGGGCAGCTGTTTTCAGAGAAAAAGCTCTACAAACCCACTGTACACTAACTGCTCGGCACCAAACAGCAGACAGACAAAGTTAGCGATTAGCTGGTTAACATAGCGGCTAAAGGGCCAGATATTTACCTCAGGAGTTAGTAGAGACTTATTGGCCAGAAACACGGCTCCAAATAAATGCTAATGTTGCTCGGTGACTGCAGGATGTGTAAATGAGCAACTGTTTGCTAACCAGTTTGCCATATTAATTGAAAAGGTGATGATATGTCACTATTGTGTTCGAAACCTGTGTCTGTTACCTAAATTGCAAATTAGCTATATTATAATATAGAATGGTGCGTTCACCAAACACACCAGAACTGGGCACTTGCGGCAGCTCTGTGCAGCTTTATGGAATGCTTAAGTAAAATATAAATGTGGGGAGAGAAAAATTCAGAAGACCAAAAAAGAAAAAATACACAACCCTTCACTGTTTCTGGACCCCCCCCCCCCCCCCCCCACTAATTATTTTCACACAGTCCCTTACTCAGCTCAAAATGACAACCGTAATGAGGAACTAAAAACTAAAGTTTGACTTTAGTTAGTCCAAAATGTGTCACACTGCTTTTTCATTTACATTAAGCGAAACTACTCAACCCCGTGTGTGTGTGGTGTGTCACATCATGACAACATCGATAAGACAGTGTGACAGTAAGTAGCAACACAAAAAGGTTCCTGCTTTTGAAATGGCTGGTCGGTGCTTCCCTTCAGCTTCATTATGCTGTCTCGCAGACTGCAGGTAATGTTTTTGTGCTCAGCGGTTTTGATCATGGCAACTTTTATCTTTTATTTGAATCTCTGTTGTGTTTGATAGTCATATTGCCTGTCCACAATGCTGCTGAATCAAATTTGTGTCTTTTTAAAACAAGCCTGCAGTCAGAACAACAAACAGCGAAACAGTTATTCGCAGTCGAGTTTCATAAAGAGCGTATCTTAATTATATCCATGACCCATGTGCAATTAAAGAGGACACCTTTTGGCTATTTATTTAGTTCAAAGAGAACACAGAGGGAGGAAAAAAACCCTAATTGTCTCATTAATTACTCTCTGCATGAAATAATGACCAAACCAAGGTATCCACAGTTCTTTTGTAACTCACAAAAGAAGGCAGGGGTGGGGGTGCAGCAAAATAAAACATGCTTCAACCTCTTTTCACAAATAGGCATTATGTTGGAAGAAAGGGAGACAAAGAAAAAGAGGGCAGGGGAGAACAGGAGTGGGAGGGAGAGGAAAAAACGGGTAAAGATGGAGTTGAAAGAGTAAAAAAAAAAGGCAGTAGAGATTAAAAATGATAAATACAGAGCGAAAAAAAGAGAGGAAAGAGAGACAGAATGAGAAAAGACTGGCTGCAAGGTAACATGGTGTTTGTCCAGGCCTTCTGGAGCCTGCCCAGTTCTCTCTCCCACAGAACGTGGTAAATAGCCTGTTTTAACACGCTGTTCAGACGCTGAGACACAGCACAACAACAAACCAAATCAACAGTGAATTAAAGACTCCTCGGGGAAGCCACAGAGTAACATCAGAGGAGGTGTTTTGGAGAGCCAGATCCACCAATTAACTGTTCTGAGAGGGGTCCGGGAGTCTCACGCCGGCTACGTTTCCAGACCTGCTGTATTCGGTGGGAGGAATTTGATGAATAAAATAGGAAATGTAGCCTATCTTGTTTTCATGCTATTGTTTACTGTCACCATAGGGAGCTAGTGACACTTTATTAGCCTGAATATGTCTGTTATAGAAGCAGAAGCAGCCTAAGAAATGCAAACTTTCAAAATAAACCCCATTAATATTTGCATCTTGAGACTTCTTCTGTGCGAGCGCGAGTGTATTTGTTCATTTATGTCATGTCTCAGACTTGAAGAGACCACCCCTCCCTCACACACACACACACACACACACACACACACACACTCCTCGCTCTTCTTCCATCTAAATTGGGCCCTGTTATCCTGCAGCTGAGCTGGTAAAAAAAAGATAATGCAGGAGCACTTCAGAGGGCAGCTCCTCACTGCCCTCTGCGTAGCTGTGCCCGGCCATGCTGGAGCCACGCCTAACTGAGTGCACAGCTCCAAGGCCTTTACTGACATAAATCTGCTCTGCAAAGCAACTGTGTGGCAACACTTATTTAGTTTACCAGCTGTAGCGGCTGAACCCGAAGCAATGAGGCCTCTCTTTCCCTCAGAAAGTAAATGAGAGCACTTCAGATGCCCAACCTGAATTTATTTTATGTATTTTCTTCCCCCTCTCCTCCCTGTTCGCACACTTGACTGTTCCATCGTCAGAGGCCCTCCATCTTGTCAGAATGAGGTGAACTAATGGGCCATGGCTGAACAGCCTGAGCTCAGAGGCTATCAGTTCCCCCTGGAAGGCCAGGAAGGAAGAGGAGAAGGAGAAGCAGAAGAAAGGAGAGGTTCTTCTCTTCTTTGGCTACAGTATTTCAGTTTTGCCTCAGATAAATCCTTGCAGGAATCAAAAGGAACAGTCGTGTTTATAGTACAAAGTTAATACAGAATAGTTGTCCCCATTTCTTCTGCTCCCGTTTTATGTAAATGTTATTCACATTTGTGCTAGCTAAAAGAAAGCTCAATTTCATCACTGCTTGTCATTAGGCTGTCCTTTGTAACCCTGACACTCCTTCCTTTGGTTTTTAGCCATGCTAGTGGTGTGGCTCTATGGATGACAATGACAGTCTGTTGGTTGGTCGGCCCACCACTTTGGTCCAGATTGAAATATCTCAACAACTATTGGATGGATTGCTGTGAAATTTTGTGCAGACAGTAATGCTTCCTAGATGATGAATCTTACTGACTTCGGTGATCCTCTGACTTTTTCTCTAGCACCACCATGAGGTTGACATTTGTGGTTTTGAGTGAAATGTCTTAATAGCTGTTGGATGTATTGCCATAAAATTTGGTTCTCACATGATCAGGCCCCCCTCATGGATGAATTGTAATCATTATATTGATAACTTAAGTGTCCATCTAGCACCATCATCAGGTGAAAATTTCAGTGCGTGTAAGTTTATTTATGACTAAATACTTGCAAAACATTCCCATCAGTCTCGGCTGTTTAGTGCTAAATAGGAAATGCTAGCATGCTAACACTCTAAATTAAGATGGTGAACATGGTAAGCATTATACCTGCTTAACATCAGCATGTTAGCATTGTCAGCATGCTCACATTAGCATGCTCATGTTAGCATTTAGCTCATAGCACTGCTGTGCCTCACAGAGCTGCGAGCATGGTAGACTCTTAGTCTTGTTACTATACACTTGCATATTTTACTATGACTCTGTGGCCTATGGCTGTGTATATAGATGACTGTGTTAATAGATTGCAGCGTTACCCCAAAGACCCATATACCAGTCAACCACTGGAGTCAGGAATCTAATTAGTCCAACAAAAGCAAATTATCCTTATCTTAGATTCAAGGGCTATCAGCCACTTGTAAAGCCACATGAGACGACCTTATTGTTGATTGCGAAGCTGCGATAAGAGCTGATGTAGAATAGAATCAAATGTCCAGGCCTGGAAAAATATAACATTTCACAACAGTACAGATTAAAAGCTTTAGGTATGGAGAGAATACAGCATTCGCTGGCCAGCCTTTGCTGCCATAGGTGACACAAGTTAACACAGCAGGAATATTCAGAGGAGCTTTGCTCGGCCAGGCTGTGACAGTTGTGTCCCACTCTATAACCTGGGGGGCATTTTGTAACAAAGATGACCAGCACGAGGTGCCAAAGCCGGTCTGTCGAACAAACGTTCCACCAGCCCCGGGCCATGCCAGCCTTGGCCAGGAAGAGACAGAGATGGTCTGGGGGACGGGGCCTCCCCGCTCCTCAGCAGTCACGTGCGAGCTGGAGAACACAGACTGCGCCTTCCGTCGGGACCACAGTGAATGGAGGTGTAATTGGCCATATCCAGTGATAGATGGCAGTTCAACCTTTGTTACTCATCGGTGGCAGGATGCACGGAGGCTTGTCTCACAATATGAGGTTGATTGTGCAGTCTATTAAATACCAGTCTCAGGAGGAAATGTTACTTGCTGGAATGCTGGAGCTTAAAAAAAATCTCAAGAATGATCTGATTTAAAAATGAACGCGTGTTCGGTGATTGCCCATTATATCTGAGACGGTAAACATGACTGAAAATCTGATCACACTTAATGACACTAGGAAGATAGAGCTCGATATAATTGTTGGAAATTATAACCCTTTGTCTCTCTGAAACATAAATCAAAGATCTAAATTATAGTTTTTACATTATTGCAAACAAATTATCATGTCAAGCTAATTACCCATTGCATTGCATGTGTATTAATTACATAATTATGAAGAAATGAAAGCTGTAACAACGCTGTTATTTCTGATCATGAAGCCAACTTACAATGTGACTGATGGAGTGTTTTGATTGACCTATACTTCGACTCACTAAAGGCTAACTCTCTGACAAACTGATCAAAACAACAAAGAAAGAATGGCTTCTCTTCATGAAAAAGATTCACATCACATCTCATCCCAATACACTGAAGCTGCATGACAAGATATATGTACCTGCATGTTGCCCAGGGGTTCTAGTTCGCCTTGTGAAGGTATACACTCAAACTCCTCTCCTGGAAAATCAATGGCTTGCATGACTGATGTGCTTAATGTTAAGGAAGAGAGAGTTGCCATACATCAGGTTTCCTCACAGCATGCCTGTTTTTGTTCAATAATCCAGTCACAGGATAAAGATTCTGACACAAGTAAGAAACAAACATCTCAAGAGATGATTTGTGAAATACAGGCAGACAGAGACAGAGACGGCGGTGGCGGTAGATGGAAGGCAATAAAGAAAAGCAAGCAGAAATGAAATTGACTTCCCTCAAGGAAGTTTTCCTTTGCACTTCAGAGAGGTAGTACTAAAATGAACAAATTAATAAATAAAGGGTGGCTTTTGTCAAGGGCTTTTGACATCCCCTAACAGTCGAGAGTAGCTGGAGAAACGAGTGACGCTCGTTAACTCTGACCCAAATCATAAGAGACATTGGGAGCTGTTAAAACACAGAGCAGATTGAGGAGTCTGGGTGACCTAGATAGCATTGGATTTGACAAGCAGCCGTACATCACATTAAATCGCTCTTCCGTCTAATACAATGAGGCATATCTCCCTCGTTGGTAATGAAAATTACATTCTGATAAGGTTCTTTGTGACATGGAAAATACCTCTCCCATTGCTGACACTCCAAGGCTCCTTCTGCGATGCACTTATGGGGAGATTGCCCCTTTCGCCTGGACCTGGGTGACATTATCTGCCTCATAAGCACACATGAGGGGTGACACATGGTCTAGACACGAGGAGAACCGGCGGTGATGAGGCAACCGCAATGACCTGTTGTTCAAGGGAATGAAACGTGTCTTAGCACCACAGTTCATTTTGGAATAAGGGGAGGGTTGAAGGACTTGTCTGCAGGAGGAGAAGGAGGCAGGTACAGCTGTGGAGAGAATATTTCACAGATCAATTTGTTTTATACATATATACATACATACAGGAATGCACAAAGCTATGCTTCTGTACGCTAAAAAAAAGTCCCTGTGGAAGCTCTGCCTAACCCAAATTGCAAATAAAACCCCACATTTCACTACTTTTAGTGGTATCTAGCATGTAGCCCTATTTGTGACCTGAGCACTCAGTGCATTACTCTGTATTTCTGCACAGTATGTGAAAATATTGTATTAAAATGTTGATTTAGCACTGGGCAAACATTGTATCCTTCTGGGCAGACAGCAGATACTAGTCGGATCACAAAAATACATTTTTTAAAATTATTTTCATAATAATTTTTCATATCTTGTCTATTTATGCTTCTTGACTTACAGTACTTGTTTTATCTTTCTTTATATTTTCTACTTACTATATTTATTGTTATGCACCAATATACCAAGGCAAATATCTTGTATGTGAAAACCTACTTGGCAATAAACCTGATTTGATTCTGATTGAAGACACAGCCCACTGCTGGATAAATGATACAATAGTAACATTTCGATTTTTCTCCTAAGGTTTGCTTAGGTAACGCTATGTGACCGAAACAACGGGCAATTTAAGTGCTGAGGTCGCACATTTTCAGACAGTGGAGGTGAATGGAATTCCATTTGGGGCGCTCAAAACACTGAAAAATGCAACATCTCTAGCGAGAGACAGCGTCCCAGTTACTCTGGATAATCCACAATCCTCACTGTAAATAGCTTTCTAAGGGACTATTTTTTCGATAGAAAGTAGAAAATTCCAGTGAAAACTGCTCACATTGAGGTCTGTGGATTATCCAGATTTAACAGAGACACTCTTTCTATGAAGATATATTGCTGCTGAATTTTGTTTTTATGTTGTTGGGGTGGACGAGAGTTCTCAAGGTGTGTTCAAACTGAATGCAAAGCAAGTTGTAGCGTCGGCACAGTTGCATGTAAAGTAACAAAGTGGTGATAAATCACTCACATTTAGGCAAAGACACAACCATGTTCAACTGTTTAAAAAAACAAATTGCGCTTATACTGAGGAGTTATGATGTCACTTTATAGGAAGAAGCTGGAAGAAATTAAGAGAAAGAACTGGAGTTTCTGGTGAGTTCTGAGATAAGTCACAGTGTATGTTGCTAACATTTTAGTTGAATGGAAAATTAAGTTCAGTGTGAACACACCTTCAGAGAGCATTGTGTCAACCTGATCAAAAAAGGTAAGAGAGGATATGCTTTTTGTAATTTGGGTGACCTTTAACAAGCCTTGTCTTTGAATCTTACAACAGAAACAGTTTCAGGAAGAGGCAAATTGTTGAAAAAAGTGTCAAAATGAAGTGACATGAAAAAATCCCTAAATTACATTAAAAATGACACTCAGATCACATTCATCCTCACCACACTCACAATGTCACCCAATGTCAAACAGGATAATGTGTGTCCACTGCTCGATGTGCAGCAGCTCTTTTCAGGCCAGGGTAGGCTGAAGGGCTTTCTCCAACAATGGCCCATCACCATGCCAACAGAAGCGGTGCCAGCCGCGGTGCCAGCTTGGCACGGCCCCCATGTTAGCAGTGGATGATTCAAGGGCATTAAAGCACAATGTGGGGGGTTCCAGTTTATAGTCGCCTGTGCCAGGATTTCCACCACAGTTTGCTTTGAAACAGCCTGTCATTCATCGCTCTCTGCTACTTCCCCTCCTCTCGTGCTGTTGGCCTGAGCTGGGAGCATTTACAATCCATCTTCTGAAAATTTGCTTTGCATGCACAGAAGCACCGGTCATGCTTTAATGTTCCATATTTACTCACAAGCAGTACATAAAATGAGAGCGTCAAATATTTCGCCACAGGTCTCCTTCTAGGGTGGGCACTGAACAGCACGCGTTTGCTGCACTCTCATTAAGGATTGATGATCCAGAAGAGATAATAACATCTTTGTTGATTTGTTAAATTGGTGCCTGCCATTTTGTATGTTACATTAATGCTGTAATGAGTGATCAAGGGGCATGTGTTTGTCATTTAAATTTTTAACCACCTCCAGCTTAATATTAACTGTCATCCCTGTCTTCTCGCCTTGCAGCGCTCGGAGTAAGTGACTGTGACGGGTTGTCAGACTGCATCTGAAGTGCTCTACCAAAGAATAATATCCACTCCTGACCTACTCTGAAGATCAATATTTGATTCAATCAATGTTGCAGTCTCCCCTGGGGGGACTTACATCTGAGAAATAGGTGGACCCTCAGAAAAGAGCAACAGTGGACCATGTGATACTTGACCTTCACGGAAAGAACTCAGGTACACTCCAGAAGATGTCAAATCTGATCTGAAGCTGCTCTCGAGAGGATCACCCAGCTCATAATTCAATCATCTTTTCATGCGTTGTTTAGCAATACTCAAACACCATGGGCCAACAGTGACGGAGCATAGCTATCAATGCTGGATCTTCATTTGTTGAGGAGTACCAGACATTTCATCATGGATTTGAATGAGAATTTCTCCACCAAAGAGCGACTGTAAGAAAGACTGGAGTGGGGGGAACTGGACACTGGGAGTTGGGAGGATTAGCTAGTGTGCTGCTAACCCATGGTGGATCTGCTGTGAGCAGGACAAGGGACTCAGCAGTGGAGGATGTCAGCGGAGGCCGAGCTCCAGCCGGGTGTCAAAACCAGCCAGCGAAGGGAGTCCAGGAGGATCAAAGGTACGTGAGATTCTACTTACCAACACTCTCATCTCTGCTACAGTAATGCATTAGTACAACAATTCTGTAATTCTGTAATGTAGATGCATGTACAATATTGGGTTCATATGGTGTCTATAATTTTGTGGAGTGAGATTAAAGTCTGAAAAATAATGTCGAGGGAAAAGTACTCAAAAGACGACCAGAAACACGTAGAAAAGGTTGTCAGGACAAAATGGGAAACTGGCAGCTTTCTCATGTTTGGCAGGCAGTGAACATAACCTTAAGTCATGTATGGATGGAGCTAAATAACGCTGGACTACATGGAGAGAAGCTTCACTCAGTCAAGCCCGCCGAGAGGCTCCCTGTCTCGTCCCAGGGATCCAGATGTAGTAACAGCTATTCCATGTAGCCCCAGGGTTTGGTAGCGCCATGATTTAGGTGTCATGGACAGGGTAATTCACACCCTGTCGCTTTGATGAACAGCATAAGTGATGTAATAGGACGAGGCATTCTCCGAACATTCACTGGGAGATTGAAATTGGATTGAATTGGCTGAGAGGAGGAAATAAGAAGAGATGGAGAGGTAGAAAGAGTGAGATTCACAGGGAGGGGGAAGGAAGTGAGCAAGAAGAGGATGCTTTCTCGTTTGCCCTCCCTCTCTTCATCCTTTTTTTTTTTCTTCTCATTTCTCCATCCATGGATAAAGCCACTCCAGCTAGTCCAGTAAATCTGGCTTTTGCGGGCTGGCTGTAACGAGGCCGCGGGGCCAGGTCCTCTGTGACTGTTTCACTGGCCCTGTCGGCTTGCTCAGATAAATGGCCGGGCTGGAGGAGGGCCCATTGATTTGAGTTAAGTGGAGGGGGGCAAGGGGGCTATTGCACACGTGGCCATGCGGCTCATCAGAGGGGGCTATCAGCCCAGGTTATCAGCCCCTGACTTTACCATGTTAATCGCATGTGCTGCAGGGACCATTGTCACAATCAGCAAAGATGCTATTTAGATCCATATAAATGGAAATGGGGCAACATAAATGCATGCAGACTGTCAGGCAGCACAGCTAGTGGTGGTTGTGAGCAGGCTGGGGCCAGGTGAAGGACACTCCTGAGGATCAGGGTGATGACATGTATTTAGACAAAGCACTGTTTTACATTCATATGGGTGGAAGCAACAGAAGAAATTGTGATTTAAAGGATAAGGTTGCCGTTATTTTATATGTTTCATCTTGTCACAATCCCCATTAAAATACCTAAACCAACCATGTTTAAATACTGTGTGACTCAAGATCAAAAAGGCATAACAATTTCCTAAAACAGCAGGGGACTGTAGAATCTACAGTTCCAATAGTCCTTGTTATGAAGGCACGTGTCCCCACAACAGTGTTGTTGATTTAACAGGGTCATTTGAAAAGTGTAGTGGTGTGGAATGAAGTCTTGTCCTCACCGTAAGGTTGCCAGGCAACCAGTTGAAACTCCATGAAATCACTGGCCTGGCCAAGAAATAGTTCCAGCATTCAACTCCATATTGTCGTTTTTATATTTCGGTTTATGCACAAATTAAACAAACAAGATGTTCAAGTGAGCTTTCGTGGTGCTGTTTCGACAGGGCCAGGCTAGCTGTTTCCCCCTGTGTCCAGTCTTTATGCTAAACTAAGCTAGCCCTCTCCAGGCTTTAGCTTTATATTTAACGCTCAAATAGGTTCAAGGTCTTCTCACCTAACACTAAGAAAATAAATAAGCATATTTCCCAAAATGTCTAAGTACGTAAGGTGTGTAGAAATAGAAAATGACACATTGTCGTTTAACAAGCGACTTTACGTTTTTGAGGTAATTGCTAACCATCAACAGCTAGCTTAGCCCCGGTGACTGCTCGCATTGCTCCAGAAGTCCTGCATTCACAACTGCACCTCTAGCTAGCTTATAGCAGCTAAAACAAAGATACAACATGACATCTCTGGAGTTGCAGGAAGGCATAATCCTCTTCTTTTTGCTGAGGCTAGCCGCCTCCTCACACCTCCAGCCCCTGAACCAAGCTAACGCGTACTAGTCTGGTCTCTTCCCATAAAAAGTCAAAGTATTACTGGGATTAGTAACTGTAATGTTATTCCTGAATTTTAAACTTTAATCCCGTTACTGAAAAATGTAATCACATTATTGTAATATTTTACTGAGTAATATGTTACTGCCCGAATCTGGGGTTTGATGGCTACACAGACGCATGTTAGCAGGATAAAGTCATTGGTGGTTTTGGCCTTTTTATGGGATTTGTTGATCATAAGGAAAACCTAGAATATTTCCAGCCTTATCCTTTAATGCATGTGCTGCTTATTTTTTGCATAATGCTATGTAACTCACTTAAAGAACATATTTCAGAGGAAAATAGAACATTTAGAATGATACTGGACGCACTATCTCGTGTTTTGTTTTAGGGAAGTCATTGCACTCGTCATTCCTTTCAAAACCATTTGGAAAAATCAAACCTCACTGTGGCTCCCCTCTATCCATCAACAGAATTGCTTTATGCGTGACTTTACTCAATCTCCATAGCAACTGTTGCTCTCCCACTGTAATCTGTGCACAAAAAATGATTCATTTCAAAAAGAGAGACATGCACTTCCTCCTACAGTGTAAAACATTCAATGAAATGAAGAACATTTTAACACTTTAACAAGTCCAACTCTGTAAGTAGGATTTCAGAGAGCTTGACCTGACCTGACCTGAGAGACAGTGAATAACCTAGACACACACACACACACAATGTGATGTGATCTGTTGAAATGTAATTGGAGAGGTGGTTACTGAGTGAATTACTCTGTTCATACATACAATCCATAACATTACTGTAAACTGGGGATTAATTTCAATATGGCTGTAACCCTTCATCCTTCCCTAAACATAAACCATACATCATCATATCAATCTAAATGTTGTGTTAATGTTCATACTACTGTTACTGTGTACTGTCCAAATATTTGGAGAAATTGTATTTTGAGGCTTTGAGGCTTTCATGCCAATAGAGCCTTTTTAATTGAATTGAATTGAATTGATAAGGAATGAAGGAAAGGCGTTGGTGGACACGCAGCAAACACACAGTAAGAGGCAGAGAGGCAAACGGCAGATTAAATCACCAGTCACCTCTCATACTGAATGTATGACATTGGAAAGATTGTAAGAGGCAGTGCAAATACTGACCATGTAACCCTATTCAAACACTATTTCCCACATTTGACCAAATCATTTGCCGGTGTGCTTATCCAGCCCTTCATCACGCTGCTTCACCGTGAATGTGATAAATAGCGTCGTGGAGCCCCTACCAAACGAATGATCTCGCCCATCACCACCCAGCACACATCAATACCTGCATGTAACTCTGCAGTGATTCAGTGGTCCATCCACTGTATTGATGATGTGCACAATACCCCTCATTAACTCTGTAACTGCTTTAACGATCATTACGGTCATTAAACCAAAATCTCGATCTTGTGTTTAATGCCAAAGATTGGGTAGAGGGAATTTTGACATCAGTGTGCGTTGGACGAGGGAACACGTGTTGCTGTTTGCAAATGTGTATCTGTGTGTTTGCTGATGCTTATAAGTTATTTTGTGCACATGGGGGAGGCAGATGGCGGGGACAGATTTGCCTTCCTCAGACATCCATTCTCTTTATTGCTGCTTAAAGTCATCAGCCTGCGCTGATAGGACGTACCTAGTGTAGTGTTTTCACTTCAAATATCCTGTGCAGAGATGCACAAAATAACAGTTAACATTGTACATTGCATGGAGGTGAACGCATGACTCAGTAGGCATCGCCATACACTGTCATTATTATCAATGGATGGCGTGTGTGGCCTACTAGCAGATAGCAACATTGACAGGAAGAGACAGGCAGACACAGATACACACTCAGAAAGGTTCAAAGGTTAAGCTGCCTCGATGCCCGGATCCCCAACAAAAAGTTTCTTGTTGCCAAGTCCTTATATCTGGAGGGGCACTTCTGACTCTCCATCTGTTGCCATCTGTCCCTTCACTGTCCCCATTCTAGTACGGCAAGGAGGAGGATGCGACACTGTGATGAGAGACGAGCCCTGAAACAGTATGGAGCAGGGAGAACAGTAATTGTTCTCTCCATGGTCCTGGTGCAGGGCCTGTGTGTCAGGAGGCTGTTAAATCTCAGCTCCGTTTTTGAAGATTTGGTGATTTTGAGGCATTTAAGTGTGTATTAGATCATTGGAAAATGAGGGCAACAGGAAATATTAGGGGGTGAAGAGATGTGACAAAGGTCCCAGACTGGATTCTAACCCAGGACGCATGCATCTCAGACCACCAGGACTCCCAAATGGCAGGCACGTTGTCCCATGTGTAGGATACACTTAGATGCAGACTAACAGTAGACAACGCTTTAGGCAGCCCTCTGTCAGACAAATTATGAGCATCAGGCTTATGGGCCTGAAATATTGTGAGGACCATTCAACCTTGGGTAATTGTAAATCCAGAAAGCCAGAGGAATATGTGTCACCCCCCCCCCACACACACACACACACACACACACACACACACACACACTCACACACACCTTCTCCCGCTCTCTTCTCCTTTCTTACAGTGTGTAACAACATGAAACAGCATGCCCCGCAGCTCTTTAGTTTTCAAATATAGCGCACTCGCTTGTCTTGATCTGAACCCAGAGCACGTAGCGTACGAGTTATGCCACTGTGTCAAGACTCTCATTTGGTATGCAAGGCCTTCTTTTTTTTTTTTTTTTTGTTTGAGGATCTGTGCATAAACCTCTAAATCTCTCCTGAAGTGTTATTAGGGGAAATGGCACGCTGTATGTAAAGAAACAAATAGCGCAGAACATCTGGTTAAAGCTCATCTGAGAGAGCTGCACTGAATTGGACCGATGTTTAAAATGCAACTGGAGCAGCATGCATTTTACATTACATTACAGAGTGTATGAGTCAGTAAAATCAGGATGGAATACATAATACTGTATGAATAGACTACAGTCACTGTATGAGGAATGGTTTTAATCAGGTGCAGCAATAATTATCATAGTCCACCTTCTCTTGCATCTGCCCTGCAGGGTTTAACCAACAGCGCATATAGAGCAATGTCTACAGTTTGTCTTTTTAGTGAGTTTGCCATCAAAGTGGGAATGTTAATTTCTCTACATGGTTGCTGTGTGCAAGCCAGGCTGCGTCTGGTTAATGTTCAGAGGTACACAGTGGCTGTATATAAGACTCATTATCCTCTGGCAGAGAAACAACTCTGAATTAGACCCAGATTTGACATTCACTTGCTTAGAGACTTTAATGTCTTTAGCATCGTCAAGCCCTCCCCCCCTTTAGAGAACTGTGCCCTCATGAATTAGTGAGAGGGTGTGCATAGCCAAGACAAGTGCTTGCATTTGAACTAAGACGTTTCCACAAGCCATTTAATTAGCTCTTTTTCTAAATTTCTAATTTTTCTTTCTGCTTTTTTTCCTTGGAAACTTCAGGGACTTTGTTAGGGACGTTAAACCTTGTTCTCTTCTCACACACAGCTTAGCCAGCCACTTAAATGTGCCGTTAACTGATGTACTGTGCGGGCTCATGACCTATATTTTAATGGGCAAGGGGCCTGGAAACTGTTAAATTCTCAAAGGTGCCGGTGACCTTGATTTTAAAATCCTGCTATCTCTCCGTGTAAATGCGGCGGGAGTCGGTGTTTTGCAACTGACAAACTCCGCACAGGTTATGAGGGGATGGTTTATTGTAGACGCACAAGACAGCGCTCGAGGCTCGCGCCCTCATAATCAAAACAGTACGACGGCAGACAGCGCGGAGACAAAATGAGAAAGGTGTCAGTGTCAAGGTGGTGTCAGGGTAGCTGCAGAGATTGACAGACAGAATAATCAGCAACAGGGATTGGGAGGAAGAAGGGAGGGGATGACATTATAAAGCCCGAGGCCATCCAGACACACATTTGCAAATGCCCCCCTGTCTCACACCACCATCCCACCACCCAACATCCATCACCCAGGGAGGGCCTGGTGGATTGTGGGTGAGCACTGGACCGAGATGATTCCCCTCAATAGCAGCCATTCAAGCTGGTTTGTCACCACCAATAGCACCCATGGGAACTGTGGGCGTGGGTGAGGCGTAGGAGTAGGAGTAAGCACCCCCAACTAAGCCACCCCATAACCTTCCACCCAAACTTTCTGTGTTGATGCCCCACAATGCCCTGCAATAGGTGATGGTAAAGTGTTCTCAGTGTTCCAGTTGTTTTCTCATTTAGTCCGCCAGCTTTATCCAACTTCATTTTCAATTTCGAGTTCAATTTTCTTTCAATCTTTGCTCGCTGCTGCTAATTTGCTATTCATTCTGCATTTCCTATTCCATAAATATTTATACTGGAGCAGCCAACTTGTGCACACACACACACACACACACACACACACACACACACACACACACACACACAGTAGCCTCTATACCTTAAGCAGGGCACGATGCTAAAGTTGTAGGATTCAGTTGAGCTCACATCCTTGTTTCCTGTAATCACTCGCTTTTGTTTTCTCCTCCTTTTTTCTTGTCCTCTCTCTCTCTTTTTTTTCTCTTTCTCTCGCGCCGCAGGTCAGGACCGCACCGAGGCGGGGCTTATTAAGCGTTTCCGTGGAGATGGCGTGCGCTACAAGGCCAAGCTGATCGGGATTGATGAGGTGACAGCGGCGCGTGGGGACAAGCTGTGCCAGGACTCCATGATGAAGCTGAAGGTGCAGACTTCTGTGTGTGTGTGTGTATACAGTGTGTGTGTGTGTGTGTGTGTGTGTGTCTGTGTCTGTGGCAACATCATTGAGCCTCTTCACTCATCCCAGTCAGATTTGGAAAAGGCATGCTCGGGCATGTCTGTATTGTCTGGTGAATGAGTCATGGGAGCTGTCTTGTCCTGTAAATGACTCACTGAAGCTCTGTAAAGAACTGACCAGACGGAACAAATAAAAGTCCAGATGTATTACTCCGTAGCTCTTTGTCATGTAGAAGAAGCTACTGTAAGGTCGGCTTTAGATCTTTTGCAAAATGGTCGCAGCTTTGTACTTTATTTTCCCTCTAATAGGCTGCTGTATTTTTAGCGTTGCTCAAACATCTCTGCATTTATTCATACAGCTTTTTGGACCTTGGAGGCAAACTGGCTTCCTATTCTGAGAAGCTTAAAGCAGTATGTCACTTAAATAGGAAATTTTCACTTTTTAGCATGTGACTGCAAGAACACTTACCCGCCTAATTTGTCTGCCTCTTGTATGTCTTCTCATGTCAGTCACAGCCTTCTATTTTTACAACCAAGTCCACGTACTTATAGCACATATGCAAACTGTGATAATGTGACCCAGATAATATTTTAGCCAGTGTTCTTTGCAGAATCTAAGTAAATTAGGTCAAATTCATCCCTACAGTAGGTCAGAAAAAAGTCTGAATACTAGTGACTGTGGATGAAAGGGTTGAGTATTCTTGAACTTATTTTGAAGTATGTATACTAAAATGTATTGTAAATTCACTGTTCCCTATAAGCCCCGCTCCCCTTACTGTTGCTACGCCTGTCAAGCTTTCCATTTTCGCACATGTGCGGTTTACAATGATAACAGGGGTAGTTTTACCACTTGAAAGTCTCCATAATTTTCAAAACAATGGGTCCTTGATATCAGACAGAGATAGACAAAAGCAGGCCTCTCATTTCTATCTGCGACCGTCAATTTTGACGGCTGAAATTATGACTGATTGCAGCGTAGAGCTAGTTACTCCTAATATTATAAATATGATCAGGGAAAATGTAAGATCAGACTGTTATTTCATTCTAACATAACCCTGATTGGCTGCTTACCTTATATAGGCTACTTGGACGTGCAAGATTTATGCTTGATTGTTCGCATTTTCTGGCTGGGGTTGCTGGAGTGTAAAATTCCCAAATCCAATAGAGCAGGACAGGGCCGCTAACATTAGCCTGCGTTGATATAGGCCTAGTAGCATCCAGGACCAGTGGGTAAATGCTAAACAGCTGATGTGCTAGTCATGAACAGGACTTTTTTATTAACACCACCTCTAAGCCCTGGCCCTGACCTTGGAAGTAACGCTGAGTTAGGTTAAGCTGTAGGCAGACATGCTGAACTTTGCATCTTACATTAGAGCAGATAAACACACTGTTTACGTAATTCCTTACACCTTTGCTGTGCTTATTGGGGTAAAAAAAAAAATGAACCATCATCCAAACTTTTTAAATGCCAAGTATCGCTATTCATAGAGCCCCCTGCACACCGCTTCAACATGTGGAGAAATGTCTAGTTACGGTTGCTAAGTTTTGATTGGACAATTGCTGTTCAGGGGAGGGGTTTAGCAAACGGTCAGTTATCAATATAAATTACATATTACTCAGAAATAGCATGCTTCCTCTTCTCAAAAGTTTATTTTGTATCCTCTTAAATGCCAGCTGTGTTTACTGGCTCCAAAGTAAAAGGCAGGAAATACTTATCACTCTCTTTGTTGGGGAAAAAAAAAAGCAGCGCATAAGCGTCTTCGCAGTAGGTGGCTACGGGATAAATCCTTCCCCAAAAGGGAGATGTATAGGCATGGCTTTTTAAGTGTCTTCTCACAGACTTTGCTGGAGGTTAAATGTGTGGGAAGCCCCTCGAGAAGAGCAATATAGCCAGAAGGCAAAGCCTCTCATCGCCTATATCCATTCCAAGTGATATGTCCAATAAAACAACGTTTTCCCTGCCTCGATCTGACATTTCAGCAGTGCCCTCCATATGACTCCGGTAGTCACCATCCAGCAGCCAGTTACAGTCAATGGAGCAGTCGATACAGACCTGCTATTATCTGGACAGGGGATAGAGGAGGGGACGGGGTCTCTATTGAGCTGCCTCTCGCTGCCTTGAGGACTAATCCACCAAATGGAGAAGCCAATGTTTGATTGACAACATCCATCGACTGTCCAGCCCGCCCGCCTCTTTCTCACTTACTTCATCTCTTCCTTATCCCTGTTGCTTGTTCTGCTCTTTATCCTTCTCTCTTTAGCCTTTCCCTCTTTTTACTCCTTTTATCCCTTCAGCTCCTCCTATTCTCATATGAATATATATTTACGTAGGTAAAGATGGATGGATATTTTTTGCAGAAGCAGAGCTTGATGGTGATTAATACAACCCGTAATGGCTTGGGTTTTAAATATTAGTTAAGCTTTAAAAGAAAGAATCTGAGGTGGAAGGTAGCTGATGTACAGAAGACCACTCGTCAACGTTACTGGGCCTGCAGTTTTGTCAGACATATTCGGCACAGCAGGCAGGTCTTTCTTCTCCTCTTATCTCCTCTTCTCTTTTCCCTTCTTCTCTCTTCTCTTCTCTCACAGGCTTTGTTCTATGAAAGACATGTCAAGCACACAGGTCGCGTCAAATGGAACATAGAGGAAATGTTAATTGTTTTCTTTATTAGAGTTGAGAATACGAGGAAAAAGGAGCTGCTGAGATCCATGGGAAAAACGTACTTCAAAGGCTGGGTTGGTTGTTCAGTCAGCACTATGTGAAGTTGTCGGAGCGAGCTTGGTCGGTCAGCAGCGCGATTCATTCTGTCAGCAAATCTCACCTTATTGTTGTCAGCTAGCACTTGTGTATGACACGTTGAAGTGCAGTAGACCTACTTTAAGAAAAGGGAGAGAAAAAAAAGGGTGCTTGGGGAAAAAAAAGGCTGCAGTAATAATAAGACTCGCTGCACAAGGCGACGTGTGAATTCCTCTGAGAGTGAAGCTTCAAGAAAAGGCACATAAAAGAACATTTTGTCCTATCACACCTTATGTAACTCCTGTCACCCTACCTCCCAATCCCCCTCCCCGATCTATCCACCCATCTCCCGCTGTCACACTCACCTGACTCGGAAGAGAAGAAGGCTCACAGTCTTTCATGCTGAGCTCATATCCTTTCATCTCCTCATGTCGTTTCCTTTAATCTTCTGCAGGGAATGGCTTCCTCGGCACGTTCCAAAGGGGAGCACAAGCAGAGAGTCTTCTTGACGATCTCTTTCGGTGGGATCAAGATTTACTGCGAAAGATCAGGGGTGAGTAGCATGTCAGCGAGTGGGCCCGTGGCAGAGCTGCACCGTGAGGCCTCTGCCAGCTGCTGCTGCACTGTGAACCTACAGTATAGGACATCCAGAGGGCAGACGCTCGCACGGTTCAGTTCACAACGGCTGCCAGGGCAGCCATCTTGTAAGCCTGGCTGGCACGGTTGACATATTAGCACAACTGCAATACCTGCACACAGGAGGAAGATGATTCACAAGGTTATGCTGCAATAAAATGTGCCATTTACATCACTGCATTTGCAAAAATCCAAATTCTTCTCCAAATATCATCGAAAATAAGCAATACGCTTTCCACAAGATAGTTTGTCCTTTAGCTCATAAAAACTGAACTTGACAGCATTAAATTACAGGTCTTGCTCTTGATATTTGACCCTGAGTAAACTGGTTTAACACATAGCCTAGTAAGATTAGGGGTATGCTGCAGGACCCACTTAAGATCACTCAGGCCCTGTCTGCCTGCTAATGATAGCGCAGTGAGCAATGTTATGGTGATGTTATGAGATGGGCTGCTTCCGCCTCCATCCTGGCTTTCATCCCCCTGGCGGACTCAGAGGCCTGCTGTTCCATTACAGGATGATCGAGGGGCTCGGCTCTCCCCCGTCCTGGGGCGTAGTGTTGGCTAGATAGGCCCACTCTGCTCATCAGCGCTAACCCATAATTAGCACTCAGTTCCACCCCTTAATGATCATTGCTGCTAATGCTAATTACACCACGGCTCCACCTCAGCTGTCGTTAGAGCTAAACTGATAATTGTGCAACGGCGTTTGTCCCGTGGCTGCCGACCCCCACCCCACCACCAATCGTCTATTCCCCCCCAAAAAACACCGATCTTTGATAATATCTCTTTTTAATATGACTGGTGGTGGCAGTGGCATGTCTTTCGCCTGTAATCAACAAGAACATTAAGCCTCCCGCCACCACCAACCAGCTCACCAGCTTTTGACAAGCTCATTTGTTGTTTTTAAATCATGCTCCCTAATGCTCTTCATTTTATTTACTGATTACTGGCAGTAAATAACACTCCACACTTAATATCCCTCTTGAGTTATTATGGTGGAAATGGGGATCACTCCAGCGCAGGCAGCGTCAGCAGGCATTTAGATGGAAATACTTAATGTAAAGCTGACATGATTCTCTGCTGAATCGAGTACACTAGTCATATTAGTTTTGTATTTTACATTAATCTGAAGCGTTACTAGCGGCGCTCCCCACTGAATATCAGCTAATATTCCAGTGAAAGCTCCTCCCCAGTGCCTGAGATTATCTCTGCTAATAGTGGAGCGTCAGGTGGGTGTGCCTGAGTGACACCTGAATTACTCCCAGTGTGTGCAGTATATATGGGTGTGTTCATGAGATTTTTGGGGGTGTCTGTTTTTGTGTTTCAGTCACCAAATTCACAGCATCTCAAATCCTGCTGATATCAAAGCTGGGCATAAATAAAGAAAAAAGGACAAAGAGATTTCTACCTCCCAATCTGATGCAACAGCACAAAACAAACATCATGCTACTGGATTACAAGTTCTATGGCAACTACAGTATTTATAAAGTACTGTGCAATAGAGATTTGAACAGCCTTGAATCCCTCCTCCCTCTGTCAGAGACTTTTAGGCTCACTCTGTGTTGGTTGGTTGCGTTTGGCTCAACGATATGCAAAGATGTTTAAATTAGCTTTGACCTACTTTTCCTGCCAACACAGTGTACAGTACTTGTACTTGTAAAACAGCAATATTTTAAAAAGGCAGACTTTTAAATGAAACAAGATGTTTTGAGCAAGACGGATAGCAGATTGTGTGTGATTAGCACTTTACATCTCTGCCATGTAGGTGCTCCTGCATCACCACTCAGTCCACGAGATCAGCTACATCGCCAAGGACACCAGGGACCATCGGGCCTTTGGCTATGTCTGCGGGAAGGAGGGCCACCACAGGTTTGTGGCCATCAAGACCGCACAGTCGGTAAGTGATTTTCCACTCTGCTAGAGCGGTTTTTAAGTTATTTTAGGCAAGTCCAAGTCAAATCTCAAGACTAGTTAAGAAAATTGATAGTTAAGATGCAGGTCTTTTTCAATTTGTAAAGGCTGACCATTAAAATGGCACAAGATTTTAACATTTTCCTTTTAAAGCTGTGTTAAATAGTGTTTTTACATAAGTGAGACCAGGTCCATGCAATGCATAGGCCTAACAATTACATATTCAAGCTGTGTGGCTAGGCCTTCCTTGTCAAAAACACTTATTTTGATTAAAGTCTATGGAGAGTCAAATCCTCATTTTTGTCAAGTTTGACTCAAGCCCAAGTCTCAAGAGTCAAGTCTACAGATGTGCACTCTTCTGTTCAATCACAAATTCTTAACTACATAAAGTGGTTTAACTAGCCAGGAAAAAAGAGGGAAAAAAAGATTGTTGTGATGTGTACTGTAGGTCAGTTCACTAACATGTGAAAATGAATTGTCTTTTCATTGAGCATGAATTATTATCATCACTCCCCACTCTCTGCTGCGCTAAGCTTGGTGTTTCCTTGTGGGGAGTGACAAGGTCAGAGCCAGGCGTCAAACATCCACACATTCACATAATGTATTCTATGTGAGTGGGCTGACTAAAATAACATATGAATATATTAATAAATACATAAATAAAAAGGAAATACGTAAAATACATAAAGGTCCCCAAAACAAAAACATATTCATTAAATTGTTAAAGTCTTAGTCACGTCAGAATTTTGTCAAAGGGTTAACTTTTTGTTTTCTAATGTTTTTCCTGGATTTTAAGATAATTTTCCAAAAATGTAAATAATCTTCCTGCACTTCTTTTCTTCTCCCGCATCTCCTGGATTGGCCATTTTTCCACCTCTGTTTCTGCCTGCTTGAACGTTCATCTTCATTTTCCACTGCTCTTCATTGACCTGGATCTCAATGCTATACTCCTCCCCTTCTTCCCCTGCATCTCCTTTTTTTTTCTTTTTCCGTTTTCTTCCCTTTCCTACTTCCCTCTCCCTCTATCTTTCCACATCCTCTTCTTCCTCTACCTTCTCTCCCCACTTCTCTCATCCAGGCGGAGCCTCTCATCATTGACCTGCGCGACCTCTTCACGCTCATATACGACATTAAACAGCGGGAGGAGATGGAAAAGAAGGCCCAGAAGGACAAACAGTGTGAGCAGGCAGTCTACCAGGTAGGACACTCAGAGCACATTTCTGCTTTTTTTCTCAGTTTAATTTCCCTTTCGGAGGCGCGATCACACATTATAACTCAGCCAGCAATTCATTCACACAACAGAAATCTTAACACTTTCAAGCTTCCTCTGAAGTACATCGCAGCCTGTGTTTGTTTGCACCATTGATTTCTATGTTGAATATCTAAATATAATGGAAATGCAACAGGTTTAAATGCATTTTCTTTTACTGGGGTCAGGTTTGTGTGACAGGAAATGTTTGCATGTGTGTCTGTGATATACCAAATCACTGTTTCATTAAAACGCAACACACTGTCAGTCTGTAATTATGCTTGCTTGCAGGAAAAGACAGACTGTGTTGTTTTCCATCCTTCCTCCATTTATTTTCTAATGAGACTCTAAATTCGGCTGCACTGTCTTACTGATGAAAAACAAAATGTGTCATCTGCCTTCTGTCCCACCACTGCACAGACCATCCTGGAGGACGAAGTGGACGATCCAGTTTACCAGGTAGGTCTGTAGGCACACAGAGCAGGAGCCAAACACTGCTGACCTTGATGCTTTTCTAGCTTCACTGGTGCTGTTTTCACTCTTATAGCTTGGAATAATAAAAAAAAAAAACAATCCTTATCCTTAATTTAATATCTCCTCCAGTCACTGATCTGCTTGAATTAATGATTCATGATATTCCACCATTCCAGTAATACACAGTAGACCATCCTAGTGGACAGTTTTGTTCAACCATACAAATGTTCAAACTCCCATTTGCCAGTGCAGTGTTGTAATACCATATTTTTAAGTTGATCTGTGTCAATGTTCTGATTTCTTCCAAAGACATGCCCCCCCCCCCCCGACTGGTTGTTACCCCCCTTTTTTTGCCCTGTGCATTTATTTGGCTGAACATGATTTTTTTTCTCTGTGTTTGCTCACACTGAATACAGACAACACTAACTCTTACTCTGAATGCTATTTTCAGTGGTACGTCCAATCACCTCCCAGATCACCTCTGTTCTTTGCTCTTAAAGTGTGTTTTGCATAAAATCATTCCATTTGCAGCTTTCGATTATGTTGATGTTGGTTGACAAAACTCCAGACCGTGGCCAGAATCTTAAAGAAGTACTTTGACATTTTGGGAAATACCCTTATCCGCTTTCTTGCTGAGAAGATCGATACCACTCTCATGTGTGTGCAGTAACTATATAGGTATAGCTGGAGTGAGCAGCCAATTAGCCTAGCTTAGCATAAAGACTGGAAACAGAGGGAAACAGCTAGCTTGGTTCTTTCCAAAGGGAAGAAAATCCGCCTACCAGCAGCTACACAGCTCACTAATTAACATGTTATATCTTGTTTTGTTTTTTATCCCAGTTGCAGTATTAGTTTTAGCAAATGTATATTAGTTTCAGCCATATTTTAGTCATTTGGTTTTTGTTAGTTATAGTCAACAAAAACTGAAGACATTTTAGTGCAGTTTTCGTCATGAAATTTTAGTCTCATTTTTGTCATACATTTTACATTTTTATGTCTTCTAAGCATTTTGAGGCTGCAGCTGTCGCCATCTTTGTTGTGTACAGTTACCATGGTTACAGGTGTCATTCTCATCCATCGCAAGGTTATTGGTAGGGGGGCACACACACACACACACACACACACACTCTCTCTGTTTGAACAGAACCACTCACTCACTGTCGTTCCTGCTGACCTAGCATTAGCATTACCACAGCTACTTTACCTGTGTTTGCGACTGCAGAGTAGCTGATTCATTCACTTGTGCATTGTCTGGGTTTAGCTTGAGAAGAGAAGCTAAAACATTTAGCGAACATCTAGAGGAAGATTTAGATGGTTGACTGCCGACATTAATCCTGGAGCTTACTCATTCCTTCTGATAGCAACACGAACATTAACATTAAGATTACATTGTTGCCGCTTCCTCTCTTAATTGTTTGGATTGCAAAATAATTTAATCCATAAATCAGTTTCTTCCTAGAACTGGTAACATCAGATAACATTACTGACAGAGAGAGCGTTACTGAATGCAAGATGCTTCTTACTAACAACTGTGCAACAGGTCAAATAGCTCAACTTCTGAACAAGAGATATTTTGGACGGTTTAGGATACTGTTTTACTTATCAGGAGCAAGTGTGTGATTCAGCAGATGAATGTAGGTCACTGAACTTTGCTTTAAAACAGTAATTAGTTCATTTGTCCATTCGTCCTTCGCATTATCGTTTTTATTTGTTGATGAAAAATGTAGTACATTCGTCATAGTTCTCATTTTCAATGGTCACTTTTCATTTCATTTTAGTCTTGTTTTTGTCATGAAAAATAGGTCATCAACGAATGTTTTCCGTCATAGTTTTTGTTGACAAAATTAACACTGCCGAGCTGGTAGATGAATTTTGTTATAATTGGACAGACCCAGGCTAGCTGTTTCCCCCAGTTTCTAGTTTCTTAATGCTATGCTATGCTAAGCTAAGCTAACCGGCTGCTGGCTCCAGCTGCATATTTACCATACAGATATGAGAGTGGTATCGATCTTCTCGTCTTACCCTCGGCAAGAAAGTGAATAAACGTATTTCCCAAAATGTCAAACTATTCCTTTAATTTGAGATCCACGAGGCATTCATTAACGTCAACCTTAAGAGGAGATACTGACCGACTTGAGGACTTACGAGACTTCACTCGTGGATCTCAAGTGAATATTCTGACCACCAGGTCTATTTTCTCTCGAAGAGGTGGAGCATCACACTGGTGATGTTGAAGCGAGACCTCTAGCTAAGACCTCCACATAGCCTTGAACTATTGCCTGACCTATTATACTTGTGCTCTTTCCTCTTCCCACCTCACTCTTTTTTCTTTCTCTCTTCATCTCCCCCATTCCTCTTTCCCATGCCCCATTTTTTGTACACCCTTTATATTCTTGATCTCATTTCACTCCACATTCGACGCCATCCTCGCTCCGCAATGCTTTCATTTATTCTCGTCATGTCTCACTCCCTCGTTGTATCTCTCTATTTTATATGCCAACCTTTCTCTCTGTCTTCCCATCTCATTATTCTCTGCACCTCTACGCCTTGCCCACTACTTCTGTTCTATAGTACATAGTGTTTGAGGCTGGACACGAACCCCTCCGTGGCCCCCAGTCAGAGGAGAGCGTTTATCAGGTACAAAGACAAGCACTGCCCCCTTTTTTTCTCCCTCTTCATACTCTGTGATAGATGATAATAGTAACAGTACTAACAACATGGCTTTATGGCACCTTTCTTAAAGAAGTTACAAAGTGAAGATTATTTTTGGAGAAAGGATCTGCTGGGGATTCAGAAGTAGAGCAAACTAAGGTTTCTGTTTTAATGTGGCTGAAGATGAAATCAGGAAAGAAGCGGCAGTTGGCATTAGCAGTAACTTAGTACACCTTTGATACGGTGTAAAGAGAGCAAACACTAAACAGTGAGGCTGATATCAATGAGGTAAAATTACACTGGATTACATGCATGCATCGTGTCCTGTTGCTCCCTCGTGCTTGTGAAGGCAATCTGAATCTAGCATAGGAATGGCGGACTCCGCCACTACCAATAAAAACTACTCTATAGAGAGGTAATTAAAGGATGTAAATACATTGACTGGCTATTGCTGAAAAAATGACGACCATTTGATTTCATGAAACCCGTAAGGATTGTAACTTCAAAGATGCTAAAACTAAAATGAAATGATGCCTCATATAGCGTCTATAACAGCTGCAGAAGAGTCAAGGTCAGTTGTTTAGCCATATGTATACCAGGCTCCTCTTATAAATCCAACACTTTGACCTTTTGGCTTTAGACCATTTGAAGGACCTGCTAGGACTCCAGGGACCTGTCGTTTGGTTTAATCCTACCCCCCCTTCCTCCCTTTCTCTCCCTCTCTCCCTCTCCTCCTCCTCTTCTTTTTGCCTCTCTCTATCTTGCGTTCCTCTGAAGATGAAAGATGTAGAGAGAGATTAATCACTTGCCATGCCATTTGATCTCAGAATGAAACAAGATCAATAGACTAGAGGAAAACGTAACGGAAAGTTAACCAGTCGAGGGAGCGATAGGGGAGAAAGGCAGCGAGATTAAGAGTAACATATAGTTCGAATAAATGTGAGGGAAGTATACAAAGGAGGCCAGAGCTGAGGCATTTTCGTATTGTCAGATGAACCAGTTGAGACATACTGTCGCAGAATAACAATAGGCTTTCTTAATACTCACAGAACCAGCATGCACCATCCTCAAGCATTGTTTGCAATCAATATTGATTTAAATAGAACTGATTCAACAAAACAGCTGTAGAATTAGCATAATCCCATTGCTCTAAAAGATAAAAATTACATCTAAAATAATTGACTTTTTCTTTTTCAATAGACATGTTTCAGTTCTTGTAAGCTCCTGTTTTTTAATAACCCAAACCTAAACATAAAAAAAGGTGTTGCTCTGTTACTTACGTTTGAATCGACCTCCAATCCAATGCAGGTCCCAACCAGTCAGCAGAAGGAAGGGATCTATGATGTCCCAAAACGCCATTTCATGACTGTAGGTGTTTTTATTTTTTATTATTTGTTCCTTTACTCTTCTACCTACAAACCTCTCTTTAAGATCCTCTTGAAAGAAGGGCCTTGACCCCCCTTTGACAGTGTCCATTTGTAATATTGTGCTCTACTGTATTTAATAGTTTACGTTATGTATTATAGCCGACAGGCTCTAAAACGCATTTCTCAAGCCAAGGACGGGTCAGACTGGTGTCTATGTCTGCATCTGCTGTGATGATGATGAAACAAAGCTACATTGGTCATGCCTAGCCTGCTTGAAGAGATAAGACTAATTGATTGGTCAGCCAAAGTCCGACATGTCAGCAATTTCACAGGACTTTAGAGAGGCAGGCTTTGTATCCAAAATCCAATCCTGTGCAGAAACTGACGCATGTCGGGACCAGATGGCTGAGACAAAATCAAGTTTGGAGTCTGTTTTGCTGGTCCCATATCTCACTGGTCCAGTGGACAGACTAGATGAATGAAGGGGTGGCTGTTCCGTCTTCCTCAGAGGATGAGGACGAGAGGTTTGTAGGTGCGGTGGGTGTTGGGTTGAGCTGCATGCAGTGTAGTCACGGCTACATACAATCAAGGCCACCGAACACCTTAATGAATAGCAACATATTTTTCTACCGTGAATTGATTTGATCAGAAGAAGAACAGCACAGAAAGCGTTTTTGATTCCCCACCTTTAATCAAACTGAAAATATATTTCATCCCATCCTGGTAGGTTTTATGAGTTCTTCACCACCATGCAGTGACATCGCTCAAATCGCTTGTGAAAACATTCATTCAAGCCTATTTCGCCAAACATTCGCCCAGAGAGAATTTCCACGCATCTTTTGAAAACAGCCCTAGCAAAGTGCTTCTCTTACTCTTCGCTGTTTGTGTGCTTGTTGCTCGGCATATCAAACAGATAAACTGTCCCGGCCCCCTCGCTATCTCACCCAAACAGCCCATGCCAGTATAAGTAGCAGCGCTTTCCATATCTCTAAGTGTTACTGCTTGTCTGTTCATTCAGTTGGAGCTTTTTGAGAGCCTCGAGCTCCCCTGATGTGTGTCAGTGCCTGCAGGGAGAGACCTCTGTGTGCAATGTTTACCTTTTTCCAAATTCTGACTCATTCTGTGCCCCTCAATGGTCCCAAAGTGCCGTGCAAACTGTGCGACCCGCTATGTCCCGGCTTATTCAAGGAGGACATAAACACCCTGTTAGCAGCAACACTGATTGCTGTGATTCCTCCCTTTTTCTTTCTTTTGTTGGAATATGTTGTGTTTGTATCTGTTTATTTATAGCATGCAAATCCTGTGTGTCCTGTGTGTTTTTGTGCTTTTCCAGTGATTCATTGTCTGCTTGTGCATGGCCCCAGAGACATTTCATGCAACTTAGCCATTCCATAGTCTCTTCCATAGCCGCGTCCCCTCTCCTTTAAGTACTGCGAGTGGAGAACAGAGGGGACCAGAGCAGGGGTCACATCTGCCTATAGGGCAAGGTGGCCTCATTGTCTCGGTTGGGTGGTTCCAGGAGCTTCTTCCTTTCATTCATTCGATGAAATAAACACACTCCTCTGTGTATGTGTCTGCTCGCCGAGTAGAATCAGCATGATAAAGCGGCCCATGCTCTCACGGGGGCCCTTCTTGATTGGCAGACATAAGAATATCTAATCAGAGCCTGTTTTATAGGACTGAATAGCCTTTTACCCACTCAATTATAGCGAGCCATGAAAGATTCATTTTAGATCCATTTTCTGATAATGAAAACGAGGGGATAGTTGTTTCTTGCCATCCACAGCAAAACTGCCTTTGTAGATTTCACTCCCCAAACCTACCCACCCATGCTACCACCATACCCTATCTGGAGATGAATTCAAGGTTTCATGACTGTGCAAATCTCATTGTCGTGATGTATCACTGGACTTTGTCTCTCCCTCTCTCTCCCTCATCCCTTGGTTCCACTCACAGAATATCAACCACTTTGATCTTTTCGGCGACATGTCCACTCCTCCCTCGGTGAGTACTGCCACACAAAACCAAACTCTGATTATCTGTTTTGATTGATACAAGTTAATAGAATTGCACTGAGTAATTACATATCATATTTTACCTGTAATGTTAGGTTATTTCATCAGGAGATGTCGCAGAGATCTAAAATACCTGAATACCCGACAGTACTGCAGATTAAAGATACATGTGCAGTGCGGTAACTTTTAGGTGACTTTGATAGTGGTGACATCTGTGTGTTTGTGTGTGTGTGTGCTTTGCCTCCCAGATGCCCCCGTCACCTGCCAACACACTGGACCCTAGCAGGAGCAGCCGCCAGCAGCAACACACTCCTGCTGAGATGTACGCCCCCTTCAGCCCCACCTCCGTGCCGTCAGGTAGCTACCCAGACTGAAACGCTGCATCGCTTCCACAATGCAAGACATAAAAGGGAATAAAGTGCTGGTGGGGATGTCTTTCTTTGATGTGTAGTTTGTGAAAAGCCTTGCCAAGACTTGGCTGGATGTGGATTTATCTCAGGACCACACATCGAGCAGCAGTGTGATTATACTGTAACCCGCGAAGATACTGTAAAGTGGTGTTTCTTAAAGGACCAGGCTGGTAGTTTTGCATATTTTAGCAAAACCACTGACATTGAAGTTTTCCAAGAACATTCAAGAACAATGCAACATAATTTAAAAAGAGCAGCCTACTGAAGAGCGATCTTATTAATGCCAGAAACAACTTAATTCACACCATCCTTTTCACAATGATAACACGGCTTATCAGTCAATGCTTTTTGGCAGCTGACTCTCAAATCTCAGATGTTGTCCTGAAACACTCCAACAAGGAGACAGTCCTTGCTTGCAAATGCAACAGTAACATAAATTGGACGAAAATATGAATGTGACAAACATCGACTGTCATTGATTACTGATCTCAAGCAAGTTTCTGCCAGTCTGGTAATAAAGATTTATTGATAACAGTTTTCAGAGGAGATTGCTTTCAGGGAGTTAAGCAGCCCATTGATTTGAGTTTTGTGTCGTAAATATCATAGATAATTAGATGTGTACACGTTCACGTAATTGATTCATACTTGTGTTAAACCAGGTGAAGTCCCTATACTGTATGGACCTTCTTGGTCACATGCTGAGTTTACGTGAGGACATCATTTTGAAACGTCATATAAATCTTTGCGATGTGCATACACTACCTTGTGAAGCAAGTTTGGGGGGTGAAATCAGTGGAAGCCTATGGCTGTTTGGAAGGCAGGAAAGCAATGTAAAAACTGTGCAGGAATGTAAAGTGTACAGTGTGGGACTTGTAGCTAATGGGCTAAATCATCAGCGCGTCTTGCAGACTGCTGTATAAAACGGTCTTTTAATTTAAGAAACAGGGCCCAAAATGGGTCACAATCCTGTTTGACACTGACAAGAAAATCTCTCAGTTGTGTCTGAGAGTGTAAAAGCTGTAGAATGCTGTCCTTAAATACTTCTTTTTGCATTGAACAGCTCTCATTGTTAGTCAAAGATTGCAAGACAGCATTATTAATGGAGGAACATGCTGCAATTCTGAAAATCGATGCATTGAACTTGTAATCACAGGAGACAAAATGTATTCTGTGCTCATAATAATGATAATCCCCACTTCCTTTTCCTGCCTTAATATCCTTTAATCATTTTCTTCTCCCTCCTCCGCTTGTTTCTACTGCAGGTTATATGACCATGGGTCCGGTGCAGGCGGCCCAGTGGGCGCAGCAGCCGTTTCCTGCCCAGGCTCAGACTCTGGCCTTCCCCGTGCAGGGGCCCCTCCAGGTGGCACAGGTCCTCCCCGGTGGTCAGCCAGTCATCTGGAGCCAGGCCAACATTTTCCCTGCCACTCAGCAGCAGTGGGCGGCCATGGCGGCCTACATGCCGGCCCAGACCGTGGGCGTTGGGGGGCACGCCATCCCAGCTGCCATGCTCCAAGGCCTGGTACCCATTACCACCATGTGCCCCCAAGCCTGCGACTTATCAGCCCCCTCCTCTGCCATCACCAGCCCCCAGCACACGGCCGACCCCGCCCTGCTCCAGAGGCAGCTGAGCCTGGGGAAGGAAGGCCTCGGCGTGGACTCAGACGCAGGCGAGGGCCCCTCTACGTCAGGAGCCGGAGCAGCAGGTGTGGGAGCTGGTGTCGCGTCAGCAGCGGTGAGCAGGTGTGGGACCCCAGGCCTCATGAGTGTACCGGACACACTGGCCTGCAGTCAGCTGCTGCCACCTTCAGCTGCTGCGACCCAGGAAGAGGAAGGGAGCTGTAGTGACCTTGACCTCTCTAGGATGACCTTGAGCCCAGGTACACCCACATCACCGTCTACGGAATCTCGTAAGTGTTTCTAATTATTGTCCTCCTACATAATTGCAGCTTACTAAAACATCAACTGTACCACTATATGTTTTCAGAAAGGTTACAATATTATCTTTATTATTATTATATCTTCCACAGAACAAACATGGACTATTTGATTAGGCTTAATAGATTAATTGAGACTGAGACCGACCAAAGGATAATGGTAACAGGTACAAGGCCTGAAGTAGTCAAAGAATAAGCAAGAGGAAGGGGGCACGATAGGAAAAGGCCCTGCAGCCAGCTGACTTCATTTTAACTCTGGGGACAGACAGGAGCCCTGTAGGTGCCCAGGAGTATAGGTTATGCATGGTACTAGCTTGATGCTAAAATATATTGACAGAGCAGATTAGCATTAAACAGTAAACAAAGTTGAAATCCTTCTATATGTCCTCTAACTGTTTCATGCACATTTTCCTGAATGCATTTACTGAACGTTTCTTATTTCCTCTCTTCACAGCATCCACTCCAGCCCCTCAGCAGAGCTCGTCTTCAGACTGCCCCGCTTCCCAGGCCAGTGACCCCCCCACAGATCACTCCCCTGTAGACCCAGAGGGCAACTCCAGCAACGCCAAGGAGGAACAATCGGTGAGCGCCGGCCCCCTGGGTCACATCCCAGTCAATAAGATTCATGGATTTGATTTTAAAAGCCGAGTGCCATGATGCTATAATCTATTATTGTCATATGGATGATCTGCTCTCAAGTACAGGTGTGGTAAGGTAATTTATTTGTAAGGTAATTTAATTGTCATGCACCAAAAGATGCCCAGCCCACATGGGTTTACAAGACACTACAAACATAACAAACAAGAGCAATAACATAATGAGAGCGAAAGAACAAATATACACCTCCATACATGTCAAACCAAATATGAACACAATCCTGTGCATGTAATCACACAGAGTATCATGTCATGTGATTAATACGACCAAATCGGATCGATGTTCCCCTTTTTTCAGAAAAATGTCAAGTTAATTAAACATGAAAGGTCAAACATGATTCAAGTGTCTTGATTAGATCATATATAATAAGGTAACATTACGTTTCAAGGTAATTATAATTGTTGCTGTCATTTTGCTAAATGTTTGGCTGATGTTTTTCTGGGAAATGTGGGAGCAAAAGATGCACATTTTGCAAGAATGCTGGAGAAGAGTTGATTTTGCCAAAAACATGTCACCTGCAAAATAAGAGATTTCACAGCTTTCACTCTCTCTCTCTATCTCTCTCAGGGTTCTGTTGTTGCAAGGTCGATCTCTCCGGTGCCCAGTGGAGCTCCTGATCCTCCGCAGGATCAGACCGGTTCACAGGAAGACAGCTAGAGAATAACCGAGTGGGTATTCCTTGGTCCCCTCTTCTCTTATTTGCCTGTGTTATCTATCAACTACCTTCACATTGTGTTTCATGTATTTTCTCCCCTGCTCTTTTAATCTCCAACGTCCAACTACTCCCCCCTCTCTCATTTTTTCACAACCCTGCTCTGTGTTTCTTTATTAGCTTTATATTTTCATTTGTCTCCTTTTTCCTTGCGGATGCGTGGTTTTTCTGCCAATTGGAAAAGAGCCTTGGTTCAGTTCAATGTTTCTGTCATTATGCCTCTCTGCGTCACCCAAACGAAAGATGAGGAAGGCACAATGTTGCCACCTGGTGGTCAGAGTTGTAACCGCACATTACAGCTTCATGATATGGGCGATTGTTTCCGTTTGTCTTTTAGGGGATGGAAGCTCTCAAGGCCACGACAGAAGCTCATGAGAAAGAGAAGAAGAGAGAGACGAGTGACTGTGAACAGCAGCGTCTCTCACAGCTGGATTACACAGACTTCAACCTTTAAAGGATATTTTGGCAGTTCTGTAATAAGCTGGCTATCCTAGGATCTGCTTTCCTCCAGAGGCCACATACTGTACTGTACACCTCAGCATGACAACCAGACTTTGGCTTTATCGTCTAATCAAATAACCTTTCAACCAGGAAGTGACCTTTGACCTTTGACCGAAACCTACAACAGGAGGTGATTGCACCCTCCTGTAATGGATTAATGAGTTTATACCTGTGAGGATACGTTGGTGACACTGATGATGATGCAAATTATTTTTTGGAACCTTTCACGAGGAGCAGCGTCCTACTGCATGTGGTTGACCTTCAGTTTGTCAGCCGCCATCAGCAAAGACTGCGCCCAGCAGATGGATTTGCCAAATGTTCTCAGTGTTGCTCCACCGATTCGTCCATTTTGCATGAACAGACTTAATGTGGATTCAGCGCACTCAGCTGTGAGCAAAACTGATTCTCTGCAGCTTCCTTCTAGATCTGAAATGAATCAAAAAACATGATTTTTTTTTCTTATTTTATAAGCTGTGAATTCTCAGTTGATGACACAGAGTCATTAGAGGTATTGAAATGACTTGAGGCATCAATGTCGAAACCTAAATTTGCCAAACATCTATTTTGTAAATAAGAATCTTCCCAGTCCCCCATACCTGAGCCTCTGTGCCATAAGATAGCTCTCTGCCTCTTGGATGCCAACTACCTGTGTTTCTCTCAAGCAATGCCCTACCAGCACCTCCATTTTTTGACGTCTGGATGTTTGTTTTGCTTTTGCTGCCATTTCTTTTTTTTTTTAATTTCTGAAAATGTCTTTTGTTTCTGTTGGGTTGGTGAGATATGAACTGTGAATCTGTGTTACATGGTCACTCAAAACAAAGCCTGCTGTTACCTGTCTCACTCATTTTGAACTCGACAGATGAAAGAAAAGAAGGGGTCGACAAATGCAAGAACATAGAGACAAAAATCCTACTACTTCTTAAAGGTTACAGACTTTTTTTTAGTAAATAGGAGGCAGATTTTCCTGCATCTCTTTGTTTTTAGATATTCTACATTTCCAGCTGAGGTCACATTGTTTACAACTTGCCTCTTAGAATCATATCTCTGTTTGGTTTCTTGAATTAATTAGCAGAATAAAACCTATACTGATGTGACATGGCTTAACAACCACAAGCTCAGATACAGTAGAGTGCATTTCTATGCCTTATCAGGTTTATTTTAGTTGTCCAGTCACTGTTCTTCTTGTCGGGTCATTTGTATACAGTAAACAGGTCATTGTTGTAACAAAGCACTTGGGCATATACTGTAGGTCTGCTCCACCGAATGGAAATGGTCAAAAAGAAAGGCAATGTTATATAATATGAACAATAGAGATAATCACTATTAACTGCTAGACTTACAATAACAAACGGTGACTGTACCCCTGCTCGTGTAAGAAAAATGAGAAATAGTCCAAAATATTTTGTAAATTTTTATTTATGGAATTAAGAATTGTCATGAAAAAGAGAAAAAAAGGACTTTTGTACGTCTATGACTTCCCCATACACTGTACCCATGCCACTGTTCAGTCACAAATAAACTATCATGTGATTCCCACTTTGCTGCTTGGTTTTCTTTTCTTTCTTTAACCCGATTCCATCTTTCTAATGATCGACTGTAAAGACCACTAAAGCAGCCAACAGAGGTTGCTCTCCTCACACAAATACACGAGAAATTCTCTATGCAGTCAATCATTGTCATGTGATAGCATGTATAATGTGATACATTAGTATAATCCTCACTAGTTCTTTTTTGTGCTGATTATATTACTTCATCATATGAAGAGCAGAACAGTGTCATTCAAAAATTGTACTTAAGTAAAAGTACAGACGTATTCAAAGCAAAATGCACTTAAAGTATCAAGTAAAACTACTAAAAATGGCCCCTGTTACTAATATATTACTATATTTACATTATTACATTTTTCACACTCATACATTAGTGTATAAGCAGCATTTAGCTGGACAAAGTGGAGTTAGATTGAACTACTTTTATACACTTTGGTAGTTTATTTCAGTGGTTTCCAACCTAGGGGTTGGGTACCCTACAAAGGGTCACAAGATAAATCTTGGGGGTCATGAGATTATTAATGGGCTGGAAAAGAAGAAACAAAAGTTCCGCTACACATATTTGTATTCATTGTTTGGACTTTTCTATAGTCTTTGCTTTTGTTGTGAAATATTGGAATGTTTGGTAATGTTGCCTCTTTGAGCCTCGAACAGTTATTTTGATGAAACAATCTGAGAAGTTTAGAGGGGAAATCACTTTTTGGGGAACTACAACAAACTCATAAACATCTGCTTTTTGTAAGGGGTCACAAGCCAAACAAAGGTTGAGAACCAGTAGTTTAATCTTTAGCAATACTTTGTGTTTTATAAGCTTATCTTTATGTTTATGTAAACTTAACCTGAATGTATAAACTAGCATGAAATGGCTAATAGTTACTTTCCACCAGTCCGGCTAGTTGTTACTGTCCTTACAAACATGGATCTACCAATCGCTTTCCACTGCACAAACTGCAGGGACAACGTATCTTAATATAGTGTTTGTTATGATTACATTATTGGTAATATCAGTCGTTAGTTCTAGTTATTAGATATGAGTTAGTATTAGTGTTATGTTGCCTTTTACAGCTGGGTCATGGGATTGTGTCATTCTGTAAAATCCAAAAAGGAATGAAGGTAAACAAAGTTTAAAGGTCAAAAGTACAAAAATATGACTCAAATCATTTGACCACAGAAGTCTGTAACAGGAATATACTTTATTACAAAGCCTTCATTTTACACCACTGCCATACAGTGTCATCTAAAGTGTGTTTTCTAGCCATTATAGATTCATCACATTACTACAGATAATACATAACAAGGTTTATGATAACTGAAAGGACATGCAGACCTCCTGGGTGCTTATTAAAACAGCCTGCAGATTCTAAACAGCTTCATTATAAACCTGAGGTCTGTGTTGTGCCTGAGTTAAATACCCACTGACACGAGACCTAACACCACAACACCCAGTCGTGTGGCTCTGAAGCCTGCTGCATTGTGTATTCAGCTCCAACTCTGAGTTTAATGGCAGCAGTGAGTTCGTATCCAGGCCAGTATTGATCAGTGTGTGTTTACATAGAGAGCTGAGCAGTGTCATCTACTTGTTCACAGTTATAACACACAACCATGGTTTCTGTGGTGATCCGGATGAAGGCACACAGTTTGCAGTGCTGTCTGCTCCATGTTACTTTGAGCTTAGTGCTGCTAAGGTAGGAGTTTTATTTGTGTGTTTAGTAACAGATTGTCTTTTTTAATTGTCTGGTCGGGAAAGTTTCATTTCCATTGAGGTTAACTAATGTAACCGCTGTCAAAGACATGCTGATTCCTAATAATGCCCAAAATGTTTCCAATGTGAGACTGAAAGTGATTTATTTCATTTTGAACTCTGCATTTAATCGACTGTCTTTTCTCTGATTAAAATCTATCTGTAGTTCTGTCAGTGCTACTTTGCTTCCAAAGTCGTAAAAATGTCTGTTAATGTCAATTTGTTTTGATTTGATTTTCATCTACATGTCACAGCAAAGTTGCTGTCACAAAAACAGCGAGCGATGAAGAGCCTAGCGTTCGTGAAGCTCGGTCAGTGGGCGATCAGGTGGTAGTTCAACCAGTGGACTGTGTTTTATCAGAGTGGAGCGCATGGTCACGCTGCGACACCTGTCAGAAAAAAAGAGTAAGTATGATGATAGCAGACAGGTGGTAGGGGCCTGGGGGGCATTACAGCTACAATACATGGCATGCGTTTGTTGGCCCATCAGGACACCACAATGTTTGCCTGATAATCTGTTTTGTAACTAGGAATAAAATCGCCCATAGCTGATATTTTGTGCTGCTGTTTAACATGTTTAAATTACAAGTGCAGTCAGAGACACTAACGACAAGGAACTGGCCCTTATAGCAGACTGTGATACGGTTAAATATGGTAGGAAAGGTTTAGCACCACCCCCTTAACGCATAGAGGAGCATTCAATCTAAAAAAACCACATAAGGAGGAGATTTGGGTGGTGGAGGGATGGCTAAAGGCGTTAGCATGAGTGTATCAACTAAGTGTTGGATTATAATAGTCGGGCTGTGCACCTGCATGAACATGATTGGATGTTACTAGTCACACAGCAGTGAATGAGCCAGTGATGAAACACTTGATGCCAATCAAGTAATGCAAGTGCAGCTTCAGTGCTCTGCCTGAACTAATGCTGTGTGTTTCCCACATAATGTGGAAAAGCCTCTGAATCAGCCCGTAGACCATCGTGACACCAAAATTCCCCACTGAACACGATGATGATATCATCTGATGTCAGCAGCATCTTGTTCTCCTCAACCAATTTCCTCTATTCAGTGGCAGCAGAAATACGTTACAGGCATTTAAGTGAAGACAAAACCTTCTAACCTCAAAGGAAAGTTTTTCGGAAACATTTTCAAAAACTGCGCTTTCTTGCTGAGAGTTATGAGAAGATTGATACCGGTGTCGCGTACAAGAGTGTCATCAATCTTAAAATAAATAAATATATATAATAATAATAAATAAATATATTTCCCAAAATGTCAAACTTTCCTTTAACTGAAAACTGTTAACCTTAATTTAACACTCAAGCAAATAAATAAAATGTACAAAAAACATGGATTGCAGTGAATATATGGCCAATTGGCCAGACAAATTGATCTAACCAATTGTAATGCAGCGGTTATCATAAATGAGATTAGCTTTGGATAAATAAATCATTCCTTTAGTGCTAGGATCGAGAGATAATTCAAACCCTGCAGTCTGAGGCATTCAATATTTTGACCCTTGTTGGCTGTTTTTCTGTGATGTGGTATTCCACTGCTGGCAAGGGCCTCAGCTTATGTACTTCAGTGCTCTATCTCATTCACTTTACAAGGAGGGGGATTAATAACCTTGACATGATAAAGTGAAAACAGCCCTCTAATGGGATTACGGATGTTATAGTTCCCTGAGGCAGTTTCCGAGCTCTTCCACCACCTTTATTGGGTAGTGGCGAGCCTTCCACTGTGTTTCTCTAACCGTTTATGTGTTTGTCTCCCTCAACCATCCAGTATCGCTACGCTAAGCTGGACCAGCCGTCTCAGTTTGGAGGGCAGCCGTGCAATTTTCATGGCACGGAGGAGGAGGCCTGTAGCGTTCCAGCTCGCTACACCTGTGACAATGTTCCTTTGTGTGAGGGATTCCTCTGCACCCATACCGGTATCTCCTACACCCATCCCTATATACTCCCCTCACCATCCTGGAAAACTATAACGCATTATTAAGTCTCGTGTTATACAACCACACAGCAGTAACATTGGGTGTTGGGATGTTTAAAAATTCAAGTCACAAGATGAAGAATGTTAATAATCTGTGTTTGAGGTGAGCGGGTCATCTCTTCATTCCAGTCAGGAGATGTCAGACTACTTTGCATTTTAAGAGCTTTGTTCTTAAAGGAATAGTTTGACATTGTGGGAAATACGCTAATATGCTTTTGCTGCAGACTTTCGTGAAAAGATTGATACCACTCACGCTAAATATGAAGCTGCAACCAGCAGCTGATTAGCTTCACTTGCCGTAGTTTCATATTTAGCCTACAGACATGGCATTGATCTTCTCATCAAATTTTCAGCAAGAAAGAAAATAAGCACATTTCTAAAATGTCAAACTAAAAATTTTATCTTGTTTTGGAAATGAACCATTCCTAAATGCCCTCCATGTCTCTCCTCTCCTTCAGGTCGCTGCATTCCCAGAACTCTGCAGTGTAGTGGTGAGGATGACTGCGGGGACATGTCAGATGAAGTCGGCTGTAAGCGGGTTTCCAAGCCCTGCAGGCAGGAGGTTGAGGAGTATTGGGGAATCGAAAACCTTTCCAAAGGGTGAGTCACATTCCCATTAGTCTGCAACGTGAGTCCCAGATATTTTGGAGGACTTCGATACGTAAACATGTCGCTCTTCTCAAATCACTGTACTCACCGTTAATGCTGTTGCTGTTACTCATCTTTCAGAATCAACATCTTGAACAGTAACCTGGAGGGAGTGGTGCTTGATAACAGATACTACGCTGGCAGCTGCTTGCCACACTACATCCAGGACGTCAGATTCAGGAAGCCTTACAACTTGCAACAGTACACTCTACAGGTGGAACCAGCTGGCAATCACACTTTTGTGTATTAATGAGGATTGACTTGGAGTTCTAGTTTTTTTCGGTACCACTTTCTAATGCATCACCCTTTATAAAGGGTCTACCAGTTGTAACTTGTCTTTTTTAATAGTTAATAAATCACTTACAGTTAGTTACAATCAGTTTTAAGCCATTAGTAAGAACAATTCTTAGGCTTGCAACTTATGGAAAATCCCTTTGACTGATTGGACCATATTACCACTTAGCATGGTAAAAGGGCTGCAGAGGAACTTGACCAAAATTCATTAATCAACAACTTATTAAGCATTAATTAACATTTATAACTGCGTTATTACTAAATATAAAGGACACCTGACAAAGGGATTTTTCACAACCTTGAAACTTACAAATTATTAATAGTTTAGAACCGCTCTAGTAAATGATGTGTTAACATTAATAACACTTTTAGTTACAACCTATAAACGCTTTATACATTTTTTCTATGTGTAGGTTGCCTCATCTAGGATTAATTTAACCTGTAGTAATCATTCATCACAATCACTGTATTTTTTCTTTATCTTTTATCTCACTCTTGTATCTGTTATACCATGTTCTAAACAGAGTTTACAGTAAATTCATTGTTTATTTAATATGGTCCTGCTTATTACACACTAAAAAGGACATTTTGCTTCCCATGTATTTACAGACAAAAGGCTCGTATGATTTCACCCTGCAGTCTTTTGAGTCATACTCTGACTACATGGACTACACTTTGAAGGAGCGCACGACCCAAACCACCATTTCCATTGGCTTTGCTGTTCCAGGCGTAGGTGAATTTGGCTTCAACTACAAAGATTCCAAATACAGAAAGTCAGTTCAGAAGATCCGCCGTGCTTCTGGCAAGGTGAGATAGTGTTTTTCTTTTTCTTCTCTCCTGACTCTTTTCTCCTACCGATTTCTCAAAAACAAAACAAAACAAACTAAACTTTGTGGATTTAAGATTTATACAAACCCATAAGTCATGTAAAATTTCTGTAAATTCCCACTCCAATCTTCTGCCAAGTATCCATCACCTGCCTCCCGCTGATTCTGTCCTCAGACTAATAAATTTGTGAGGGCCAAAGCAGAGCTGGAGTTGGCCCAGTACATGTTGAAGTCAGATGATTTGATGCTTCACCCCGAGTTCCTGCAGCGCCTGCGCTCCTTGCCACAGTCCTATGTTTATGGGGAATACAGACAGATCTACAGAGACTACGGCACCCACTACATCACAGAGGCTGCGCTCGGAGGAGACTATGAGCACACCATCATCCTGAACAAGGAGAAGCTCGAGAAGTCAGGTAATAGATATTAGTGGCTCCCAAACTGGAGTCACCGGGGATCCTGAGTCAAATCAAGTTTGGTTTATTAACTACACGTTGCAAGAATGCATAAAGATAATTATTATGATCAGATACTGGGGTTTGGCAATGGCAGTGACATCATCTATATCTTGTCATCCTTAACACTGACAACTAGTGTGGTAAACCATTACACTTAAATGTTCACCCTCATTTTCAAAGGCAGTAACCACCACCTGACAGAGTTTTGTTGTTCCAGATTATTCTTTGGAAGACTACAAGCGCTGTACGGAGGCAGGCCTCAAGGTTGGGATTAACATCCAAGGTATTTATCTGTCGTTGGGGTTTCAGGGTGGATCCTGTGACGGCCTGCTGAATGAGATGGGAGGTGAGGTTCCATCTTTTATCAAATACCCTTAAGAATATGTTCTGTTTTACATCAGACAAACAAACCAATTCTAAAACTCTGAAGTCATTGTGTCTCTCTCCAGAGGACACAGCGAAGGGCAGCATGGTGGAGGACTTTGTTGCTGTTGTAAGGGGTGGGAGTAGTGAATCCATCAGTGCTTTGGTGTCTAAAAAGCTTCCCACCCCGCAGCTGATGGGGCTGTGGGGCAACGCCGTGCGTGCTAACCCTGACTTCATTCGCACAACAGTGAGTTTCTGTGTCTTTCACTAAATCACATCTTCCTTTTTTTGTCTCACTTACCTTGTCTGTTTCTGTTTTGTCCATGTTAAACACTCCCTTATCTCTGTGTTTCTTGTCTCCCACAATCTCTTGTGACATTAACACACTTAACACCTCTTTTTGTTCTTCCTTTACATTTCACCATCTCAATTTGCAGCTATAATGAAACTGTCTGCAAGGAATATGACCTGACTAATTGATGCAGAAACATTTATAAAAGAGTTGGTCAGAGGTGGTGGGTGGATTGGCACATATACAGAGAGGCAAAGTACAGCTGGGCTGATCAATAGCAAGTTGGAGGACAAACAGCAAAAGATGCCAAATAGAAACTGTGCCAAATACAAATAGGCTGCCTTGCTCCAACACGGTCAAGTTTCAGCATTTGTGGGGCTTTCCTGTTGGCTTTATCTAAAATAAACTCAATCCAAGAGAGCTGAATTTAAAAAGTAAAAAGACCCTGGTTAAATAACGACATTCCTGTCTCATTAGACACGGCCGCTGTATGAGCTGGTGACCTCCAGAGACTTCTCACAGGATGCCACCCTGAAAAGAAACCTGAAGCGAGCCCTGACAGAGTACCTGGCAGAGGCTAGTCCGTGTCGATGTGCTCCCTGCCACAACAACGGAGTGGCCGTTTTGAGAGGTACCTCAGAGGATGTCATTGTTTGGTGTTCATGACCAAATTTATGGTTCCATATTCATCAGTTACTGACTGAAAACCCATTGCACTATACTGACCTTTTTTCCTAAGCTATGTTCTGTTTTCACTCATAGTTTGTGACTAAGCTTAAGGTTTAGTTTTACTTTAAGGAACATTAAGGGACCTTTATCACCCTCAAAGGATGAATGAGCAAGGAAGCCA
Source organism: Macquaria ambigua (assembly GCA_008360985.2). Lineage (NCBI taxonomy): Eukaryota > Metazoa > Chordata > Actinopteri > Centrarchiformes > Percichthyidae > Macquaria > Macquaria ambigua. Next base: position 68,313 of record VMKM01000523.1, read on the forward strand.
GTAACACCAACAGAGCTGTCTCTAAACAAATCTGGCATTTTTGGAGTTTTTGTTCCCAAACACAAAATAATAGTGCAGAAAGTGACTTTGATGATGATTGGTGATGATTAAAATGGTGAAAGAAGTATCTCCATCTCCCTTAACAGGCACCAGGTGTGATTGTGTGTGTCCTGTTGGCTACACTGGACGGGGCTGTGAGATCACTAATAGGCCTAAAGGTTAGCAGTCAAAACATTGCATTCAACATGACATTATTTCTCTTTCTTTTCTCTAAACCTACTGAGATACTGACACAATGATATGAGACATGACATGGCCCCTTCTGACAGATATAGCCATTGACGGCAGCTGGAGCTGCTGGGGTGCATGGTCGTCCTGCAGTGGAAGAACGATGACGAGGAGTCGACAGTGTAACAACCCAGCGCCCAGCAATGGAGGCCTGACATGCAGAGGACTGCAGCAAGAGTCTACTGAATGCTTTTAAAGTCTGATGTCAGCCTTGACATAAAGATTTATAAAAAACGTCCTTGAAAAAAGAAGCTTAGTCTGTGGTGTGTTTGTCTTTTGACTGCATAATGAGTCATGTTTGAATAAAAACATACTTGGAAATGAGATGTCTTCAATGAATATTTTATAAAGAATGTTGAACCATGTGTGTCATTTCTCGATATCTGCCTTAGGCACTGACCTGGATTCAGCTTCTGTTACTCAAATGAACCTCAAATTGGAAGCAATTTAAGAAATGTCACATATAAGTATCCACAACTGACAGTTTCACTGTGCTTCAAAAAAGCATATTTTTGAAGCACATATAGTAAAGTCTGCACAACACACATTTACTCCTACCTTGAAATACAATATGTCATACAGCGTGTCCTGATAAGGGACATTCATTTTATTTCTGAGAGCTCTGACATTAACAAAAAGATTGTGAAAGAGCAGTGAACACTTGATAGATTATTCTGAATTAGCACTTAAGAGCATCTGAGTCCGAGGGAGATGTCCCTCTAACAGTGCTGAGTCTGAGAGGAGGAGCCCAGGCAGTTTGCCCCGCCCCCTTCAGGTGGAGGATTATCACAGGTTCTTGTCCGAGTCTTCCTCCCTGATGCACAGGATGACCAGGCCCCCCAGCACGACCACGACCCATCTGTCCTGGTATCTGTCGAGTAAAAATTAAGGGGGTTTTAAGCTGGTTTTAACAAAAGGATACAGATTTGGAAACAGGATATGTCTGCACACTGTCATTACTACATCACATCCTCTGAACTGAGGAGCAAGTGAAACAGGCAGCAAATGGAGAATAGTCCCTATCAGTCTGTAAAAGAAAACGCTACTACTGCACATGCATGAGATATTTTGCAAGAGGTTTGCACTTGTTGTTACGCAGTCAAATGGGCAAAAAGTCCAAACTGATTCAAGTTAAGGAAATTACCAAATAAACAACTTCCTTTCAGAGGTGAGAAGTAACAGAGTCGTTTCACTGAAGTACAATTTTGAGGTAGGCCACTAGTGCTTTACTCCACTACCTTTAACTGACGTTCGCAAAACAAGGTCTGGATGCATTAGACCCCCTGCAACATTATGAATGAACCAAAAGTTAACTTTTGATATTAGTGCATTTTTAATGGAGTATTTATCCTGTATGGAATTGCTGCTGTTGAGAAATAATTTGACATTTTGGGAAATACACTTATTTGCTTTCTTACTGATTCAGATGAGAAGTTTGATACCACTCTCATGTCTGTACTTTAAATATGAAGCTACAGCCAGAAGCCGGTTAGCTTAGCTTAGCACAAAGACTGGAAGCAGGAGGAAACAGCTAGCCTAGCTCTAACTAACAAGTTATAGCAAAAACCACAGTGAAAAAACAACAAGCTGTGTTTTTTTTTTTTTTTATGTGCTGATCTATTTCTCGAGCGGGCATAGTGACTTCCTGGAGTCTCTGTTGGTTGCCTAGCAACCTCACGCTCACTGCGCCCAGCGAAGAAGCTTGTCATTTTTACACTTTGGTTTTTGTGCAAATTAAACCAACAGAAAGAAATAAAATGTTACTTAATAAGCTTTAGAGGAGCTGGTAGGCAGATTTTTTTTTTATTTTGGACAGAGTCAGGCTAGCTCTTTCCTCCTGCTTTGGGTCTTTATGCTAAGCTAAATTAACAGTCTTCAGCTTCATATTTAACGGACAAATTTGAGAGTAGTATCAATCTTCTCATCTAACTCTCTGTAAGAATATACCACAAAATGTCAAACTATTCCTTTATTTAAAAAAACAATTTGAATATGTTTACCTCCATTGCTTTTACTTAGGACAAAAGTCTCACCTCTTCTGAGAGTCTCTTCGCAGGCCTTTCCCTGGTAGCCTGACTTACAGATGCAGCTACAGGCGGTACCCGTGAGGACAGGGATGCCGTTGTGCCTGCAGGGGGCGCAGCGACAGGAGTCAAACTGCTGCAGATACTCATCCAAGCCCCTCTGCAAGTTGGCCAGTCTCGCACCTACATGGTCAGCGGCTGTGCTGAGGCGAACTAGCTCATAAATTGGCATGATCTGGGTCATAGGGGAGAAAGGACAGAGACAGGAAGAGGAGAAAGAGAAAGAGGAGCAGATGACTACACCAGCAAAGGCATAAAAGTAGTGTGTCATAAATTGAGACTATAACTTATGATTTGTTCTTCTTCTCTTTAAGAGCATGTTATGTCATCACTGAAAATGTTTCTTCCAGTAAGTTACCTCATATTCAATGAGTGCTGGGTTGTATTTTAGAGTCGCTCCCCAGTTCCTGTAGGTGTCAGGGCTCCTTATAGCCAACAGGCCACTGCTGCTGACTGTGATTCCCCCCTTCACTAGAGTAATAATGTCCTCAACCACATCTGAACTAGAGCTATTGCCTACATTTCAAAAGAAAGGGGGGGGAGGGGGGGGATCACATTTGTAATACAAGCTCTGAAAACACAGTACTAAAACAATCCTTCATATCATTTGTCCGTTGAATGGAAATTAGAAATAGTTACAAATAAAGCTAATAAACTCAAATTTAAACTAATTAGGTATAATGAGGACCTCAAATAGGCTTAGCTACAGATAGAATTTTAATGTCTCACCTTCATGAGTGTCTCTTTTTTTATTGCACTTATTTCCACCCACTTTTAGTCCTACTGTTCCATAACTGTCAATGGGCTGGTTTAATCCAATAGAGGCACCAAAGCAACCACCAACTTCTTTACCGTCAAACTCTATGAGAGTTACAGAGGAGAATTAAACGGTTAACGGTCACTTTACATCACATTTCCTATGAGATGATATTGATTAACAAACTGAAAAGCCCACAGTACTTGATTTTGCCATAGATGTTTTGTTGACAATCACAACATATTCAAGGGCTCCTCCCATAGTTCCCTCTGTGACGTAGTGGGTGCCAAATGTCTTGAAGAAGCGGGAGTACATCCCAAAGTCATACTGCTCGGGGAGCTCCATGAGTGAAATGTAGAAATCTTCATGAAGCATCAACTGATTGCTTCTCATTTTGAAGTGGGCCGTCTGCACTTTAGACGAAAGCCTAATGAAGCCCAGGTCCTGAGGACAAAAAGGCAAGTAAAGTGTTGTTGTTGTTTTTTCAGAAGTAGAAATAGTAATAATGGTGAAAAAAGTTTTTATAAAACTGTAACTTATTTATGCCCTTTTAATACACTTTAAAGGAGTTTGAAATTTTGGGTAATACATGTATTTGCTTTTTCGCCGAGAATTAGATGAGAAGATCAATACCAATCTCATGTTCAACCGTATTAAGCTACAGCTAGGAGACTGTTAGCTTAGCTTAGCATAAAGACTAAAAACAGGGGGAAACAGCTAGCCATGGCTCTGTCCAAAGCTAACAAAATCCACCAACCAGCTCACTAATAAACACGATATCTGGTTTGTTTAAACTATACAATAACTGAAGTAAAAAAAAACAGCACAGGGGGTTATGTGTTGTCAGACTATTTCTTGACTGCGAACAGTGACTTCCTGTAGTCTCTGCTAGCCGGAGTCACCGCGCCCAGCCAAGATATGGTTAATATGTAACCCTATGTTAAACCATAATTTTACACTTAGTTTCTTGTACAGATTAAACAAACAAAATATAACGTGTTAATTAGTGAGTTCTAGGGGTGCTGGTAGACAGATTTTGGACAGAGCCAGGCTAGCTGTTTCCCTCCGTTTACGGTCTTTGTGGTAAGCTAAGCTAACGGGCTGCTGGCTGTAGCTTCTTATTTAATGGACAGAGATGAGCGTGGTATCAATCTAACTGCGCTTGCACTTGTTATCATGTAAAACATGTTGACCTATGGGTCAGTAGATCATACCTGGCTTTTAAACTGCGTTATGTTGTGGAGAAACTTAGATTCCTCACTTCCACTCAGTCCCACTTCCACAGGACCGATCCCAACTGAGAAACCAGTTTTGGAAGAACTCAAACTATTCCTCGCTTTCAGCAGGCTCATCATATCTTCAAAGTATTCCTGAGAGCCCTCTGACCTAGCTTCAGCCTGTAACAGGTGAAACCTTATGTCAAAATGTCTTAGCTCAAACACCCCATTTATTAAGTTACGCAAAGAAATAAATCACAACATTACAATACCACAAAATGGTAGGTATGGTAGTTGTAAGGTTTCCTGTAGTTCTTCTCATCTTCATTGTAGTGCAGGTTCTCACAGAATGAGTCATAGGTGAATTTCCTCCATTCACCATTATAGACATATTCACACTTTCCTCCAAAGTACTTCGGGTCAAGTACATGATCCACAAAGTCTCCAGTCAAGACATTGTAGCTAGGTAAAGTAGAATAATTCAAATTTTTCATTAAGTAAAGGTATGAAGATTAAATGAGACATATGTCAAGCAAAATAAATAATGGGGTGACATGCTGACTAGTGAAATTATGTGTACATATTTCCAATGTTTTAAAGCAATTTGCAAGGCATAGACTAGTGATTGTGATGTGTTGACAATGTATGTGCTTATTGAAATTATTTTTTACAACTGCCCTGGCAATTCATGGCTTTGCATTTGCATCTTTCATGTGATAATGTGATATAAACTAAGTAAAGTGAAAAATAGCAATAACACCAGTAATAGCTATGCAGTATTTACCCCTGAGTGCCACGTTCAGCACCTGGAATCGGCATTAGGGTGGAACACATATCGTTTCTCTGGTTGAATTCATAGCAGTCATCTTCATCAGAAAAATCCTCACAGTCTGACTCTCCATTACAGCGCAGGGACTGGCTGATGCAGCGCCCTGGATAGATAGACAGAGAGACAGACAGTCTCGCTCACACAGATTTACATGTACTGTGCATGATTGTGCACATACCAACAGACAAAACCCCTTCAGCTCAAAGAGAATGTGTTGTCTGAGTGGTCGTTGATGAGACTTGCCAGTTTCCTTGCAGGTGAAGCTCTCTCCACAGTAATCTGGCACCAGACACTGTGTGGTTGCAGTTGGACATGCCAGCTTGTCCCACAGTGTCTCAGTGCACTCTGAGCCTCCAAACTGCGAGGGTTTCTCCATGTATTGGAAACGGAACTAAGGCAGAGTTAAAAATGAGTGAGCACTTAAAATCACTCAGTAAGTCCATTCCCTTAGACTATTGTTGAGATATAGATTCATACAGAAACGCTCTAGAAGTAGGCCACGTATATTGCATTGCATTATGTTCACAGCGGAGCAATTAAAAGCAAATCAATTTAATAAATGTTAATTTGTACATTCCATATAAGTGCCTATGTAACATTTGATATGGAGTGTCTACAAGTGGTTCCAAAGATCTTAAATCAGTTGTGTATTTTGGACATAGCCTAAAATGTCAGGAACACTGTAAAACCAAGACCCACTTTTGCACTTTTGTTGACCTTATTGGAGTAGGAGTGTTGATTTTTGTTCCCTTTGGACCTATTGATCATCTCATCCATAACGTATTGATCTGAGCTACCGGACAAAAAACTGTCCACTTTCAACCCCAGTGTTTTTGTAGAGAGTTCTAGATTTACTATTGCCAGGAATTGCACAAGTCACCCACAATAAATATTGTAATCATCATTTTCATTCAACATCTGTAAATGTTATGTTATGTTAAAAACACCATTACCTTTTTGTCTGTGCAGGAGTTACAAGGAGTCCAAGGTGACCAGCCCCCCAGCTTACAGCTGATGGGAATCGGTCTGTTTACAGCTCTGACCCTCCTCGTCCCAGCCTCACTGGCCCCCCAAAAAACACCCATATATAGATATATTAAATCAATGCTATCAAGATATAATCAAGTGAATGTAAGAGGTAGGGAAGCGAGGAATACTGCACCTGTTATCAGCAGTTGTCCATGGTCTCCTGGATGCATTCACTATTGGGCTAAATGACAGATGCAGTGTGCAAAAAGTCAAGAGTAAATTAATAAATATCGCCATACTGAAAATGAGTTGCTAGTCCTTAAGATTAAAATGCCACATCACATAACAGCTGTTGTGTTGTGACTTCTACCACTGCAGTCTGGACCAGCCACAGTGAATGATTGATCAAGAGTAAACACATGCTCTTACAACAGTTGGGAAGGTTTTTGATCTATAACCCCCATTTCTCGTTTTCACCCCCGCACACACTTCAATCCAGCCAGAACATGTTGTCCCAATATACACACACAAGTATTTCAAACACCTCAAACTGAAACACAAACATTGTCCTTCTTACAATATCTGTAGTGAGATGATCCATTATTATTATTATTATTATTATTGTCATTATCATTATTACAACAACAATAATAATACTTATCCACATACGTGGCTTCAGACGCTTCTAATTTGTCAATCCAACAGCATGAACGTGCAACGTGCAGCACGCAGGTCACGCGCAGCACGCCGGTGCGTCTCGCCGTCTTACGGCGGCGCTTTCAAATTGTTTGTTTTAGCATAAACAGTCTGCTGGAGGACTCATCTCGCTAAATTTATCAACGTAGCCGACAGCGTCCACGGTATTTCAGTTTAGACCGCTTTCCAAATGTTCAAACCTGAACAGTGATGTACAAAACGAGCTACAATGGAAGAGGTAACTTTTTAAGATTTGTTCTGAGTTACTTTAGCTTGAGGACCGTTAGAGAATAGCTACATTTAGGTAGCCTTCCTAGCATGCCCTTTGCTAGCTGTTACCCCATGTTTAATACAGTTTGTTTCACTATATCATCAAGTTTATTGCTTAGCTAGGTTATCACAATTCTAAATACTACAACGTTAGTGTATTAAAGGGTTGGTTCAACCAAATTACAAAACATTTTCTCATGCACGTTTTAATATCTAGCCATGCATATAGTTTTATTTGCCCAGGTTTTCAGATCACCTCTAATATATTTGCCTCCACCTCAAAACGAAGGCTGCAAATGCAATTTATTTTGTGGTGCTCACAGCATTGAGAAATTGATATTCAGCATCATCATTTCTGAAAAACAGTGCACCTGTTATTATGGATAACCCATAGACCTCAATGTCAACAATGCTTGTGCTGTGTATGAACAATTATCTTCATGATTTATCTGTCTATTATTTACTTAATTGTTTGGTTTATAAAATGTCAGAAGACTCTGAAAAATGCCCATCACAATTCCCAAAAGCCCAAGTTGACGCCTTCAAATATCTTGTTTTGTCCACCCAACAGTCCAAAACCCAAATGTTCAGTTTACAATCGTAGAAGACCAAGAAAACCAGTAAATATTCACATTTGAGAAGCTGGCACCAGAGGATTGAGTGAGAAAATGGTGTTTGTAATTTTGGTAAACCAACCCTTAAATTATGTTGTGTCAGCACTGGGTTTTGGCTCCCTATATTAACCATTTTAAGTTAATTGTCTGTGAAAGTAATAGACATTTCTATTAATCTAATGATTAATGATATGATTTGTGATTTTATTTTTTTTCTCAGGAGGGACTGATCAACTTCAAAGCTCTGAGGGCCAAGTTTCAGGAGGAGGCCCTCCTGGCTCAATCCAAAACCAGTCGACCAGCTGTTGCAGAGAAACCCAAACACCTTCCTCCTCCTGGAGGTCACTGCAGCTCCATGGTTAGCACTATTAATATTTCTGTAGAAAACAAGACATCAGCGGTTCCCCGGGTCATCTTCAGAGAAGGGCTGCGGGCATCTGGAGGCAAGCGACCAATTTCCTTTCCACCACAACCTCAGCAGGCCGCCCCCTCATCCCAGCTTGCTAATGGAGATGGCACAACAAGGCAGTCCCTCAAAGACCGTCACATGCCTCTGGTGCTTCCTGTCCTGCCTGTAAAAGAGCAAAAGACGGAACAGCCAGCCAAAAAGGAGCACAAACTGGATCCAGAGCCAGGGAAAGAAGTCCCGCCACAAACTAAAATCAAGAAGAAAGGTTTGCTGCTTCCTTTCAAGTCAGCCAAAGCATCAAAAGTCAGTGCAGAAAACGGAGAGGAGCCTACATATGCTGATTTGACCACCAGACCTTCCAGTGCTCCCGGCGAGTTGCCCTCTGTGGAAAAACAAACCACAGAAGATGGGGTTTCGCTCCAAAGTGACCAATCAACCGCTGAGTTCCCCCTCTCTAGCCCAGATATCCCAATCACCCCTCCCTCTGCAGAGACAAGCGTTGACTCCGACAACAAAATTATTAGCACCTTGGAGAGGGCCAGGAAGAAGTTTTCACGCAAGCAGATGTTGATCTCTGCCAAACATAAGAGCTTGCGTTCCCCTGACTACGTCTCAAGTGACAAGGCGCTCCCTTCGCCACCAAAGAACATTGAAAGTGTCAAGCCTGAGCAACCCATACCCCCACCAGTGTGTCTTCCACACCTGGCTTGTATTTCGGCCCGGCCTTTCTTCAAAGCCAACAACTCTGCACGCAGTAAGTTATATTCAGTGATAAACATTTTTTTGTCTGAATCGGACACCTTTTATCTCCTCACACCGTTTGTTCAGATAAGTTTTCTTATGCATTTGTGATATTGTATTTCCCAATGGCTAGAGTCTGGGTTGGATAAGCAGTTTGGAAGGGATAAAGCTCAACTTCCCTCTGTCAGGACTGGTGAACCTCATATACCCTCTGAGCCTCCAACGAAGTCTCTACCTGACCTGAGGTCACTGGGGCCATTGCCACCAAAGCCCCCCAGACCTCCATTAGTGGATCTCAGCTGCTACCACCTACCCACAGTTAACGGTATGCTAACTCGCTTTGATATTTTTTGTTTCTTTTTGTTTTCCATTCCCGTGGCCACGCTTTATTTGACTTTTGTTTCCCCCCTTTTGTGGCTGCAGACTGAAAAATAAAAGTTGTTTTACTTGGACATCAGTGACTGTGTATTATCCCTGCTGCAGTTTACATTATACTTATTTGTGGTAAGGCTGAACATCTGTTCAAGTGCTGATTTTGGTTTCTTATTATAGAGGTGTTGCCAGGTCTTAGCCAAGCATCAAGTGAAGAGCCAGAGTCTGAGCACCCATCGTCTGTGCTAGACGCTCCAGAGTTTCCAGACTTTGAGAATTCAGAGATGGAAACAGCAGAGGGTGAAGCTGTTGACATTGGTGCACTTGAACTGGAGGCCTTAGACTTAGTCAGCACTGACCTTCCTGTACCAGGTGACTGCAGGTTCACTGATTTTGAGGATCCACAACCTGACTTGTCAGTGTGTGATCCTGTAGAGCCCCTTATGAGCATAGGCGTCCAAGATCTGAACCTTGGCAGTCAAAACATAATACCCCTCGATCTAGCCAGCTTCCCTGAACGAATAAACCTTTCAGAGTTCCCAGAGCCTGCTGTACCAGAACAGTGGTCTCTGAGTGAGGAGATCATAGATCCCCTTTCTAACTCTCAAGCTGATGAGACTGATCTGGGAGCTGCTGAGTCTCACTCTGCTGCAGAGGAAAGAGACAAGGGTAACCACGCAGCATTGAATGACGGGATTCAACCACATCCAAGGTGACTTTGTAGTACCTGCAATCACACTTTGATCAATTTTGTCACATTTAAATGTGTTATGACATTTCTTGTTTGTACAATTTGATTGTTTTCCTCCCCTCTAGTGTACATCAACAGGACAGCTACTATGAAGCGAGCGATAATGTGTATGAGGATGTCGAGAACATCAACAAATTCATCTTGGGCCAGAACTCACGGAAACGAAAAGGTGGTCTGAAGAGTAAGAATGTTTACTTAATACAGTGTTTCTTCTCAATACAAGACCTTTTGCAGACGTTTATTTTCCCTGTTTAACGTCCTTGTTAACCACTTTTTACAGATCCATATGCTGACAACCACCCTATGGTAACTAAATTTTAATCTAATTGAGTATATAATCAGCTTAGTGAGTAAGTAATAAGAGAACAGTTAAGTTTATGACCAGTGACACACTCTGTGCAGTCAAGAAATAATGGGCTTCACTCTGTTTAACGATCATCTGTGGTCAATTAAAAATCATCTGTTTATTTCAAGAAGGAGGAGGCGTGTCTTAACATATGGCCACGGAATCCATGGTATGTCTTTTATTTTTTTCAAACATACAAGTCCTGTGTTTTATCATTAGCATTGGTTTTTGCCAGATGGAAGGCAGCCGTTGATTTTTCTTTTACTGTGTTAATCAAACTGCAGGGGCGGTGTATCAGGAGAACTTGCTCATTCAGCCCATAATCATGTCCACAGGTATGTTAGACATGTCCCCTCTGTTACTGATGTTTTGTTAAAAATACAATGTTGTACAGCAGGTCTTATCTATTTTCCCTTTGTTTTCACATTAAAAAATGTTTTTGTTATTTCTCTTTGGTTATTTATTTTTTTTACTTGCATATGGTTCCATTTATATTTCGGGTGGTACATGTAATTTATATGGACAGTAAGCCATATTTGCCACTCAACGGTCTGATTTGTTTTCAGTAAGGAACACCAAAGCCCCAACACTGCAGACCATAAAGAACAGAAGAAGAGGGAGAAGCAGCGACTGGAGAAGGAGAAAAAGGAGCAAAAAGAGAGGGAGAAGAAGGAAAATGAAATGAAAAAGAAGTTCAAAGTAAGTTAGGCAATCAAATTATGCAGAGGTTGATCATTTCTTCACTCTAGCAGAGTAAAGAAATGTCTGCTTTTGAAAGGCCTGTAATGGTCAGTTTTTATTCAGCTTTATTTAGCAATTGATTGACTTGTTGAGTCTTTTTCAACAAAATATTACATCCTACATTTCAATAGATATAATGGTATCACAATGACGGTCAGTAAGAAGCGGTTCAAAGTTGTTCAAGGCTGTAATTTATCATTACTCAGCTTGCCATCATGCATGACAGCACTCTCATTGCTGAGATTTGACTCTCTAGGTGACGGGCGAAGAGGAGCCCATGTACCACGCCAAGGTGTTGGTGGCTAGCAAGGTTCGCAAGAACGACCTGCCTGTGAAGAGCGGGGACACAGTCTGCATCATTCGCACCACCAACTGCCCCAAAGGCAAATGGCTGGCCCGAGACGCCAGCCACAAGTGTGAGTTTAGACATAGTGTTTTTTTGTTTTTTTACATGTGAGCCCAAGAGTAGTTGACATTTTTGTGTCACAAGATTTGACCTAGACTTATAGAACCTAAGCATAGAGACAGAGCGCAATTAAGTCCCGTCCACACAAGTTAAAGTATTTTGACAGTTTGCAACTTGTGTAGTGGAATGTGGCTCAATCAGAAAGCTATGCAGTATTATGTTTGCAAGTGCCTTAGCTAACTACAATAGCTTAGCTTGAGAAGGGACACTGAGATAGACCAACAATATTGAGTTTGTCCTCTCTGGTAGACATAAGGTGCTAAAATGTTCCTTTGACATACTGAAATCTAATGTTTTTAGCTATCTACAGGCATTTTGTTAGCATTTCAGCCCTTGGTAGCATGTTGTGGCGCTGATTGTTTTCCCCTCCTGTGGGCGTGGTTTTCAGAGTATGATGCGTTGATCTCTGTCTCTATGTGTTAACTTCACCTGCATTCTGGACTACAAGCAGGATTAGTATAACATCTGATCACATAGAAGTAATGGGAACTCTTGACAGGACTATTGTCATTTTCACATTTACACCACAGTGTCATCTGTTTCTCAGTGTTTTCAGTAACTGCTCTGTCCCGGGTATTGCAGACGGTTATATTTCAGTGATGAATGTGGAACTAAATATCAAGGAGATGCTGGAACTTGGCAAGAAGGCCCAAGCAGCTGGACGAGGAGGCAACCTGGAGGGAGATACCATCAGCATCGGGAGCAGGTACTGGGTAGCTCACTGATAAAATTCTTTGGTTTCTCAATTTAAAAACAATTTGTAACCTTGCTTGCTCAGTCCAGCAGTGGGTGTCATGATCAAGGATTCATAACTATTTTCTTTGTTTTACAGATCCTCCAGCCACCCTGTACTAACAAGCAGCTGTAAGTGTCAGTAGCCTCCACACAAAGACCTTAAGCTCTAACTTACTATTGTTAGACTGCTTGTATTGTCACCTCTAACCCTAACTTTGCATTAGCTGCTTTATCATTTCGAAAAGCACTGCAGCCGAATGAAGACAGAACATACAAAGTTAACTTGTTGATATAATTTATGGACTTGTTGACTGACAGACAGCAGTTGCACAGCGGTTGGCAACCAGCCCAAAGAGTCAAACAGCGCGATGCCTGGCCTGTATAACTTAACTAGTTGTCATCTGCTTGACAGCCATGTGTTATTTTATGATTGTAAGGGAATTCCATGTAAGATGAGGGTATTGGTTTCTACCCTGCCAAACATCTATCATCAGCATGCACACTGTGCTTCATCAGACTAATTTGTTTTTCCACAGTCACGGATGACAGCGAGGAGTGGGCATGTGAAGATGATATCCTCTCACCCTCCAATGAAAGCCAGTAAGACTGATGAGTTTACTGTCCGTTTACTGTGGCTTAAAGTTGCTTTCAAATCGGTGTTATTTCTAAGAAGAATGATGGAAACCATTGGCCACATAAGAGTACATTTAAGGCATTCCCTCTGAAAGATATGATTGATTTTATGTGGCACACAGTATATATAATTATTTTCTTTCTCTTCATTCTGTGTAGTAGCTTTCCCCAGCAGACTGCCTCAATGCCTGAGATGTGTGAGTACATTATACATCCAGTCCTTTTGAAGTGACACACACACACCTACCCCCTCTCAACCCTGTGGTTTAAAGGGAAATGCAAGCTCTGCCTGTGGTTGTTTTATACTATCCATTGACATATAGCAGACTGTAACATGCCTTTGATGTGCACTTTTACGATGCCATTTCCTTACTCCCTCCCTCCTTTAACTGTCCTTACATAAACCCCCCATCCCTCCCTCCCTCACCTACCCCCCCACCTCTGCCCTTCACGTGTTCACTTTGACAGCATGTGGCCATGTCAGCGCCCAGCACACTCTGAGCGATGCCAACCTGGAGGACCTACACACACAGTAAGTCGCAAACACACACAGCAGGTGTCAAAGCAGATACCTTGGCACATTTCTCTCGCTTACCCATATGTACATAAATCTACATTCACCTCTTCTTAAGATGGTCAGCATGTGCATATGATGTATGTGCACACCTATATATTTCTTCATGTGTAACTAAATACTAAACATCGGAAAGAAGAAAAATAATGTGGAGAGCTGAACATACATTGGTCCTGGAAGAAAGTAAAGCTATTTAGTTAGGCTGTATCATGTTTCTGCAGTCCTCTACTATTTGATTATACTGTAGTAGAGACCGAAGACATTAGTTCGTGCATTGGATGACACACCGTAGTCATCAGGTGTAGGGGACGCACCGAACTAGGGCTGCAGCTAACGATTGTTTTCCTTAAATCAACAGATTATTTTCTCAATCTATTAATCGTTTCTTCTATAAAATGTCAGAAAATTGTGAAGAACGCCCATTATCATTTCCCAGAGCCTAAGGTGAGGTATTTTTAAATGGCTTGTTTTGGCAAATCAGCACACTTGAGAAGCTGAAACAGGCAAATATTTGGCATATTTGCTCGTAGAATGACTTAAATGATGAGCTGATTAGCAAAATGGTAGCCATTTAACTTTCTGTCGATCTTCTTAATTGTTTCAGCTTTACACCAAAGAGCCAAAAAGTTTGTTTAAAGCTGGAAATCAGATGCTTCCAAGTCAGTTTTAGCAGATTTGAATAATCCCAAGTAGTCTGATCAGAGCACTGAACCTGCCCAATTGTCATAAAAGTAGCCCAAACATTTTTATTTTTTATTTTTTTTTTCCATCCAACATTGTATATATGATATGATAATATTTTGTAAAATAATACACACGCAGCCTAGTTGAAACTATGCCTGCATCTAGACAACATACTTAGCAGTAATGGACATGTTGACTTTTGTACTGTGATGCTGGGAAGGAGTTTGGCCCCTCAAAGTCTCCAAAATCTGATTCTGTAAGTAGTACCATTCAGAAAACGCACCTCAGGTTGTCTGTTTTGAAATAATAGGCTACAAGTTTAGGCAAACCCAAAGCAACGGGATACTATGTGGGGAAAAAAACAAAGATTTGTCTTATATAACATTACATCAAACAGATAAGGTGTTCACTTATATGAACAGATCAAAGCTTTAATAAGGTTTTTTTTTCCACAAAGCTATGACTTTGGCACTGAATATAATTTAAAGAAAAAACTTTCGGCCTGCTTGTACCATTCTTATCCACCCACTCAAATACGAACCAACAGTGATTCTGGGGCAATTTATTGGACTCCATTACACTTACCCAGTGTTCTCATCACCTTTGGCCTTTTGTATTCCTGTTGGAGCATATGGAGGGCATCAGCACAACACCATCATAAGCTTAATAAAGGTAGTATTTATTTCAGGGTTACTGTATTGTACAGGTGCTCCTCACCCCCTGTAGGCCATTGATGAGTATGAAGAGTAATATTTATAGTAGTAAAACAAGCCCTAACAGTTTCTTGTCTTCAACCTTTAGGACCAGACATGAGGCCCTGCAGAAACTAGCCATCTTCTTTCAACACAGAAAAGATGAATTCGGTGACATCCCTGATAGTGGAGGAGCAACCCCTACAAAGTACAGTATTCTCATATCCATTACCTCAACCACTACTTTATTGAACGTTATCTTTT
The DNA here is from genome assembly GCA_008360985.2 of Macquaria ambigua. Lineage (NCBI taxonomy): Eukaryota > Metazoa > Chordata > Actinopteri > Centrarchiformes > Percichthyidae > Macquaria > Macquaria ambigua. Next base: position 83,445 of record VMKM01000523.1, read on the forward strand.
TGAAGTCCACTGATGTTGTTATATTCAAAATATGTAATCATTGTAATCATTTAATGATATAAAAATGTTTTCTCAAATTAAAAACCTTTTACTTTTTTTTCTTCACTGTATCCATTCTATCCTATGCAAAGTGCTGAACCACCAAGTAAGTTTACAGAGTTGAAGTTTTTTCCATGACTACACTGTTGTCACCACTTATGTCACTCTCACTGATAATGGTGAAACTAAGAGAGGGGCACTTAGAAATCTCTTTAAGGATGCTACAGTCTCAACACTGGTTGGCGTCTTGCCTGGAAAGGAAAATAACTCGTGGGGTACATTTATCTGATTTCTGTAATGACATGGTGCAGGACAGATTGCAGAGACAGTTCAAAGTTAATGTGACATTTGTATCTGCTTGTCTTTATCCAGGCATCTTGTGTGGTGTTGAGGAGCCTCCATATCTGTAAGTGTTGATGGTTTCCTTCTAATCAGCAAGTGAAGCTTGGCTCTGTTTGATCTGAGTACCAGTATAGAGAGGCGAAGCCCCTCCCATTCCACTGTCCCCCGTGGGGCCTTATTTTGGAAAAGATATGTACAGTAGTCAACGACTAGAGACAAATAATTTTTTGATTTTTTGAAGATAATTTTGCAAGTCAAGAAAGCCGCAGTTTGTGGTAAAGATAGTAAAGTACCATTTTAGTTTTGTGTGAAACCGCTCGGTGAACTAGATCTGTCGTCTTGCACAATATACGTCACCAACACCAACATGGCCGTTATCTTACTTGATGTGTTTTATCCAGTGACTCCTTGTTGTTTTATCAGCCGGGAAGCGAAAGAATGAGCAAGACCCGTTTCTCTGGGTATCTTGTGGAGAGAGAAAGTTATGACATCACTTACCCAACTTTTGGGTGTGAAGTCTTTCTAATTACTTATTTTCACAGTCAGCTTTCTTGACTTGCAAAATCAAAATCAAAATCGTGTGTGTAATTCATGGCACAACATATTCTGAAATAAGGTCCCATGCTGGTCCACGAGAAGGGGAAGGACTTCGCCTCTCCATACATTTTGCCAAAGAAGCACACACAGCTTCTTTGGCATTCTCCTCATGAACTGTGATGTCCCTTTGTGTTTTGTATGACAGCGAACAGGAGGTTGACTTCACAGAGCTGGAACTCCTTCCTCCCCCGCCACTATATGCTGACGCCTTCTGATTACCACATCAGGTAAAACAGGGATGTCAGCATGAAAAACTAAAACTGTACAGTTTACCTATTGGGATTTGATACCATGAAGAATATCTGCCATGGAGACCAGTTTGCCATGTATTTGAGAATGTTTTTTTTGATCTCTACAGTGGAGAAAAGAAACCATGAGTAGAGCTGCTGATGTGACTGTACTATAGTTTTGATTTCACCTTTTTTTTTTTTTTTTTTTTTTGTTTGTTCTGCATATTGGTGCATTTTCACATTGTGTTCTAGACTTTTTCCATTTCTCTGATGTTACTGTTAATGAAGCACAAACTGAATCACTGCACTTTACCAAAATAAATAACAATGACATAATGTAGCCAACTGTTCACTTGTAGTAGCTTACATTTAAGGATTTGTTTGTGAATATGTTCTTTGCATTTGGATTTTCTTTTGTTTCTGTGTTAACATCTAATAAATATTGATTATTGATTACATTTTTATGACATTGTTTGCATTCTCCCTGATTGAAACAGACTACTGGAGCAATCGTACTGTATACAGTGTAGCTCCTGCAGACCTACATTACATACAGTAATCCACACCTGAGATCCCTCCTCTCATCCTGTTTCTTATCAGCACTTCACTCTCACTTGATACTTTGTCAAGGTGGCATATATGTAAGCCTTGCATTTGTTGCTTGAAATTTCTTTACACTTTCTACACTATTTTCATTTGTCATGGTGCACAGTCTGTATTACATCTCGTCATTTTCATTTTCTCTAACTTCTGTAAAGAGAAAAACAACAGTACATGTGGAAATCAGACCTCTAACCGCATAGATGTAAAACTTGTGCTCACATCCCTGGATCTTTTCCATTGTTGTCTGGCTGACTGCTTTGTGAAACCCCCCTCATTACTGCTGCGTTGTAGTGAGCATCCCCCAGCACCAAGAGGTGAGTGTGGGAATAGGCCTGTGTGAAGGAGCTGGCATATGGCATTAATTGAAAGGGGAGGGGATGGAGGAGTGGCTTTTCTTGGAAGGCTGTCACAGCACTCTCACTACACCCCAAGGAAAGGAGTAAAGGATGGTTAGAAGTTAGAAGAAAGCGTGCTGTGATTGTTGTAAGGGTTACACACTGTGAGAGCGAGTTTTCTCAGTAGCAGACTAACAGTAGGCTACACGACTAATCCTCCTTAGGATTCAAGTAGACTCGCTAGACACTTGTAGTAGATAGTAAAAAAGGAAACGCAGCATTGCGAAAGCTAGTAACAAGAACTTTATTCCCGTTTTATTTGAGCCACATAACGCGTCTTAAATGCAACGCTGTTTGATATATGAGAAAACTATGGCAGCCGAGACGAGGAACGGCGGGAGTTCACTGAACAACAATAACTGCAAAGACCACAGCCGGAGAAAGTTACTGGTCGGTGTGGATCTCTTCTGCTTGTTTTTAGGTAAGAGTCTCACTGTATATGTGAATTGCCGTTATCAACATGCATGACATTACCACTTTTGGTTCTCAGCAGTGAATTTGTGGCTTTTTAATCTTCCTAATGTTTCATTGTAATTAATATTCTTAAATTTACAGGATTTAAAGCGTGTTAAAGACTTTTTGCTCCTCAACTCACAGGCTACTGTTTATCTGCCATAGGATACAGTTTCCCCTCATATAGCTATAATATGATATTCCCCATACTTCATTTGTGATATTTAACTTTTAACTATTATATGATTATAGGCTAATTATGGCTGCAACTAACAATTATTTTCATTATCGATTAATCTGCCAATTATTTTAACGATTAATCGTAAAACGAAAAGTGACAAATGCTCATCATAATTCCCCACAGCCCAAAGTGACGTCTTCAAATTGCTTCTTTTGTCAAACTAACATTTTAAAATCCAAATACTCTTAATTTACTGTCATAAATGAAAAGCAGCAAATCCATACATTTAAGAAGCTGGAACCAGCAAATGTTTGATATTTTTGCTTGAAAAATGATTTATCGATTATCAGAATAGTTGGCAATTATGTTCTCTCGACTAATCGATTGACTAATCGTTGCAGCTCTAATTATAATACTTGTACTTAAAGGGAAATCATATTTCTACTGATACTGTCTTGATAGGTTAAGCCAGCTGAATGTCAGCTGAACTAATTAAATGTAACTGAAACTATTAAGATACTGAAAAAAACTAAAGCTAATTATCATATTTAAACACTTTTGTTAGCCTAAATGTGTTAGCTACACCAGCTCGACAAGCTGCGTTACCAAAGCAACAAGTGATGCCACATCAGTAACTGTAGCCTACACTTTTAGCTGTAACAGCTATGAAGCTACGTATTTTCCAAAAATTACATTAGCTTAGCTTAGTGGAAGTCTGTTTTCCTTTTCCAAAGACAAATAGTGCTGGCAAAGGGGAAACCAGGAGGGATATATTTCTTTGGTCTCCACCCACCCACACCTGTACTGTACCTCTGCTTGCTTTGACTCCTCATTATATTTTCCAGAATGGCTCACATTCCACACCAGCAGGAATTCTCTTGATGTCAACATCTGGCAAAATATATTTGTGTGTGTGGAGTAATTAAGGGAAGTGGTGAAAAGGTCAGACCTGAGTGTGTGAGCATGTTCATCAGCTACAGGTCCTGTGATGTTCAGCAGCTGCAGACACTGGGTTAAGGTTGTTATTGTGGGTAAAGTTTGAACCCAAACGTCCCACAAAAAGGTTTTCCCATCCTTGGGGCTTAAACCTTTGACCATTCACTAATTTCACTCTTTTATTTTCTTCTGTGATATAACCATGTGTTTCCAATGTGTGGAATATTAGTGTAAGAATGCGATTGCAAACAGCAAAGCAGTGTTCAACTATAAAATAAAATTGTTGCAACTGTGTGGGGAAAGTACCGGCTATTGTTAAAACAATTCCATGAAAGATCTACAGCATAAACAATCTTTTTCTGACAAGCTATATTTAGTTTTGGTCTAGTTTTTGCCTCTATGGAGGGTAAATCCCAGTGATTTATATCTGTATGTACGTAACTTCCCACAGAGAAGCTTGTCAACAAACTAGCAGTGTTTTTCTGGCTAAAGATGTGGTCTAAAGAGAGCGACCACAAGGAGGAAATGGTGGGTCGGTGCTGGTAATCACTACTCCTCCACTCTCACACACTGATTGCAGTTCTAGTATTACTGCATCCAGGAGATATCTCTCTCCTTCCCTCTCATGCACGTGAACTCCAGTGACTATGATCCCAGTAGACCATCAGTGCCAGTAAAGATAACATTAGTCCGTACACTAAAGGAGAAAATCACCCTGATTCAGTGGTGTTTGTAACTGAATCCTGATGCTGAGGGAAGCAGACTGTTATTTAGTTTTTTCTTTTGCTTGAACGCCTGGTGAGGTGATCAGGTTCAGTTTACACTAAGCCGTAGCAGGTGGCTTTCATGTTTCCCAGTTAATCGTCTTATAACGTTTCCTTGTGCTTTTGCTCTGGTTAAGCACTAGGTAAAAAGTGGTTAATCAGCTACAATTGCACCTATATTTTTAAGTTTTGTGACCACATACCCTTCTTTTTTTGATGTTGAAGCAGGTAAACAGGAAACAATGTGGACAGTTGGGGTTAAATGGTCAGTTCACCCAAATTACAAAGAAAACATACTTTTTTGTAACGTTGATGGTATGTAATGCTTGTGGTATTTACGTTGGGGTAGTCTCAAATATCTTCAAACTTCAGCAAATAAAACCGAAACTGAAGTATCTCCATTTTTTTGTAATTTGGCTGAACTGACCCTTTAAAATTAACCAACATAATCTCAATCAGATATGGTAAAAAACAAAATTGCACTTAAGACATTTGAAATGTGCAAATACTGAAAGACGAAGTATCAGTTGATATACAATTAGATAAAGAAGTTGAAACGGCAGTTAAAATGGAAGGGCTGAAAGAAGTCGACGTTTAAGTGTAAGTACTGAATGAAGTTGAAGTGAAAGTACTTGAAAGAGTTGAAGATTCAGTTGAACTTCAAGCACTAAAAGGAGTTGAAGTGGTAAACTGAGGGTCCGTTTTAGTTGAAGTCCTGAAAAAGAAACAAGTGTTGCCCAATATGGGCCCCAAGATTGTTTTTGAGTGAAGTATCTCAAGTCAAGAAGTTAAATCAACAGTTAAAAATGGCACTGCGACAATAGTAAAGTCTCAACTTAAGGATTGGTCAAACATGGCTGTATGGACATTTTAATTTGTCACACTTTACATCTAATCAAACACCAAAAGAAAAACAAAGTGAGAGTTATATGTGATACATTTGATCACATTTTGGGGTACTAGAAGACAGAGGTAAACAATGATATCTGCTGTTTCAAATGCTTAAATTGTTCAGTATGAACATTTTCCACAGGTAACACTGACTGATGTCTACAATATTTTTGTAATTAAGGGGTATTCTCATACATGCTATATACATGTGCTTTATATGTGACATTGTGGTGTATGATTTATTTATGTTTGTATGTACATGTATTTTTAGCAGCAGTGTATTGTCAGCATTACTTTTTTGTGCGTGCATGTGTTTGGGGGGGGGGGGGTATGGGAATAGAGCAGGAACAGATATGTAAACTGTAAACTGCCTCGTGTGTATTGCCTACTCCTCTTTGGAAGTATGAATAATAAATGGAGCAAAAAACAGATGAAAAGCAGCAGTTATAGCCACTAGCAATTCAATGCAAATGCGTTTTTATTTAACCTAAGCAAGCAAGCCCCGCTTTCCCTTCCACAGTGGAACTATGAACTATGTTTTGCAGCAGGCCAGACCAACTGACTGACAGACAGACAGACAGACAGACAGACAGACAGGGCGCAGGTTGTGTGGGGGCTGCTGCGAGTAAAAACAACTGCATCTGTGTATACACCACAACTACCTCAGACATGTATACATTTCTACGCCAGACAGTGAGAGATCCCTGCAAGTGGAAAATGTGTGTCTGTTTATTTTAATAGTCGCACTTGGTGTTTTGGCGAATGGCTCCAAAATATGGTGGGGATTTAATTCAGCGTGAGGGTTATACATTGATTCTAGTTTCCACAAACTACAAGCTGCACAGAACTGCCAGTGCTGAACTGGGGGAAAGGCAAACGGACGAGTGTCGGAAATTCTAACTAGTGTGTCTAAATAATACGTTCTCTCCCATATTTTGATGTGAGACGGCTCACAGCTCAGTTATGTGCTGAAAAAGTCATCATCATTCTTCATTTACAGTGTTTGCTTATTTTCAGTTAGCGTACCCCAGTTGATCGTTAAGCATACTGCTTTAGGGCGCCTAGACTTTAGACGACTAGAAGACACCTGATGTTGACATTAGGAACTGAGGAAAAAAACTCCTCCAGCTCCGGTTTGATTTTTGTTTGTTACTGTTGTCTTTGGGTTGACATACCCACGCCTGCTGACTGGTGTTGCTGTTGGCAGGACGAGGACACCCACACTCCCCCTCCTCCTCCTCACCCCCCCGGCTGTTAGGAGCGGGAAAGGAGGAAGAGGGTAGGAGGGGAAAATCCTAACTTGCTCATGCTGCACTATTTAGACGGGTGGAAGGGGTCGGAGGACTTAGCGGAGAAGAAAACCCAGCTGAAAAACTGTTCTGGAAAACAGGACCTGACAGTGTCTCGTTGGGGTTGTGTGTGTTTTGTTTTTTCCCCTTCTTTCCAATCAGCTGTTTGAAGCACTTGACCCGTGCAGACCCCTTAAAAGCTGCGGACACTTTATTTCATCAATCCATTTGCCACCTCTCTGTCGCTCTCTATCAATCTCTGCCCTCTGTCTCTGGCCTTGTGGTGTGTATCGGGTCTGTGAATGAGTTTAGAGGCGTTTGCAGGGGGTCAGGACTCTGGGGTTAACGTGTTTCACATCCAGCACTTTCAGCCGTGTATGCTTTTTTTCTTTGTTGTTGTTGTTTGGCCAGCCAAAGTCCCTGTTTTGGGGAAGGTCTGTGTGGTTCTTTTCATGGCCAGGCTAAGCAAACTGAAGGGATCAGACGTTTAGGATTTAGCGCGCTTTAAAGTACTGTATATTTGTACAGTTAAAGAACTCTAAGACGTACCACCCTGCTCTTTCTCTCGTCACCAGACTTGCTTTGGAGGCAGATTGTAGCTCCGTCCCTGTCTATTTGTTTGAAGAGCGAGAATGAAAACGAGAAAGTTAATAATGTGAATCCTGATGAATGTGGAGGGAAGGCCAGCATTCTGGAGTTCCCATCAGGCAGCAGAGCTCTGTCTGTAACCTGAGCTCAACCCAGCTGGACCTTCAAAGGGCCAACATCAGCTGTGTGTGTGTGTGTGTGTGTGTGGATGTAAGGGGTTGAGGGGCTCAGCAACTGATGCGTGTGTTGACATTTGGTCTGAGAAATCATGCCCCCCCCCTCTCAACCACAACCATCCTGCCTTCAGCAGCTCTCAGCACTGACCTCTACCCCGGTGCTTTTTGGCTTTTGAGGCCGAGAGACAGAGGAAGAGAGCGCGTGAGAAAGAGCGCTCCGGTGTTTGTTTTCCTTTGTATCGGCAGAATTATTCAAAGGGTGACTTGAAAGCTCCATCATCACTTAAATGCCGCTTTGAAGTGATTTGAAAGTGTGTTTTCCAAATTCTGTCAGAGATTTGAGGCCTCTCGTGGGTACCACGTCCACACTCAAATTTCAAAGTCCTCCATTGAAGCCTTTGGTAAATGGGGAAAATAAGCTGTCGGTTTTGGCTTGCATCTTAGTAACACCCACTCTGTTTGTTGTCAGGAGATAAATAAGATCTTTTTGCCACTTTAAGTGGCGAAAGACGCTAAATTGATCAGACGCAGACACCCCCCAAGGCATCTTTACGTGGGCCTTTTTCAGTGCTCTTGAAATCCTCTGTAGGAAAGGAAGGAGGACTCTGATAGTGTTTGTGGGGTATTTTTTTTTTGGGTTTTTTTTCTTGTCAGTTAGCAGCAGTGGTCTCTCTTAAGAACATGACACATCCAACCCTTTTAGCGCTAACTCAGCCTGTCTCAGATCTGTTGATGTTATTCTTAGCATAAAAGCTTCACTTAAGTCTAAAACAATGACGTAGCTTTGATTTTGGCATTCATTTCAACAGATTTAATTTTGTGTATTTTGGCTCATTTTCCCATGATGGCATCAGTGTCAGATTTGCTGGAAGGTTTAAAGCTGTTTGTATGACTGTCTGAGATTTCTGTCTGTCTGTGCCTTTGTGTGCTGTTTCTGTTTGTCTTCCTGTTGATGATGTCTATTGATGCAGCTGTCCGCCACTTTGGTTTAAAGAGCTGTCTGACCTCTGCCTCGTGTGTGTCCAACCATGCAGTGGTGCTTGTCGCCGTGTTTTTGCACAAATCTCCCTTCCCGCCTTACCAGAGAGGATTCTTCTGCAGTGACAACAGCATCAGGCTGACCTATAAGAGCAGCACGGTGTCCACCACCGTGCTCACAGCCGTGGGCGTCACTGTGCCCGTGGTCTCAGTAAGTCCTGCTGGTACTGCAAGGGAACTAGAGAGCATATGTTGGGACACTCAATTCAGCCAATGGTTGGCTTGTGACACCTCAAAAGACACGATTGGTTCGACAGGCTCTGACTCACACTCAGTGGTTTTGCATGTTGTACCTCATTAGCTGTAAATCATGTATACTGTACATTACTGCCAACCATTTTCTAAAGCTACTGTATATTATCATAAGCTTTCAGATTGATTTTCTACCCTAGAGCTGAGGCAGCCATTGCTTTCCATTTATTTCACCACTGTAAGAAAATGTATTAACTGTTACAGAAATTTATCTAGTAAAAATACTAAAGTTTTGCTGAGCTTGAAGATTAACTCTCTTAAAAAACAATTTGTAAGGATGCAACTGCCGATTATGTAATCGTTTGTTCTATAAAATGTCAGAAAATAGAGAAAAATGCCCATCACAATTTTCCAAAGCTCAGGTCAGTTTTAAATAAATTAAACAGTCCAAAACCTGGAGATATTCAATTTACTACCATAGGAGACTTTTTGCATAAGAATAACTTTAAAACACTAAATCAACTTTTTAAATGGCTACCTATTAATTAAAAATAATCGACTAATCATTTCAGCTCTAGTAGTCACGGTCCACTTATTAAATCTTCATCAGCAGATAGAGTTTTCTCAGTTGTCATGGAGATGCTACACGTGATGACAACTGAACCTTCTCTATGACAACACTATCCACTGATGAAGGCCAAGAGATGCTGCTTAAGCTTTGTAAGGAATCTAGTAAGTGGACCTTGAGTTAAACTCTTGTGTCAAAACAATAAGCAAATTGTCATCTTACTTTAAATAACTAATTGTTTCACCTCTGGTATTTTGAAAAGGTCCACTTAGTGGATTTTCACCCACATCTCCTGGTCTTCATCAGCAGATGGAGTTTGCTCAGTTGTTATGGAGATGGTGCAACAACTGAACCATTTCCATGACAAATGAGACAAATGAACTACAAGTAAATGAAGGATTTGCTTGTTTTTTGGGGATTGTTTCACTTTTGATTACAAAGAATACGCAATATTAAGACTTTAAGTTGGGTTCTTTACCCTGTTTTTGCTATTTTCCATTATTAAGTTGACTTGCATTGCCACAAGACAATAATGCAAGGTGTAAGATAAAAATGTGAGCTCACTAAAAGTTTATTTCAGGTGCCTTTTACTTCCAAATGTCTGCCACTTTATTGTCAATCTAAAGTAAAATTGATGGGAATCAATGGCAGCCTGGAGAGCTAGAAATCAGTCTAAAAACATATGGTGTGCTTTGGAAAATGATTTGTAGTTAACAGACTAAAACACAAAAAAACACAGGTATAGTCCTTTAATACACCCAAAGGTCTGCTCAAAAGGCACCACTAATACTGAATATTGAACAAAGCTGGAGTCATTATTTCTTGATTAGATAACAACCTCAGAATGGATTGAGCCGGTCCCAGATGTTCCCTTGTTGCCTCTTGCTTGTACCTGCGACCTTTTGTAATTTGCGTGTCATTAACCCAGCACCTCCATCTCTCTCTCTCCCTCACCCATCCCATCCCCACCCCACCCCTTCTTTCTCTCTGTGCCGCTCACTGCTTCTTCACACTAGCCGTCCTGCCTTTCTTGGTCATTGAGACCAGCGCTGTTCAGCCTTACCGTAGAGGGTTTTACTGCGATGATGAGTCCATCAAGTACCCGGCCAAAAATGGAGACACCATTAGCGACGGTGTGCTCAGTGCTGCTGGCATTCTTATCACCATCCTCTCTGTAAGTCACCTCACTCTGATCACTAATGTCATCATCACTCTTTATGTTTCAGCAGCCTTCACCATTACTAGCAGCACCCACTGACACCTTATACCAGATGTTGACCACATCATTTCTCATCCTCACTGCATTATAATATAATATTATGAAGATTTTAAACTGTTGGATCAATTACAACTACAACATGTGTTCATATTTTTCTTCAACCAAACCGTGCACATTTCCACTCCACTCATGTTCAGAGAAATACACACTCCATCAGAGGGCTTTATCTGACTCATTGTGTGCGATTATCCTACATGATTACTGAAACAACACCTCCCCATACCTGTGCTATCAGTCCCTCTGATTGGCTTCAGCACATTCTAGATAAAAGCCAGTCAACATTTGTTCAAAGCCTTTTCTCTGGGGGCTTAAGATGACTCGGTTGATAAAAGCACTTGAGCAAGTGTAGTGTTGAGTAATTTGTTGCATTCTCCTGGGAGAAAACAGTAGGGATGCATCCAAAATCTGCGCACTAAACTGTCATCCCAACATACTGTAATTCAAATTAATTTTCCTCCATTTGCCACCGCTCAGAGGCACAGAAGCTTAACACCCCATCTGCTCCGGACGTTTTTCTGCCACGGTTTTCAGAAATGCTTCCATTTTGAGTGATGCATCTGTCTGCACGTTCTCGTAATGGCTAGCATTTCAGTTAGACACAGATAACTGCGACCCAAAGCGGGTTTTTGCCGGCCTTCATTTTTCCCCGCTTGTGCTTCTAAGTACATGATTGTGTACTGGCCTTTGAGCTCTTTTAAAACACTGAATTCACAGCAGTACTGTACTCAAAAATCCAGTGTAGATACTGACACACAGCATCTGTTGTGCTGCTGTGGCCAGTGTAGACAAGGTGTGATAGCCTTTGTAGAAGTCCACTCTACATTTTTACTATATTAGTGTAGCAAAATATAAAATAACACATCCTGACATCCATACCTAAACCCACCCATATCCACACATAAGAAAAAAAAAACTAATACACAATTCACAGAGGAAAAAAGGAGGAGAAATAAACATTACAGCAGCCGTCTTAGATAGTAAGTTTAAAATGACAAGTTATTCCCTACATTTCATTGTTTCTCTTCACACATGGTCCATTGTCATGTCTGTGGTGGGGTATAGCACTATTTTCCAAATTATTTTAATTATGGATGATTAAATGAGGCAACAGCAAAGTGACAATTTAAAAAGTGTCTAGATTTGACCATTGGACTGTAACTCCTTAGCAACCACCTACTAAAACTCTAGAAATCACCCTGAAAGCCATAGCAACCATGTAGTAACCACCTGTAAACACAATGGGAATCACTGTTAACATCCTGACAGCAACTTGGCAACCAACTTGCTAGCGCATAGGAAACGCATTTAACGCCTTAGCAACCAACTAGCTACCACATAGGAAACGCTTGTAACACCTTAGCAACCAACTAGCTACCTCATAGGAAACGCTTGTAACACCTTAGCAACCAACTAGCTACCGCATAGGAAACGCTTGTAACACCTTAGCAACCAACTAGCTACTGCATAGGAAACGTTTGTAACAACTTACCAACCAACTAGCTACCGCATAGGAAACGCTTGTAACAACTTACCAACCAACTAACTACCTCATAGGAAACGCTTGTAACACCTTAGCAACCAACTAGCTACTGCATAGGAAACGCTTGTAACAACTTACCAACCAACTAGCTACCGCATAGGAAACGCTTGTAACACCTTAGCAACCAACTAGCTACCGCATAGGAAGCGCTTGTAACACCTTACCAACCAACTAGCTACCACATAGGAAACGCTTGTAACAACTTACCAACCAACTAACTACCTCATAGGAAACGCTTGTAACAGCTTAGCAACCAACTAGCTACCTCATATGAAACGCTTGTAACACCTTAGCAACCAACTAGCTACCGCATTGGAAACACTTATAATACCTTAGCAACTATTTAGCAACCATGTGCTAGATACCTAACAACACCTAGTAATGTCTCATAAGGTACTAACACATTAGCTACCACATGGAAAATGCCAAGTAACAGGTAATATGTTAGCAGTGGGCTACCAAAAACAGAATCCTGGGAAACACTTGAAAATTCTTCAGAACCTTTCTAGTTGCTCCATGGTGTTACTCAGCACTGCCATAGCATGTGCATTTGTCACCTGGCAGACCCGCAGTGGGAAGCTGTTTTGCCTCATGGCAAGGCCAGTAGAGCCCTCCTCCTGGAGAGCAGACTACTATACGGGCTTGGGGCCACATGGGTTTTCATAGTGAGAAGGAGTTGTGGCTCCATGTAATTATGGTTGACGCAATGGTTGTTCGGCTAAATACTGTAATTGGTGGGGTGGGATTGTGGTGAAGGCCCTAAACAAGATTACTTTGCCAGATATCTCATTTTCCCCCTAGCAAAAGGTGACTTTACAATCCATCTCCCCCCCTAGAGCGTTCTGGCCGGCCTTTGTGTTTTCTGAACCAGAAAACACCAACATGAGGTCATTTAGTGCTTCATTTCCCACTGAATAGAGCTGAGAAACACACAAGAGGCCACATCCTTATAATTTATGCAGATCTTTTTTAGAAGAAACGAAAACACCACGGTGTCACTTTGGAAATACTAGACGTTTGACATAAGCCACAAATCAGCGTCTTGCCCCCATGATTATCTCTTGAGGTTTCAGTATAACAGCTACATATCCTACAATGCCAATTCATTTATTCATTCACATAGTTAAGTCTTTCACACAAGGGGAACCAGATGTGTTTTCTCCCCCTCTCCTCTTTCCCATAAAAGCAGCTGGGCTTTATCGAGCCGGCTCCAAAGGCCTGGATGGTGGAAACAACACACTCTATCAGCTAGTTAAATCTCTGTAAAGGCTATCCCTCTGCAGAGAGTGTTTCCCAGAATGAGACTTATTCTCTGTGCCCCTCAAAAGAATGTCTGATGAAACTGAGATACTAACATGGAAACAGCCAGACATCCCTTGTGAAACTGGAGCCGTTTCAGAGAGACAGCCAGAGCGGTGAATAACAAACGTGCCCCCGACGTGCGCCTAGTGGAGTCTGGCCACCAAAATCAGACACGACCCCTAGCTCAGCATTTCTGCTGATTAGAACCAGCGGTGCCTCCCCCTCTCCCTCCCTACTTGCTCTCCCTCCCACTCTCTTCTCCTCTCACCTTCCTCTTTCTTCCCCCTTCTCCTCCTTTCCTCGTTTGCACTCTTCTTGTCCTGTTTCTCTTTGTTTTTTATCATACTCTTTTTTCTTTCTATCCTCCCTTTCTGTCACTCTGCCTTCCATCCCTCCACTCTCTCCCCGGGACTCCCCCACACTCTCGTTCTGACTCCTCTTCCACACTTTCATTTGTGGGCTGCTGGAGGACAACAGGGGATGAGGGGGTTGGGGAGGCGTTTTTGAGCTTGAACAGCTGTTGCAAGTTATGGCTATCCACCTCCCCCTAAGTGCGCCTTACACGTCAATTGTCGGTTTTAGACGGTGGTTTATTTACACACTTACAGAAAACTATACATGGCGGACAGTTTGAGTTGCCTCCCACATCGCCTCACTCTTTCCTCTCAGAAGTAGAATGGCACAGGTAAACACATTCAACTATAAAATAGCCCTTTTCCAACCACTTTAAGAGAAGTAACTGAACTCTATTATAGCTGTCATAATAACATCTTCACCCTGAAAATAAGTTATTTTAGTCACATACATAACTTAAATTCTCCACTCTGACCATCAGACTTCTCTATAGCCAGGTTCCAAATGTCCACAAATCACACACTTTGATGAAGTCCACAAGAGCTTAACACTGTCATTCTGTGACATTTGGCAAGAGTTCATGAACATTTTGAGGCCTTTACACACTTTCTGTAATTCTGCAATGCTGCAGACTTTGCACAAGGGAAATACCTCAAGGAAAGTCTGCATGCACAATTTACGGTGTTCTAATGTTAAAAACGGTGATGACGGGATGTCTAAAATTATGAAAAAAGACCGCACAAGAGCAAGTTTATTAGTATATTCAGATAATGAGCAACAAGCAGTTGTATATTAAATTGCATGTAAAATATGAGCAATAATGGGCCAACATATTCCTCTGTCCAAGTAGCATGATTTCAAAGTCCTGTCCCATTCCTCATAAAATGTTTTGGCTCTCCTGCACTCACACATTTTCACTGAGCACTCAGGAGATGTGAATTAAGTGCTTAGGAATTAGGGTGGACACTGGGACTGGGACTGTCAAAATCATTATATTCACTGACGTCTCTTTTATCCCATCAGATCATCATTGGGGAGAGCTACAGGATCTACTTTCTGAACGAGGGCTCCAAGTCCTTTGTAGGGAACCCCTACATCTCTGCTCTCTACAAGCAGGTGGGCGTGTTCATCTTCGGCTGTGCCATCAGCCAGTCCTTTACTGACATTGCCAAAGTGTCGGTGGGCCGCATGCGCCCTCACTTCCTCGATGTGTGCAAACCTGACTTCTCCACTATCAACTGCTCCCTGGGCTACATCACTGACTACCAGTGTCAGGGGCCAGAGAGCAAAGTTCAGGAGGCCAGGTATTATGATAAACTGACAAATACAGAAACATATTACAAAATGTTTCAAATACATTAAATGAAATATTTTAAAACAGATTGTTTAAGTTTACCTATGTATTTGTACTCATGTTGACTAGTGATAGCTTTTACATTGTAAGCTGCAGTACAATGCTGATTGTCCTCTATTGTTCTCAGGAAGTCTTTCTTCTCTGGACATGCATCATTCTCCATGTACACCATGCTTTACCTGGTGGTGAGTTACTGAATTGGTTTTAACACACACACATTTTGTTGTACCGTGTATAAATACACTCCATAAAAACAAATGTCTCTCCCTACATAATAAAGAGTTTCTATCTATATCATCTCACAATTCTGTCTCTTTTACAGTTTTACCTGCAGTCTCGTTTCACTTGGCATGGAGCTCGCCTGCTGCGCCCTCTGACTCAGTTCACCCTCATCATGATGTCTTTCTACACCGGCCTGTCCCGTGTCTCTGATCACAAGCACCACCCCACTGATGTTTTAGCGGGTTTTGTACAGGGAGCCTTGGTGGCCTACTGCATAGTGAGTGGTTCTGTTATATCTTCTGTTATAGAAATCATTAACAATTTGAGTGTCCTTTACTAATTCATTTTATAATATGTTATTTGTAATTTTCTAGTTAAATAATAATTATGATTATAACTTCATTTATGTAGCCTCTTTTTACAAAACAGGTTACACACAGGCACAAAAAAGAGCAGAGCAGCACTCTAAAAAAACAAGCATTGTCAGCTGAGTGAAGTATCAAAGGGGCTAAACAATTCAGCGATTTTTAATTAATCAGTTAAATAATTATTTATTCTAAAATCCAACATAAGTCTGTACATGGAAAGGAGGGACTGCGTTTATACATTATATTGTAGATAGAGTGCATGTAAATGAAAAAAAAGGGGGACCTAATACAGAACCTTGAGGAACTCCATACTGTATCTGCAAAAGAAAGGAAGCGAAATTACCTTGGAATTGTTTGTAAATGCAGCTGTAACACACTTGAGTAGTGTAAGGGTGCCACAATGCAACATAAAATATATCTATTATATGTCTCTTTTTATTAAGTTAGTCAAAGGTACACAGGTACTCATATTAAGTTTTGTTTAATTTGTATAAATACCTCTCCTCCAAGACAAATTTCTGTATTGTCATAGTTCTTGGTAACAGCATTGATTCTGATTTTGAATGTGCCACTTTGCAATGATTGAGATGTTCATGTTTTTTTTTTGTATTCCCTCCACAGGTATTCTTTGTGTCTGATTTGTTCAAGCCCAAAGGTAGACGTTCTACCCTGTCGCCAACCCCAGTGAAGAAAGATCTTGTTCCACCAGCAGACATCAGAGAGCGGAGCAACCATCTCATCATGGCATAGAGAAGACTGCAAACTGACTGTACATAACCCTGACCTGTGCCATTTAAATCATTACTACAGCCAATGGTCAATACTGGATAAAATAAACTCCAACAATCTGGATAATGCAGACAAATATGGAATCTTGAACATCTCAGAGGATGAGAAGAGGCTACGGAAAACAGTCAAGCAAGTTTTGCTTTCTCAACGGAAATTATTCCTCTTTTTCCTCAGTCTCACCAGACATTTTAATGTGGAAAAGAGAGAGGACCGGGGATATTTGTTCCTCTTCTGTTATGAAGATTATTGGAGATTCTCCTCTGTCAAGGCCTTTCCATGGACAAAAGTCTGAAATCAAACAAAACTGAGAAATGGCAGCTGTAAACAAAGCTGTGTGTGGCTTTAACACCTTCTCCCCTCAGCTGCATCCAGCATGGGAGCGATACTAATATTCCTGCCACTCACTCACTGTGTGACTTAACAAATCATGACAAAAAAACAAATTCCTTGATTTTATGAAGGATGTTGTTTGGTTTTATTACAAACATAAGCGTGTACATGTGATTTATAGCACTATTTTAGCTAAAACTCAGTACTGTTTGTCACCACTTGAATGACCTGAAGTGAAGCCTTTGGAAAGCTTTGTAAGACTTTGTAAGCTTTTATTATGTCCATAATGTAGTGTTTCTTAGACAGTGCACATAAGTTACAGTAGGTGGAAAGTACAGTGAGAGCGTATGTGTTGGATGTGGGCCTCTTTTCTGCTGGGTCGGACGAGCCCCCACTGAGCCATTTAATGAAATGACTGTTATATGTACCAGACGAGTGCTCACAAGTGTTAGGTCAGAGTGTGTGTCCCTCGCGTATGCACATATGTGTGTGTGTGTGTGTGTGTGTGTGTGTGTGTGTTAATGTCATGTCTATATATTTCAGTGTTTATAGCCTACAAGTGTGACTCTCTTCAGCCAGAGAACAGGCACCTGCTCCAACAGACACGTGTAACTTGAGACGAGAACACTGTGGGGAAAAAAGCATCATATACAGTCCATGTGTTTTACTGTTATTAATCATAGTGATGATTCACATCACTGGAAAATCCTGTGATATACTGTGTGCTACACAGGCATATATAGATAAATGCTTAAAATAAAGACAAGGACTTCCTAGAGCAGTTCTTTATTAATTTAGCAAAACAGTAAAAAAATGTAAACAATTCATTATTTTGGCACATTGTAACTGCTTAATATCTCATAAAGTAATGTAAAGTAATACAATAGGGCTGGCAATGAGGCTCTGCATTATAGTAGACGAAAGTCATTACATTGGTATACAATTTTACAGTAATAATGATGCTAATATGATTGCATGACATTAATGTAATTATCTTTTTAGGAAAAAATAATACTTAAAACCACTGACTGAAAGCATCATCCTAATTCAGTTTTAAGTTACAGAGACAAACTTTGATCTGACGCTTATAGGGAAACTAGTTTTTTTCTTCATACGTCTTGAAAATCTACTATATACAGCATCAGAAAATTCTGCATGCTACCATAGATTGTACAATACTGTATCATGTGTGTATATACAGTATATCTTTTGAAGAAACGCCCACTATGACTTTGTGTTGTGACCTGTGTAAATGTTAAACGTGCTGCTTTAAAGAGGCAAAGCTTGGCAGATGTCATCCAGTGAAGTTGACAACTTGTGAATATTAAGTTTTATGAAAAACAAAGCTCTCAAGGCAGACAGCTTCAGTACATTTTTAATTAAAAAAATTCCTTTCAATATTTTTGTAATGTCACGTGAAAGTTTGTACAATGAAACTGTAAGACGTATCAAAGATGAAGTGTCTTTAATAAAACACAAAAGATCAAGAGCAGTGTACTGTGATGTTTATTATACTCTTTGTGTCATACATGAATAAGAATCTCTGACTTGTACTATAATTCAGTAGCCGGCCAACTGTGCGTGCGATGGAGAGGTCTGGGCGTGGGGCAATGGTAGACTTCCATGCTCGGCTTCCTGTGGGGAAATAGTGTACATTCCAGGCTTTAACCCCTCTCCCCAATGGCCCTCTGGAATAATATAGACTCCACACAGAAAATATGCCAGAGTGGCAAAATACATTCACATATGAGAATGCTTAGAAGCAACATAATTTTCCTTTAGTGTCTTGTATTATCCTTATAGACCGCTTTGTCACCACACAGAACCTTAATAAACCACGTATATATACAGTATATAGACCATCTAGGTTGTACAATTTAACTCTAAGTTACTGTATGTGCCAGCATATCATGAGCTGGGTTTTAAGCCAGTGTGTTCACATGGTATCCTTAGCTGATTGATTTCACTGTGGATCAGGCACAGTGGAGTTGATTAGTTTAATGTTGTCTTGTGTTATGACTACTATTAAATGACTGTTTCCAGTGTCTTAATTGGGCACAAGACTACACCCTACAGAGTGTATGATCTGTGGCACAGTTTAGTTTTTTATCAGCATGTCTCTCTAGGCAATATTTGTCAGTCAGTTCACCACTTTGGTCCAAAGTGAAATACCTCAACAACTGTTGGATGGATTGCCATAAAATTCATTCATGGTCCTCAGAGGATGACTGAACTACTGACTTTGGTGATCTGGCTTTTCCTCTAGCACACTATAAGGTTGACATTTTGGTTTTTAATGAAATTTCTCAACAACTACTTAATGGATTACATACAATTTGGTACAGATATTCATGCATGGTCCCCAGGGATGAACCCTAATGATTTTGATGATCCCCTGATTTCTCATCTTGCGCCACCAGCAGGCCAAAATTTTCAATTATCCAGTGAAATATTTCAACATCTCCTACACTGGACAGATTTTTGTGCACATATTCATGGTCCCCTGACCATGTATGCTAAAAGCTTTGTTGAGCCCCTGACTTTTCCTCTACCTTAAGGAGCGTTTGCGGTTATGAGTGAAATGTCTTGACAACTATTGGATGGACTGCCATGTAATTATTGAGACATGTCCCCCTGAAGTTAATTTGTAATAAGATGATCCCTTAACTTGTTATGTAGCGCCATCATCAGGTCAACATTTCATTTAGTTTGGTTTATGATCAAATACCTGCAAAACTAATAACATTCCCTATCAGCCTCAGTTGTACTTGTTTAGTGCTAATGTTAGCATACCAACACACTAAACTAAGATGTCAAACATGCAAAACATTTAAACATCAACCTGTTAGCGTTAGTCATTGTGAGCATGTTAGCATCCTGATGTTAGCATTTAGCTCAAAGCCAAACTTCATGTAGTGTTGTTATGACCATCCTAGGAGTGACACACTGTTGTGCAGCAGTTTCCTTCTGTTATGACTACTACTAAATTACTTTTTCCAGTGTCTTAATTGGGTACAAGACTACACCCTACAGAGTGTGTGTTCCTTTTGGTAGATATTAGGTTTTTTACCCTTACGCTAACTTGTTAACATCATTTCCATCTCTCTCTGCGTCCTCCTCTCTTTAAACCAAAAATGGAGCATGTTTGATCTAAGTGATCAAATGAAGGTGTAAAGTCTCCTCTGCTACCAAACATGGCAGTGCCTGTACTTCCATGAGTGTTGCTCTCTTAGTTCAACAAATGTCCACAGCCAGTGCCAAAAGATTAACATAATGTTTATAGTTGTGAACCAGTCCTGACCCACTCCATTAAACCATCAGTGGTGCAAGATCTTCTCAAAAATATCTTCACTTGTAATTGAAAGCAATGGAGGCTGCAGGCAGAGTATATTTTTAGTATTATTCACCAGACCAACAAATGGCACAGTCCTATGTTTTTTCATGTTTTCAGCTGGACCCATTTTTCTTGTTGGGATTCAAAGAGGCTTTCTTGATCAGCAGTGCTTAACATTCTAATAATGGAATCCTTTTCATGTGGTTTGAAGAAAAAAAACTGTTGTTGTGTTTTCCCACCGCAGTTTAACCCCTATTATTTGTGAAGTAATTACCCTGTGTGATTTACAAATTCTTCTCATGAACTCTGTAGCACTGTTGTGGTTGCTCTGAAGTAATGCCTCATTCTCTTTCTTGTTTACCCCCTACACACACACACACACACACACACACATCCTTTCCCACTAAGATTGTTGTCAGTCACAACTGTTATCACTTAAATGACTAAACTGATGTATTCTCATCACACAAACACATTAGACTCTCTTTATAGAGCATCCTTGAGTTGTCTTTTTACAATGTGAGAGCTGTTTTTGGCTGTTCCTGTTGTGGTTTGGTCTAGCTATTAGGGAAAAACAGCAATAATCAATTTGTAGTTTTTGTAAAAACTCACTTGAGTTAGAAGCAAAAGAAAAGATCTCAACTGGTTCATTCTTCTAGAAAGGCTCTACTTCTGAAGGTTTGGCCTGTCTGCTCCTTCAGTCAACTTGAAGCCTGTCATAGAGTCTGACGCCACATGACATTATTGGCAGTAGTTGCTGAGGTCATTTGTCCTCTCCCTGACAGATGGAGGGATGCTGAGAGGAAGCGAGGCACACCCTCCAAATGCCCTGACTGATAAGTGACCTCATTACAGCTCCACTGGGCCTGTTTCTCTTATTCACAGAACACTATGATGATGGCTGGCTCCCCAGGAGACCTCGGCTTTTGAGCAGTGCCAAGCTCTCGGACTTTCAGAGAGTTTTTCTTTACTTGGCTCATGGCACACAATAAGTTTCCAGGATATAAGCCTGAAACACTTACATATACACAAAAATGCACCACATGTTTAATCCCTCTGCACTAGTTGTTTACAAGGACATTCATTGCTTGTAAATGTTCTGTTTGAGTGGACTGAAACAAAAGCAAGGCGAAGACAGCAGCACTTAAATATGTTATGTAAGTCTCCTTTATCTGCCCCTCACTCATCCACACACAATACACGCAAACGCCCCTCATAAAAACTACTCTAAACCCTAATGTTAGCCATAATATGTTGTGTCCGTGCCCAGAAGCCCTCAGTCTTGGAGGACATTGGGTTGTAGTTCTGCAGCTGTAAGTAATTCTCTCTTTCTTTCCCTCCTTCCCTCTTCATCCTCCCCTGTGTCTGGAGAATGTAAACATCAAGAGGGAGGCCAAATCTCTGCCATCACAACCTTTCTTACAGCTGATATGGAGACGGGGCTACACTGACCGGGAGACTGAGGCTGAAACAGTCTAATGTACACAGAGAGTATAGTCTGATTAGTGTTTGGATTGTAATGCTACAACATTTTGTTGACAGTTTAACCCTATCCTGGAGGTTTTCCAGCTCAACATCAACATCTCGGCCATCCATCTCATGTGGGACGACAAACCATGGATGTAGAGCTAATCAAATCCATTCCTTCTTTATAGCGTCTTTTATTGCTGGCGATGGGGTCTAAGGATAATGATGTCAGCCAGTCTATTTGTAAGTAACAAATACTTGTAGTAAAGTACAATATCTCAACAGCAACTTCTGGGAAACAATTACTGCCACTAACTTTATTGTGGATATTATTGTATAGTCCTCAAAGCATCCTTCCTAATTATCGCCCTGACCTTTTGTCTGATGCCACCATCAGGTCATGGTCACATCATTTTCCCTTGATGGATGAAGACATTTTGGACACTCCACGAGCTTTCCTCTAGCACCACCATTAGGTAATATTTTAAAATACAAAGATTTCAAAAACTAGCCAGATTTCCATTAAATGTATTAATTTATTGTGGCTATTCCATGTTCCCAGGGGACAAACCCTTTTGAGTTTGCCGATCTGATGGCCTTTCCTTTGGGACAGTCTTACATCACAGTTTCCTCTTGAACACAAGATACATTGTGACATTATGTAAATAGATGATTAACATAACATTTATTCAATACAATCATGCTCTCCAGAGAAAGATCCCTTTCTAATTTAATGATTCCACAAACGTTTTTGTAGTGACATTAAACTTTACATGTTTAGCTCCCCCATCATTCCTAATGACTCTTCAAACTTTACCTAACAACTAACAATTATTTGTTTCATGACAAGTTATCAAGAAAAATATTGGCTAGATTTCCAGAAAAAAACATCTGTGGGTAATTGTGAAATCCAGAGGATGACTAATATTTCAAGATTACAGGACATTTAAACTTGGCAGATTGCCTAGCAATTTACCACTCATGTCATATCAGTCATGATATCTGAACACAGTCATGCTCTCCAGGAGAGGATCCCTTGTAAATGTGGTAATTCCACAACTAACCTTTTTGCTAGTGACATCCTGAGGTCAAACTTTAAGGTGTTAGTTCCCCTAACAGCAAGTCTGTAAGAATAGAAAAAATGTTGTTGGTTTAATCCAACAATTATTGAAGGGAGTAATGCATACTGAAAGCTCTACTAGTGGGGCTGCAGACTTTTTGTATTGTTTTCTATTTGATGTCACAGTCATGTAGCAACTTCCATAAAATCTCTAAACACACACTAGCATGTTACTTGAAGTTCTTTAAAAGCCATTTGTCACACAAACCCCTATTCCCTGTAACCCCAAAGACATATACCCCTACCCGGTCCCAACCTCTCAAACTGATTTCCAACCCCAAAATCCCAAGGCCATTTCCCCCTCTTGTTTCTTTCTCTGCTAAAGAATTTGAACAAATTACCTCCATATGTGTCTGAAGGAGCCCCATGGGAAAGGGGCCAAGAAGAATATACTGCTGACAGAACACAAACATTGACTTCATCAAACATTGTGAGCAGCGTGCTCTGATGCTCTCCATATGTTCACCTGGCACCGGCAGCCATTTGCTGACAGCACAGCAACATCTCACCAGTGAGGCTCTTTATCTTCTTATGCCACATGTTGTTCAGTATCTGTGATGAGAAGCTGGATGGAGGTTGGACATGCTGGCTGCTATCACCAATGAGGTAACATGTCAGCATATAGAGGAAGGTTTGTGTTTCCTCAGGCCTTCAAATGATAAGGTAATCGAGAGATAACAAAGATTTCATGTGTCAATCAAATGCAAATGTCTCATATGCACAGTGCAATGGTGAACCAAATCCCAGAACCCCTCTATAGGGCCTCGTGTTTTCAGCCAGTAACCAGAGAAACGGCAGCAGGAGACAGGACAGAAAAATGGAGAAAAGAAAAAAAAAAAAGAAGCAGAGAGGAAGACAGGGTATAATTTTCCCTGTGTGATTAGCTTTCAATCTCAGGTACCGCACTCATTCTCACTGAAGCCTGTATTTTCCTTTGGCACCTGGCCAGAGGCTTTTGACCTTGTTCACTTTCTTTCTCATGTCACTCGGCAGGCGCTCGGTTGTGACCTTTCCGGCAACGAATACACGTCTCTGGAGAAAGATCACTCACAGAAAGCCTTCATGGGCCTTAAAGAGAAAAATCACCCAATCAACTACAGCTATATTTCACACAATCATCAATGTGTCTGGAGCTATAGTCCTCCCTTAATGCTGACCTCCAACATTAGGAATGTATGATTCACCGGGGGAGGAAAAGGGGTGCACTCTGCTCGTATCTAGTTAACTCCAAGCTGCACTATAACAGAGCTACAGGTTGGTCCAGAGGAATCCTGTCAGTGGGTTCTGCCTCCTCCCCAGGCATCTCCAACACCACAACATGCACAGGGATGGTGAGGGGGAGAGATTGTCAAGGATTTGGCAATAACGGCCTTTCTGAGTAGCAGAGGAGCTATTAAATTGCAGGGGGGGTTCATTGTGTTGCATTCCATTTTGATCCACTAGTCAGCTGTTTGACAGGTCATTTAATGGTGATTAGAGAGCAGAATTAGAAATCCAACAACCTGGCCTACATAAGACTGAAGAATTGTGGTACAGAGCGACTGCTTGTTCATAAGTAAAATGTCTTTGAGGGCAAATTAACCACTTACTTTTGATTCCCAGCTAACTGGGATTTTCACTGATCATATTAACTTTCATAGTTGATCATGTGGTGTAAAATGTCATTCCAAATCACACTATAAATGCTGACTTGGCAACAGTCAATGCACAGGCTGTTGACTCACATTGTTCTGATCTTTGAATCACATGATGACTGAAGGATATAAATGTAATTGTCAGCATCAAGGAAGACATAGCATGTGATGGCCTATTAACCTGTGTATTTAAATTAACAATTGTTCAAATGACTATGTGTAATGTGAAAGGGGTCGCTTGCAGTGGAAAAACCCACAAAGAGTTATCAGCCAGCCATGCTTTCTCCCTCATTTTCTACAGAACATTTTAGCATCTTTTAGCTAATTGTTTTGGTTTTACATCCAGAAATGTAACTGTTTTGGTTCAGTCTCGCCCCTCTCATCAATCGTTCTTTCAGCCGCAGCAGGTAACTGTTTTCAGTGAAAAAAGCTTTAAAAACCGACTGTACACTACCTGCTCAGCACCAAACAGCCAACAGACACAGTTAGAGACTAGCTGGTGAACACAGTGGAGCGTTTAGCAGCTAAATTAAATATATACTCAATTAAACACAAGATAACTTTGAGTGTAATATAGAGAATACAGTGGGAAATGCCACCCCCCCCCGCTGGTCCTTCTGAAAGTCCATTATTACAAACACATGTTGCATGGAAAACAACGTGAAACCCATAGTGTAGTCAAGATAGCAGAATTAAGAAAGATGCAAAACAGACAGCACTATGCCAGTTATTTGGGAGGGTATTAAAATGATATAAAATATAACAGAATTTCTGCAGGCATAAAATATGGGGTTTGGTCAGATGTGTTAGTATGTACACTGACATAAAGATGAACAAAATCTAATCTTAAAATAGCCATTTATATAAATGAGGCTGCACCAGGAAGGACAAACCAGAATCACTAGAATTCTTTCATGTGGTGCAATTTGCTGCAGTTTTTAGAGATTGAATTTTCTTTCTGAGGAAGGATAGGATATAAGGGGTTTAAAGAGCTCTTCTTTTTGGCAGAGGGTTCTTTAGCTCCTCCTAACCCGGGGCGATGGAGACGCCAGAGTGATGCCTGGCCGTTCTCCTGGGCTCTGGGAGGAAAATCCTGTTTAATGTCTCCACAATAACATTCCCTGGGGTTATTTATTCAGGAATGTTAATGTGCTTAGAATCTACTGGCCCCCGTGGCCTCTGACACAGGCTCCTCTGGGCTCTCCTATCAAGCATTCGATCAGGCACTGCACAAGCTCTTCGGTGCCGCTGCCATCTGTTTAAACAACAAAGATTGATGCAGCAGGAATCTATTGATGACCCTGCAGTCAGACAGCATGGGCTATCTGTTTGTGCAAAAGCCTGCCTTAGTGCATTCACACAATGTGCATCTCTGTTTATGTTTTGCCTCAGTTTGACATTGCAATATGCACTTTGGAAGTTGATGTATTTTAATATTTACAAGCCTTTCAGTGGAAATTCATGGACTTCTCGGTATGCCTCTCACGCACTGTAAACACTGTATTTATGTGTCTTCTCAGCTCCAGGACCTGTGCTTTATGTCATGGTTTGAATAAACACAACACAATTACAGGATGTAAATGGGCCTCTCCATACATATGAGATCCATTACTTTTCCACACTCATTTAATCTCTCTGTAGGTTCCTAAATGGAAACACATGCACAGAGCAGCATGATCATCTAACTAAAAATTCATGAGCAGCGGGAGTTATTAACTCTTTTAATCTTGAGCCTTTTTTTTTTTTTACATAACTCTTAAATATGCCAGTTGGATCGTTAAAGGAATAGTTCAACATTCTGGGAAATACACTTATTGGCTTTCTTGCCGAGATTTAAATGAGAAGATTGATACCACTCTACAGTAAATATGAAGCTACAGGCAGTAGCCAGCTAACCTAGCTTAGCATAAAGACTGGAAACAGGGGGAAACAGCTAGCCTGGCTCTGTCCAAAGGTAACAAAATTGGCCTAGCAGCACCTCTAAAGCTCAGTAATTAACACGTATTTTATTAGTTTAATCCGTACAAGGTACTTCGTTACCTTTGGACAGAGTCAGGCTAGCTCCTTCCCTGTTTCCAGTCTTTGTGCTAAGCTAAGTTAGCCGGCTGCTGGAGGTAGCTTCATATTTACAGTACAGACACAAGAGTGGTAACGATCCTCTAATTTAACTCTTGGCAAGAAAGTCAGAATATTTCCCAAAATGTCAAACATTTCCTTTAAAGTCACCTCTGAAGGCAGGTAAACATTCAACATTCCATCATTTTGGATGTAAAATTAACATAGTTCTCAAATTTCTTGAGCACTGTACATTTGACATGTGAAGATTTCCACACTTGAGAGTTTATTTTTCTTGGGAAACTTGAACGAACCATGGAGTGTTTTCTGACCTAATTGTGCTGTAAAAGTCCAGGGGTCCCCACCCTCCCTGATTGGCTTTGTTTGCATGTGAGGGCCTTCCACAGACCATGTGAACCTGGAGTATTTCCTGGCCCAGTGGCCTCAGTTGTTATGCTGTTTTTCTGACCCTTGACTCAATGCATGCAAATACACACACGCGCACACACACACACACACACACACACACACACACACGTCATGCGTCAGGCTTATTCACTGGGGAATTAGGCTACACCACGAGGATGCTAAAATATCTATTACTCTTTTCCCATTAACATGTTCCCCATGTGTAACAGGCTTCAGGATAAATTCAGTCCACATCAGTGGATGTGGTTTGGTGTTCATTTCTTTGCTCTTCATGTTTCAGGTGGTTTGGCAAAAAACGTGAGGGCAACTCCCCTAATAAACCCCACATCCTCTTTATGATTCATAGTAAATCACATTTAATTGCACTGACAGCTGCTGTAAAATCTTATCTGCTCATAATGCTGGCCTTTCAGTGACATCCACATTTTGACCATTTTTTAATGTTTGTGTAAGTTTATGATTTCCCTAAAACTGGAAGTCAGAGGCCCTGACTCGTAAAAAACATAATTCTTTCTGTGTAACATTTTTATGATTACCCTCTACCTCATGTAACGCTGACCTTAAAGGTCACTCTGAGCTGCCCTGAAAAACATTTGCTTATACGTGGGTAATATTTTACAGCTGCCCCTCCTGGGGTTGCAGTGATTTTTTATCCACTCTTCATTCCAACTTCCCACTCACTTTTTCACTCTTAGAAATTACAAGAATGTTGTGTCAAGCATGAGAGATTTGCTTTCAGTATAACGCTTCTCTCTGGTGAAATCATGGAACATGTTCGCAGCGGGCGGGCACATTTGTCAAGTAATTTGGACAATTAATGGCAGAGACTCTCCTATAAAATTACAGAAAACATATTCTTTATGATTCCTGAGTAGATGAGATGACCTCAGAGTGTTGACTTAGGCTCAGTTTTCAGGGTTGCTGTGGGTTTGACAGCCTCATCGGTGAAACCTGATCTGCATTCTTAAGAAAACAGACCTAATGAATGTGTTCCCAGGGGTGCAAAAATCAGGCTTGATTGTTCAACCTCCAAGAATGTCATCAAATACCTGAGTGCTTAATAATGCTGAATGTCTGCTGCCATCTACAGGCCTTTTCAGAGGAAACAAGCTATTTGAATCAGGTTGGCTGATTCTCCAAAACACATCAATTACCAGATCACGTGAAAAGAAGCTGCACGTTATGACAAAAAGTCAGACAGCTGCGCAGATGATCCCCTCCCTCACAAAGACTTTCATGCCACAGACAGCTAATGTGGAGGGAATATTAATGCCCCATATTGTGTTCATTGGAAGCAAAGGGAAATCAATTTAAAGCTTTTAAATCATGAACATTATTGGCTGCTGTAGCAATACAGCAACTCATTGCTTCAGATCTATTGATGTTTGCAAACATTTATTAATATCTTAAACCAAATGTATTTAATCTCCAAAGGTCCTTGGCTTTGTTAATCAACTTGTGTGTTCCAGTCTTTGCTGGTTTTACAAACCCTGTCAGAGACAACAGCTTCTAGCAGACTGTTGATGTGTTTCAGTTGAAAATATGACAAACGAGGTATATTTCTCATTATTAATGATGCTGCAGTTGAAATACAAATGTGGTCAAAAATGTTTAAAGATATATGTTTTAAGTGACTCCTCTTCCCTTTCACTTTGGGCTCATATCGGATCCCCAAATGGAAATTTTTGTATGCAAAATATGTGTAAAATGTTTTACAGTAAAATGCAATATAATGGCATGACCAATGGGCAATCAAATCAAATATGGTGAGATCTTTTTGTCAAAAAGTGTGTTTTAATTATTCCTGTAAAAGTCCTGTATGTTGCAGCCACATTCATGAAATGCGTTTTCTTTCATTTTGTTCAGAGATACAGTTTGCATGTGGGCAATAATTCATAACAGTAACTAATAAGATTCCATTATTAAATGTGCAAAAAATAAAGCATTTTTAAGTATTTATACATATTTCAACACAATTCTACCTCTTTTTCATTCACTCTTCACCTGGGAACTGCCCACTATAACTACAGTGTTAAACTGGTGGCCACAGAGCAGCTCCAGTAAAATCAACCAGGCTTTTTCTGTTGCACTGTTGAGATTTCATCTTTTAAATAACACGTGTGAGATCATGATTCATTCTTTAAAACATGATTCTACCCACTTGGATGTACATTTGTACTTTATATTTTTGTTGTTGTGTGTTGCTGTCTCTTATTTGTTATGTTCATTTTTCATATTTTAGAAAATGTGTGGTATTTTTACTTCTGTCTCATTGTAATTTTCTTTATGTAGTAAATGTTGTTTTCTCCCAGCCACAACTGCATTTCTTTGTGTGTATGTTTGCGTGAGACATACACTTACTCACGTTAATGGCATGTTCATTGCGTAATTATGTATGTTAATTACATCCTTGGCAACAGTTGGCAATGTTGGAGCTTAGTGGTTCTCAGACAGAGCTGTTCTGTATTGGATGCAGCAGTGTTTGTCTCCCTCTAACAGTGACCATTCCGCAAGTCACTTTACCTTTTCTCAGGCTGCTGCTGCTTCATCAATGTGAATCACACACTCCTTAAACAATGCACTTAATGCACAACAACTGGCCTTAACCTCAATCATGAGGAAGCAGGAAGTTCCCATAACTGCTGCCCTGCTTTTGAAAGGCATTAATATGGGGCAAGATGACAGATGAATGAAAATAAGTCATCTATTTGAGTGGGTGGCAGATGTTATCTTCCTCGCTGCTTATTTTGGCCCGTCTCTGTGTCTAAAAGTGGGCTGTGCAACTGTACAGACCTGTTTCTTCTACAGCCTACAGCACTTCCACACTGCAAAGTACAAATGTTACATACATACGCAAAATGACTCAAAACACATTTGAACATGGCATTAAAATTAATTTACTAATATTTTGGACACTGTATATTGCACTATACACCGTTGCCAGCACCTCTAAAATATAATCTGTCCACATATCACTTTTCTTACTTTTTTTTTTAATCAGGAACTAAACTTAGCCTATTTGAACAAGTGCATATTGGGGCCACTTGTACATTTCATTTGCTTTTCAGTTCATATATACATATATGAGTATATACTGCATCTTATGACCAGAATAGCCTACTCCCAAACAACCAACCAAATAAATGAACAAACAAGCATACAAATAAGTGGATGACTGAGAAATCTATGACTTAGGCTATATATGTAGCCTATTTACTATTTATTATAATTTCATAAGTTGTATGTTTTTAACCAGCATTAGCCGAATACACTCCATTTTAATAACTTTAGTAACGTCACTCTTGTAGTAACTTAGGTTGGCTTACTGGTATGGCTAATGTTAGCTAGCTTTAACATTAGCCAAGATACCTTCTTGGAACAAAATATCTTTTATAATATCTAATATAATACCATGCTGCTTGGTGACCCACCATGTTTGTTACAGGGAGCTTGAAAGTTTTGGTTGACATTATGTATGACAGTATGACATTAGTTATAAGGTTAACTAATTTGGCTAGCTAGTTAGCAGTTGCTAACGTTACATTTAACTAACATATTAGAGCATAATTGGATTCATACACGCATTGTATGTTTAAATGCTCATATCAAACAGAGATGGTTAAAGTTGAAGAGAAATGTCTAAAATAAAAAAGAGTGCTACAGCATAAGCTATTTGGAGGATAACCCTTATTGAACCTTTTTATGAAGAGTGTAGAGAGGGAAGTAGCCACTTTATGTCCACTATACTATTTATTACATACATTATGTGGACATTTAATTGACCCACTGCATATTATCTTATCTCAGGTTGCCATGAGTAGGCTAGGCTACATTTGAAATAGGAGACTTAGTTATTAACTCTGTAAGTTGTAGTCTGTGCATATCTCTTAGCCTATATTACATTTTATATATAGGTTTATTGGCTTTAGCTACATTCTAATGTAATATTTTCGATAGGCTACATGATAAAATATTAGTCATAAATAGGCTATATTAACTAATATGAAATTCTTGATTGTTTTTCATGTGGTGCAATCAAGATTTAATTTGTTAAACCAGCAAAGAGTGTTTGATTAGACTCTAATCAATAAAGACAATATGTAGGCCTAATGTGCGCTCAGTACATCACCAGCAGCTCGGTGCGCACAGGTGTTACTGAAGCCTCTCCATGTGACTGCTGGTATGAAACTCTCACCATTGTTTGTTTGAGGACTACACAAAGAGCATTTCCACTTTCCAGCATCACGTTCTGGGCTTACATGCCAGCAATACCTCTGAAGTGTGAATGGTGACAGCAGTCAGCAGGGCAGGTGATTTGCGCGTTCACACTTCCAGCGTTTTCATGGCTTGTTCTGCGCTTCTGTGGCGGGTTTGTCAGTCGTGATCATGGTTTATTGTGGAGTGTTCGGGAATATAACGTGTGGACTTTGTTGTAAGTTGACAGGTGTGGTGAGACTTACGGGTATATGATTTCCCCGCTGGGGTGTGGGGGGGGGTCTAAGTTCTCACAGTGGAAGTTGGAAAACTGAAGTGACTTTACGCACAAGCTCTTCTCCATCCAAAGCCACCGATCGGGGATACTTGGAAGTAATTACTGCGCGGTGGGATGGCAGAGGAAATCCTCAACGATTCCTTCCCAGATCTGAAAGAACTGGAGAATAAGGTTGGCAGGAAAACACCGGAAAGTCTTTTGATTTGGATGAGGGATGCTGCGGACTGCGACGATGGTCGACATGGGAGGACTGGTGTGGTCGACAGGGGAGACCGCGGCTCTGCCTTCAGCGATAGCTTTTCTGACAAAATAAGCAACTTAAAACAAGAGATGGTAAAGATTCCTATTGTGTTCTCAGCAATTAATTTATCATATTATAGATACTGTGTGTTTATGTATGTTTCTAAATGGACAAAACAGTTTCCCTTCTGTCTTGTGATGATTCAGTATGAGTTTGTACTGTTTGAGTGCGTGTGGCGCGCGTCCATGTACCTGTGCATCTTTCCATATTTGAGCAATTGCCACAACTTGCACAACTTGTTTCAGCAATCACTGCTCTGTTTATTCTGATGGCATGTTTTTCCTCTGAATTGCAGAAATGCCAAAAGCACTGAGTTCCCTTCTGAGCCACTTCACCTGCTCATTTTTATGCCTAATGACAGACATTGTCACCCTTCTCTCCACCACACCCCTCACCTGGCGTCTCTCTCATTCACCTCCATTCATTTGACACATTCTGGCTGGATTCCTCTGCTCATTCTCTGCCACCTCACTGCTCGCCTCTGATCCTCCCTCAGTCTTCTCAGTTATTTTGCTCTTTTCCTCTCCTTCATGTATTGTAATCAAATGAGCACACAAGTGGGGGCCTCACTAGTGGGGGGACAGAAAGAGTTCTGCCCAGGGCTCCCCTGAGAGAGGTGAAGTGAAATCCATAGGATGCGCACACACACACACACACACACACACACACACACACACACACACACCTCTTAACTCTCTTATCTGGCCTAACTCTACACTATTCATGCAGAGGCGGCTGCGTTCTGCAGATGTGAGGATTCTACGCCAGCTGGTGGCCGTGCACGAGGGTATCGAGGCCATGCGGTGGCTGATGGAGGAGCAGGGTGCCTTGGCCAGCCGTGGCAGCAGCTTGACAGGCAGCCTGAGCAGCCTAGCGACTGTGGAGGAGCATGGGCCCTCGGTGTCCCCCTGCAGGTATATAGTACAGTGTTTAGTTTGAACATTTGCACTTATTTTTACAACCAAAATATTGCTTTAGTAGATGTGAGTGTTCATTATAACCAGGGGCATTTGCATTGCAGAACGTATGCAATACGACAATATATTTCCAGATAATAGACCCATAAACATAAAATCTATTCTAATCTTAACCAAAACAGTTTTATCTCACATTCAGAGTTACCATATTTGACACATTCATCAGTGTTATGAGGATATGAAAAATGTTTACTTTTCATAGGATATCATACAAATTGCTGTGAGGATGCACAGACCAGCAGTCAGGTAAAACTCTTGAACTTGAGCTAATTTCCTAACATCTTTGCAGACGTACACAAAGTAAATGTTTACAGATTTTTGGGTCAGTTTACCCGTCACATGTCAGAAAACAAGCGGACACCTGTATTTACAAGTCCCACATTTTGACAGATTCACTTCTTTATGCAGTGTAGTTGTAAAATCTAAAACAAAAAAATGGAGTCCCAATTAGTACATTTACTTCACTGCTGCTTTCTGTGTGTGATAACCAGTAAGTCAGAATTTAAGCAAAAACCCAAAGAAGCTTTTAACAGCTGAATCATTCAGTTTTAGGGCTCAGGCTTCATAAGTGGCTCAATATTTCTGCTGTTGCTTCCACAGAGAAAGTCAAAGTCCAACTCAGGATTTGACTGAAACCACTGGTGAGGAATCACAAGATTACAGTGATTCAAACCACAAGAGCTACTTTGACATGCTGAGCCCCGAGTCTACTGAAGCAAGACCTCCTAGTCCTTCCACCTCCAAGTTTGAAGTCACTTGTTCCTCACATGGCGGGCATGGTCAGGCATCATATAATCCTGCCAACGGTTTGGCTAGTGCCAGTTTACCAAAGTCACAACCACAGGACTCAGATGTAGCTCCATTATACAACATCAAAACCGGTGCTGAAACCATCAGAAGAGTACTGCTCAGATCAAGCAGGGCAAGAAGAGAAGGGAAAGCAGATCTTGGTAGTTTTGTCCTCACTAAACAGTCAGGGGAGAAACAGACAGAGCACCAAACTCAGGAGAGTTTCAGAGCCACTCAGAACAATACGATGAAAGAGGAAGAGAATGCACCCAACAGAGAGACGTGTTTGCTGGGCTATGATGCTCAGTGGTGCTGGGTGGAGTCACAGGACGATGTGACATTTTTATGATCTTCTATAAGCACAATTCAAATGTATGATCTTTGGTTTGAAGCAGTTCCCCCCAACAGTTAACTGAGATTTAAAATGCACTTTGTCACTGATGAATGAATGATGAATGATGCTTAAAGATGGATGTGTCACTACTCACTCTGTCAATGCTTTTGGTGAGGATGTATGCTGTTTGATCACTTTTTTTTTTATTTGCCCGTGTATTTTAGGAATTCTAAAAGAAAATTGAGACAAAAACTTTTATTAAAAATGAAGGAAATCACAAACATGAAGGAGCTCTTTAAAACGATATCAAGAAATGTTGTGTCCTTGTCTGATAAATGTTTTACACACTGGGTACTTGAATTTTAGAGATCATGAACTTAAGTTTTTTCTTAAATCACTGAGTCTGATTAATTATTTTATTAATTATTCTAATTTAATTTGATTGTCTTATCTTATTTATAAGACAAGAAAAGCAGTCAATGATTTCTTGTGCTTATTTCTCATAGATTGTCCAGTCTCCTTGAAATCTTTCACAATTGTGGATATATTGCAACAATAAACCTGTGATGATTTTAAAGATGATGCCATTTTTCTGCTTAAATTGTTGTGCAATAAGTCTATGTACCTGTTGGTAATAAACAAGATTTAAAAAAAAAAAGTCTTTATTGATGGTCTGTCTTGTCTCTCAACCCAAACAGCAGAGAAGTGTGAATGTGCTGAAAGAATGTGTGTATGTGTAAACGTAAATTTGTGACATTAGCGACGGAGAAATAAGTCCTAATCACAGCAGCTATACACGTGTTAAAATTAAGGCATTTCAGCGTTGTCACGTGTTCCTATGGGCCAGCGTTATCTTCCTTGTTTCTCTCAAGCTTGTAAGTAATCTTTTAAGTATTGACATTATAATTAACAAACGCGCGTTGTTCATGGACTAACATATATTCTACCTGATTCGCGTGTTTTGCGTTGTAAACAAAAAGTTGTTGCTTATGTCACTTTAATGATATTTGCGCATTATCTCTTTTAAAACGACACAAATTATAAATGAAATGCCAATTCGTTACCAATAGCTTCACGTGTATGATTTTAATCTTTCCGACAGAACACAAAGGCAGCACTCGACGACTTTCGTGACGTCGTGTATTTACATAGAAATCAGGAAGTGCAGGTAGAAACATTTCCTGCGATAGATTTGTGCGATATTACGGGTGGATAAAAGGACGATGTAATGCTTCAGACACTCATAAAGGAAACATGGGATTTTGTTTTCTACGTGGTCTCCTTTTCGTCGCCCTGACGACTTGGACGTTAGGAGACGGTAATTAAATTTAAGCAAAAGGGACGAAGTCAGTGGAAACTGGTGTTAGCATGTTTGCTAACTATCTCGACTTGCTAGTTTACCTGAATGCCAGAGATCTTTGGACAGTCTGCGCTCAAATTGTCTCACACTACTCTTAAATTCACATGCACGTTGTTCAAGAGATATTTTTGTCAACCCTATGGTTGATATGGAGGTGACAAAATGCATCTTGGCGGTATATTTCATTCAATTGGTTATTTAACTTAGTAAAAGACAGTAGAATGTTCCCGCTTGACGTTCAACAAAGTTTAGCCCTTAATTAGTGTGGCAGCATTTCTTTGGTGTTCTTTCTTACTGAGTGTCTAACTTGTGCTGTATGCATTTGCATCTCTTCATCTCTCTGCCTGAATTTCTTCAGTGGCTTTTTTTCCCATAAAGAATGTTTTCATTATGAATTGTTCCATTGTACATATCATGTTCAATCACATGCAGTATCTTAGATCAGCATATACAGTTCTAGCATAATGTGCCTTCCCTCTCATTTCCTGCATTTTCTCCTTCACTTTTATCACATCTTACAAATACAATATGGATATTAAGTTTTAAAAAGTAAAGGGAAAAAAGGGATCAATTTCCACATTAACATGTAGAGACACAAAAACAATAAACAAATGGCATGTCATTTCTACCAGTTTAGTTTCAGAATAACCCTAGATGCATACTACACTGACATTGACAAGGGTCTTTTTTTTCTGCAACTTATATATCTACTATATGAGTCTAACTTTACTACACTCTGTTTATGCACTTTCATACATGGAGGTCTTATGCCCTACAGATGGACAGGTGACGTTCGTATCAGAACTCTCGTCCAAACCACCTCAGAAGTTGTCCAAGTATGGTTGGTACGGCGGTGTGAGGCTGCAGAGGTTTCATATACCAGAGGAAACTGCCATCGCTCGCTGGCTGTTCTCTGTCACCAAGGGCCACAACTTCCACTGTGGACAGCACAACGTCAGCATGTAAGATATACTAAGTTCTGAGTCATGATAACGTCTACCCTTTTTCCCTGTTATTTATCTTAGTTACCTCCCCTCGTTGATTTGCATTATCTGTTTCGTGAAATCAAACTTCCTAGCCTGTTTCTTCACAATCTCTTGTGACTCTTCTTTATCTTTTATCCTCTGCTCAACCAGGGAATTTTCTGCCAATATTTCCTTTTTTCTCTCTGAAACATATGTCTCTCTCTCTCTCTCTCTCTCTCTCTCTCTCTCTCTCTCTCTCTCTCTCTCTCTCTCTCTTTTATAGCCATATTCGATGGGGTGCCCCTCCAGTTATAAACCCAATAGGGTCAGTGTTTCCCAACGCAACACTATGGAGCCCCTGTCTGTCTCTGATCCTACCAGTGACATCCCACAGCTCCACAACCTTTAACCTCTCCAATCCTGCTCCCGGTGATTGGTATGTTGCTGCCCACTTGCCTGAAGATGATGGGCGCATAGAGCAGAAGGTGTGTATAGAGCTGTATACAGTCCATGCTATTATTTTCTGTTTTTGTTGTTATGAGTCCTGATTTTCTAAGAATTTCTTTCCCTGCACCCATGACCGGACTGTCACTCTGGACATACAATATGCATACAAACATTGTGCTCCACCAGTTATTTAAGTTTTCGTGGCCTGGATGTGTTAAATCTTCACTTAACTTCAACAATGTGTGTGTCCATCGTATTTGTCTGAATAAGGATTTTGCTTTGCACTGAAAGGCCAAGATAAAAATGTCAGTACTCCAGTCTTGCTCTACTTTACCCCAACCTGTTCCACCAGAGCAGGGGGCAGGTGGTTTGTTTGTGATGTAAAGTTGCTGAACCACATTCTTCTGATTCTTCTTTTTCTTGGCCTCTGTTCATATTGCAGAATTGCAGCTGGTAGTGCAGTCTTACTTACCAAGGCTGGCCTTGAAAGAAAATTGCTATTTACATTTTATCTTACTTCTCTATATTTTTATTTTTCGTATGCATCAGTCCCCCATTGTTTTACTGTTTATCTTACTACTGACTTATTAGTTTGTCAGTCACCTGTAAAACACTTTGAACCGCCTGTATAAAATGTTGATGCTTGATTAATTATTAGAAAGAGAATAATGTGCCAGCATTTATATATATATATATATATATGTTTCATTGTTTGTCTTTATCTGTCAGGGCTTTCCGTCCTGCTCCTACTTCTTCCAGCCTCAGCTATCAATCAGGAGAGCGGTGGACACACCCATTTTACAGCAGGGCACATTCCTCCAGCAGACCGCAGCCCCTGACAGACCTGCACGTCTTAAGTAAGAGATGAGTGTGTGTGCATGTGTACACATTTTCTTTCCTGTGGCCCCACCTTTTGTTCTGTGCTATATTTTTCATATCAGTCTATATAAGTATAGTTCATGTGTTTGTGTGTGTCTTAGATTGTATGTTCCAGAGTTTGCCTCTTCTCTCTCCATCTCTGTGGCTGACTGTTCGTCAGGGGAGGGAGTAGACAGTGGAAACTGTTCACTGGTGCTCAGGCTCGGCTCCGCCTCTCCGCAGCATGGCCCAGTAACGGTGAACTGCTCAGGGATTGGCTGCTCTGCATCTCTTTCTAACCCACCTTGGGATACCTGGTTGCGAGTTGTCGTGGAGAGCAGCCAAGACAACCGTACTGTGACCTTTAGTATCGTCTCAAACTACACAGGTGAACACAGAAACATGGTCACATACGTTAACCATCAGGTTTCACACATTCTATCTCTGTTCTAATCCACTACCTGTGTGTGTGTGTGTGTGTGTGTGTGTGTGTGTGTGTGTGTGTGTGTATTTTCTCTATTCTGCATGTGTGTGTGTCTGCCTCAGTGGGATGTAAACCTAAAAG
Organism: Macquaria ambigua; assembly: GCA_008360985.2. NCBI lineage: Eukaryota > Metazoa > Chordata > Actinopteri > Centrarchiformes > Percichthyidae > Macquaria > Macquaria ambigua. Next base: position 121,392 of record VMKM01000523.1, read on the forward strand.
TGTAGGCCTTAAAGCAGATGATGACATCAACAAGCTCCGTGGCAACAGCAGCTATACCAACTCAACATCAGCAGGCAACAACTCTGTGGTTGCAGACGCAGTCACCTTAAGCAGCGAGTCGGCATCACTGTTAACACCATTGTTGGCGTCAGTGTGTGTGTGGAGCATCCCTGTTCTCTACGACGAGGTGGATGTTCTGTCGCTCCGATTCACTCCCACCAACGGACCCAACGTCAGTGTTACAAATACACACCCCACACTGCTCACCTACCCCCTGCAAACACAAGCCACTGGTGGTACACTCAACCTCCAGCTCACACTCAACACTGTGAGTACTGCTGGATTACTGCACATTTCTGATGAAGCCTGTTAGATCTGAGAGTCTCCGAGTTAAGATCTCATGCTGTTTTACTTTTGTGTGTGTGTTGTGTGTGTGTTGTGTGTGTGTGTGTGTGTGTGTGTGTGTGTAGACTAATGTAACCCTGGGGAACAGCAGCAGTGTGGTGGCCTGTCTCTCTCCCTGGGCTCCAGTCCTCGAACTCAACCACTCTCAACCCTGTCGCACAGGTAGCACAGACTGCTGGATGGATTTATTCACATTCACACTTAGCCATTGATGCTGGAAATAACAGCTGTAGCTTAATGAATCAGGACATCAGCTGATTGACCCAGACAGGTTAGGTACATAGTGCAGTGTAAAAAAGTTCTCATGCAGGCGCACTACACCAGCCTTTTGTAGGTGTTCCCCTACCTTCTGCCAAGTGTATGCTGGGATAGGTTCCAACTTCAGTTGACTCAGAAATAGTCACAAGAATATTCCAAGCAGCTATGAGGAAATGGGTGTTATTTTGGAGTAATATGTGCTCTTTAGACAACAAAATAACATGAAATTATAATTGATATCTAAGTAAATGTAGCTTGATATTGAAATTTCACTGATTCCCAGCAATACATAATTAAGCAGGAATCTTGCCTTTTGCATTATGAGAATAAAATGTGGAAACACTTCTCATGTGTGTATGTGTTTTATCCGCAGCTTTGTTTGGAGGATATGGTGTTCGTGTGAATGCCAGTGTTCCTAAAGCTGTCGTCAGGCTGCCTTTCCCTCAGTCAACAACATGGTACCTCACCCTGCAGCTCATATGCAACAGGTAACGCACACACACACACACACACATACAAATATTGCACCTCTCTTTCTAAAAATGTGTATCTAAATAGGGACAACAAAACACTCACCAGGCAATAGATGTTTTTGAAATACACACACACACACACACACACACACCGAAACAGTCTACACACGTGTAATGCCTCTGTAGCCTCTGTCCATGTTAACCTTATACACATTTTCACACCATGTATTGTGTTAAATTCCTGATCTGCTTGTACACAAATACTTATTTTACAGTGTGACATTAGACACACACACCACATGATGTGTTTTATGTAACGCTACAGTTTGTTTCACACTTGTATATACGTTTTAAATTTAAAAAAAGAAATTTTAATTAAAACATTTTTAATATTTAGAAATTTATATTTAAAGCACCACAACCATTCATATTTTTTTGTCTATATGAATTTGAGTTAGTCTGTGTGTTGTCCACATTTAGAGTGTTGAGACCCGGAATTTGATGATATATTGTTTGTCTTGTCCTGTGTGTGTGATTTTTTTTTTTTTTTTTAATGTGTACATGTGTGTGTTTGTCATGCAGCAGTGATTGTGGTAATATGTCAGTGGTGTCTGTGGTCCCAGAGGTGTTTGTCAGTGCCTGCGTAGAGGATTGTGGGACATACGGTGAATGTAGACTACTGAGATCCTACAGCTACCTTTATGCTGCCTGTGTCTGCAAGGCTGGTATGACACACACATACACACACACACACACACACACACACACACACACACACACACACACACACACACACAAACAAACAAACAAACAAACAAACAAACAAACAAACAAACAAAGATACTTCTATACTTATGAAGACATTGTTTTCACTCAACACTAATATTCAGTGAAGCCTAAAGCCCATTCACCTCACTGCAATGTGCCTTTTACTTGGGCTAAAATAATCATCACTCTTTTGTTGTCATTTATTGATAAATGCATTAATGAATTAGTTTGGTTTAATTGTGTGTGTGTGTGTGTGTGTGTGTGTGTGTGTGTGTGTGTGTGTGTGTGTGTGTGTGTGTGTGTGCAGGCTGGAGCGGTTGGGGCTGCACTGATGATTCAACAGCTCAGTCGTACCTTCGCCAGTTGACGGCCACTCTGCTGCTCACGCTCAGTAACCTGGCCTTCCTGCCTGCCATGGTGGTGGCCCTCAAACGCAGCTACATCACCGAGGCCTCCGTCTACCTCTTCACAATGTTCTTCTCCACGGTAACACACACATACACACATGCAGAAACATACATATACTTGTGCATACATGTGGGAATACTTATTGCGTTTTTTGTTGCTCATATTCTTTTGGGCTTACGGTATAATGTTGTGTAAGAGGGAAAGAATCTCTTCCTCCTAGCAAGTGTTAGCACTTTCAATGACCCCAGATGACAAGAAAAACTCATCCTCCTCACGAGATGGTGAAGACTGCCAGCCACAGTTTTTAATGTTGAGAAGGCAGAGTTGAGGCACAAAATGTACCTTTTTAAAAATATGTATATGACCTAATTCTATGTAACACAGTAGCATATTGGTATGATATAGGGATGCAGAAATTAACACTTTTGATATGTGCGTCCTCCAGCCATGTCATCAGCTAATAATAATGAACTAAAATTACTACTAAACAATAATTTATCATATCTATCAGTATGTTTTTGAGAGCAGGATGCAGTAAACTGTCTCACTGCATCTATTTAAGGACACTACAGACTTCTTGTATTTTTACTAGCAGGTGTGGTAGTAAACATGCTGACTAGTGTATGTGTAATAGAGTTGTTAGGTATAACACTTAATGTTAGATATCTTCAGTTTAAAATAAAGACTAATCCAGACCAGAATACACACACATTTCAAGCATTTTTACCATCCAGGGTTATTTTTAAAAATATGGAAACAAATATGTGTTATATGTAACTGTTTTCCATGTTTTTTTTTTTCTTTTCATATTCTAGTTCTACCATGCGTGTGACCAGCCAGGTGTAGTCATACTGTGTATAATGGACTACGATACCCTACAATACTGTGACTTCCTGGGGTCAGTCTGTTCCTTCTGGGTCACCATCCTGTGCATGGCTCGCATCAGAGACACGTTCAAATATGTAAGACACTGACTGTTGCCTATTTTTCCACAATACTATTATCACACTTTACTGAGGATTAATGTGATACTTTAAGTGTTAAGATTAATTTAATATTGTCTTTGTCTTAATGCCTTGTGTGTGTCAGACTCTGTTCATGCTCGGGACTCTGCTGATAGCCATGTCAATGCAGCTGGACCGCAAAGGTCTGTGGAACCTGCTGGGCCCCATCCTCTGTGCCATACTGTTCATGGTCACTGCCTGGGTAAGACATACACCACGACACTACAGGGAGTCTATAAAACACTATCTGACGGGAATCTGCTGTTGCTGAGGTTTGCTGAATCCATTCCTCTTTGTGTACAGGTGTACAGAGGGGTGCGGCGACGACACTGTTACCCGCCGTCTTGGAGACGCTGGGTCCTCTACCTGATCCCCGGGGTAATGTGCGCCCTGATCGGGGTATGTTTGTACACTTTCGCAGAGACGGAGAGCAACTACTACTACACACACTCGCTGTGGCACATCCTGGTGGCCAGCTGCGTGGTGTTCCTGCTGCCGCCGAAGGAGAAGGACAGGGAGGCGTTAGGCTGGAGCAGGGGCTGGAGCTGGAACTGGAGCTGGAGACCCCGCGTTTGTGGGTACACGCTCTGTCACAGCAGCAAGGATGAACTCTACACTGTCACATAGTAAGACAAGGGATGTTGTAAAGAAGCAGAGCGACTAGGCATTGATTGTTAAACAGCACTCCAACCATTCACACAAGGTAAACCAACATACACAGGCACATCTTACAATATCTTTAAGACTCTTCAAAGTTTCTTAATATCTTGAATAAAGCATTTTATAATCAATTGTATCCCTATATTCTCATAGATCTACCATTTTCATGTTCACATTTGCAGAAGGTTTGAAACTCTTCTTATATTTGAATACAAAAAATAAGTTTTAAATTAACTTAAAAGATTTGCTTGCAGACATCCTGAAACACACAAACACAAACAGCCCATTTAACCCAAATCCAACCTGCTGAAACCTCCAAGGTGGTCTGCTGCACCAGCTTAAGTGTGAACATCAAAGCCTTCAGGTAGCACACCACCTGACCTTTGACCTCATGACCAGGAGTTTGTACATATTTCACTAGGCTAGGAAATTCATGTTTGAAATATTTATAAGGACATAGCACTTTGTGGAACTCCTTTTAAATCTTTATATTCAGCCTATCATGGAGTCTGCTGATAAAGTATACTATATTTATAGTTGATGTAAACACTCTTGTATCAAAAACATCCATTAGAAAGGATTTAAAACCAGTAAACTGCTCTTTCTGTTCACTATGTTTATCATGCCAACACGTTTGCAGCCAGTAGCCAGCTGTAATTCAGGGGCTTTTACTCGAGTGTACATGTGATACAGGGTACCTCCTAATTTCTTTTAAAAAATCATCTTTAAATACTGTACATGGCAGGAGGTTAGGTTCATGTACAGATTTACATGCAGCTTGTAGCGAAACTGAATGACCGTGTCCTTTCTTTTCTTGTCTTCTCATCTCCTCTTATTTATTTTCCCACTCTAAAACCTTACCAGTCCTTACTTTTTACCAGCATTCATTCTGAAGCACTTTTATGATTAAAAAGCTGATTCCATTATGTAATGTACATAGCCCATATGTGTATGAATGGGCACTTTATGAATGTATATTCAGATTACTGTGTCCAGTGCCTCCTCTTGTCTGTATGTACTGTATGAGTGTGTGTGAATGTGTGTGTGTTCTGTCTTTTGCACCAGTAAAGCTACAGAACACTTTCCATTCTTTATTTAATGCAAGACATAATGTTAATGTGTTGTCTATTTTTACTGTGATGATTTTCTCATTGTGATTTTGCACAGGTTCAAGTTGAACGTTCCTTTCATTGTTGAAATTGTTTTTTCTTTGTGTGTGAGAGTGTGAATCACTTTATTTTGTTGTCACATTTAAGTAGGGGTATAAAAAGGCGTTCTTCCACTACAACATACTGTAGCTCACATTGCGTGAAGAAATGTGATGTTCCATGTAAAACATGATTCTACTTCCGTATACTGGACAACTACTTTTCAATCTGTTAAAAATACAAACAGCGTTTAGCCTACCAAAAATAAATCTGTTGTATAGAGAGAAATGTTTCATAATTTATTATTTTTTATTGCTTTTTATGTGGACAAACTGTTTTTCTTTCCTCAGGCGCACACACACACACCAAAAGAGGATGGGGAATGGAGGGAAGCAGATTATCATAATCCTCAGAAATCTAGAAAGTGCTTGTTTGGAGTGTTTGAAATACACATTTCACTGTGTGTGTGTGTGTGTGTGTGTGTGTGTGTGTGTGTGTGTGTGTGTGTGTGTGCGCGTGTGTGTGTGTGCGCGTGAGTACATTTGCTCGTGTGCCCATGCATAGCTTACCTCCATTAGTAAATGTGATGGGGCTCTCAGGTCCTGCAACGCTGACACACATCAGTGCTACAGATCCCAACATGAAGCTTAAAACTGCTCATTGATTTTCTGAAAGACAACTCAAAGCAGCGAAGGCCCACATATCCTGACTTTTAGCCCCGAGTGTGAGTCCAGCTTAAAAAATGCTGGATCCTACATTTCCCATAATGCAACTCAAACTCCTCCACAGCCATAGAAGATATTAAACAAGTGTCCCTTTAACTTTGCACTATTTGCACTAGGACTGTCTCTGCCTCACTGGCTGCTGGTTCCTACTCACTTACTACAGCCACACTACTGTACACAGGTTTATACAAAGTCTTGAAAGTTAATTGTAACAGTTATGTTTTCAAGGTTAGGAATATGCTCAAATTCGAATAGACTCCTTGAAAAATGCTTGATTTTCAACATAATCTGGTGTTTCATCATCTACTCAATCACTCATGTAAACCAAAAACCTTTTAATATTTGAAATGAAACAATCCCGTCATATTTGTTTGTTGTCTCCTGGCATTTATAGTAACAATTTAGATGTGATGATAAGTTTTGGTTTAGGTACCTTGAAAGTGCTTCAATTTTACTCTTTAAAAAGCTGTATGAACCCTGTGTACATACACTTACCTGTACTATATATGCTTTCATATACCCATATATATTTATACTGCTGTCCATTCTGTACTTATCTGATTTATAGTGTACAGTTTAATTTAAAGTGCAATAAAGTTGAATATGTAATAATGAAATCTCATCTAAACACTTGAATTGTCACCTGAAAGGGCACCTTGCTTAGTAGTAGTGGTGATATCTTATCTTAAGGCCTGCATAGATGATAAATAGGGAGTCTCAAGATGATATAAAGAGTTAAAAAAATAAAAACATTTCTTTTCCACAAGATTATGTCTATGTCTTCAAAATATTCTCTCATTTTTGCTATTTTCCTTTTGAAATACTGGATACTTTCACCTCTCCAGCCCTCTTCTTTAAATAAAATGGTCTGAGAAGTAAAAAAAACACAGTTTGGTTGAACTGCTCACAACTCATGTTCACACTCAGGCCTCTTAACCTGTGATGAGGGGAAGACATTTGGTCATTTTTAGGAGACACAAACCAAAAAGGTTGAGGACCACTAATTTACATGAAGTATGAACACTTGTGTTACTTTGGCCACATGCAGCCAGTAGAGGGAGCCAGTCCAGTAGAAGGAACTGCATGGGGACCAATGGAGGGAAGAAGGGAGGGAAGTAAAACCTGAAAGGTTATTAGATGGAGAAGAAAGATGTAAAAAGTTTGTAAGTTCAGAAACAGTAGCGGAAGAGAAATAACAGCATGTTCTGAGACATTTTCTGCAAATAGCGGCTGGTTTTTAAGCTTCAGGAAGTAGCTGTCAAATGAAGCTCTATAATTCAATATTACAACTTTCAGTGATGATGAAGACTTCAATGTCTAAAACTGTATTCGATTCACTTTTTATCTGGTGATTGCCTAAATTATTTAGCAGTTCTTTAGCAGTTCATGTGCCTTCACATCTGGAGTTTAATAAATGCTAAAATGACCCATACAAAGGCTTTGTTCAGAACATGTGAAAAAAAGAGAAGATAGTAGCAAGAAGAACTCAAAGGAAAAAAAGAAGTAGATTCAAAAATAAAAAGCCTGGTCACAGATCCACACACACACTCACAGTTTACCACAGCATGCAGAGCTGAGAACACAACACAACACTGAATGCTGTTGTGACATTTTATTGGGATGAAAACATGCTCGAGCAAAATTAACAGCGACGACTATCACAATGTGAAGCTCCGGCATGGAATGGACAAAACAAGCAAACTGTATGATAATAACAGACATGCTGAGGCAAATCTTTGACTAAATACATATTTTACATCTCTATTGCTCTATAAACAACCCTTTTGCCTAAACCTGCTGATGAGAGACAGAGTAGATTCTATATAAAAGCTACTGAGGGAGAAAGGAAGACTTGGTTTTAGAAGTCAATATCAAGAACAGGACAGACCTTTTGGACTGAGAAGGGATGTAGATGCAGGATGACTATGCAGCATTAAAGGCTGTAACATTAGCACTAAAAGCTCTTTTTTTCTCTGCTGTTCACTGCTCGTGCTCTGGGAATAAGATGTGATGCTGGTGAGGTATGCATGTGCTCTCAGAGGAGGTGCTAACGTTGAAATCCTAGCTCTGGTAATGTTGCAGCGGTGAAAGAAAAGCTCTGGCTTTCACACAGACAGTTTGACTTGAAAGAAAAAGCGGAGGAGAACTCCAGTGGTTGCTATGGTACCCAACAGAGACAATGGAGACTGAGGCGATTGAGTCTGACACATTTTTTTTTTTTGGCCCTGCATCAGACATGGGAGCTGGCTGCAGAGTTGGTACCTGCTTGCCCGGCCCCCTTAGCGTGCCCGTCTTCCTCTGTCGCCTGGGTGACAGACTGAGCGGGGGAGGGGCTGGAGTGCCGCTGGCGTCTCATGAAGGGGAACACGCTGAGAGGAAGGAGAGAAAGAAAGGAAAAGTGTAATATCAGAGAAGGGCTATTAAAGTAAAAGGAAAGTAAAAGCAGCAATTCATGTGAAATTGTACCTTTTCTTTGTCTCCTGGGGGACAATAGCTTTGGCCAGCATGTTCTTGTATAGTTCAGACTTAAGATATCTTGGGTAAGAGTCCTATACGCACAAACACACACACAAATACAATGGCATCACACAACATCCCCACCTGTCAGCTGACCTTAAAAAGTTGCCATTTTGATATGTCTGCTTTTAGTTTATGGATGAGAAATGAAGAAATTCCACATCTACCTAAAGTTGACAGAAAATGTATGTTTTGGCCAAATAAAATGAGCTTGGTTCGCATTCTATCTGAATGGATGACAATTTTTTGTTTCTACGCCTAGGAAAGTTGATATCATATGTGGAGTCCCTCAGGGGTCAATACTGGGTCCACTGCTGTTCGGTTTGTACATGTTGCCTCTAGTCAACCAAATCTAGAAACACAATGCAAGTTATCATAATTACGCTGATGACCAACAGTTATACCTATAGAGACAGAGCACATTTAAGTCCCGCCCACACCTGAGGGGAAAACAATTCATTACACTCCAGTGACTTTGTATTGTCTAAAGGTGCCTCCTTGTCATTTCGGTCTGCTAGCAAACAACAGAAACATGCCTAAAAGCTGCTGGAATATGGCTAAATCAGAAAGCTATGCAGTATTAAGTGCCTTAGCTAACTACAGTAACTTAGCTTGAGAAGAGACACTGAGACAGACCCACAATATTGAGTTTGTCCTCTCTAGTAGACATACGGTGCAAATGTAATCCTTTGACATACTGAAATCTAATGTTTTTAGCTAGCTACAGGGATTTTGTTAGCGTTTCAGCCCTTGGTTGCTTATTGCAGCGCTGATTGTTTTCCCCTCCTGTGGGCGTGGTTTTCAGAGTATGACGTGTTGCGCTCTCTCTCTATCCTTGTCCCCTGTAAATCTAAATCCTGTAAAATCACTGGTTGAATGCATCACAGACATAACAAATTGGATGTGCAGCAACTTCCTGCAGCTCATTATTGTTGCATGGTGATGTAATTTAAGTGCAGACTGATTTGAAAAGTCTGCACTTAAATTACACTCAACAATAATGTGACAAATGTTAACGCAGACTTGATAGTGTTGGTAAATGATTACACAATTCAAATAATTATCAAAAGTCTGTTAAAAGATTTTCATATTCTATAGGAAGAGTGGAAAAAGCACATTCAAACGTTTCAAACAGAGCAGCATGGTTTGGGAAATAATTAACTGTAATGTAAAGTATAATTGATCTGTGGCAAAGGGGATAAAACATGCAAAACCATTGGTATGGTCCTTTAAGAACATTTATGACAAGTGTCCTATCTTTCAGGATCCATATCCAAAGGGTAAAGGTTCAAGTATCAAACTACAATGGGTCAGAGGTCAGACCTTCTTCATGAGAAAGTAGATGTGCATTTGTGCGTCGTCCATGACAAAACGATGTGGGTGTCTAATCCCCTCAAGAGTTTTATCCATGGTCTTACTGTCGATGTTGACCCAACGGGCAGCTCCAGGAGCCAGGAAATTTCTGAGTCACACACAAAAGAGTGGCTGTCATCTGATAGTAAATATAATAAGTGTTTATTTGTGCATGCTTGTGTGCTTGTACACTTACTTGTAGATCTCTTCCACTTTCTCTATGATCCTCGAACTTTCTCCGTGTCTAATATCCTCACAGGCCTGCCAGAAACACAGGTTCTCCGCTAGCAGAGGGACAGACAATGAGGTGTTGGGTACGTATGGCCGTGAATAAAACAACAATGACGTAGGAAAAAGTGACACACAATTAGAGACTTTTTATAGCATGGCTGGCCTCTGTGGAGAAAAACCTTGGCCCCTGGCAATATTTCATATGTCTGCATGGATTAACAAATCCCTTAACTGTCTTATGTCTATATTTGTCTTCCTTATCTACTCTTTCCATCCATTTCAATCTTCTTTTCCACTACCTCAACCCTTCCATCTCTCACCACTGGGAGTGGAAAATGTCATTAGGGGTTAGATTAAGTTAATGGAATTCTGAATGCTAATAAGAGTAAGAATCAATTTAAGGTAAACATGTATAAGAATTAAAATAATTTTCCTCTGTTTATCATTGTGATACGCTTCTCCATATGAATAATTATTCAGTTTGCAGGTTTCCAATGCAAATTTATACTACATGATTGTGATTCAACCTGTAAAACAGTACAACAAATATGGGATATTCTGTGTCTGAATTCATCAAACCTGATCACCAAATGTTTTAGACACACACAAGCATATGAAAATGCATGTAAATTATTATATGTGTTTTTAATATAATCCCACCTTTCTGTCACTCTTCCTTACCACTAAACTCTTTCTCCAGGTAGGTCATGAACTCGTGCCTCCCCATGTTGTCATTGAGAAGCTCCATGAAGCTGAAGCTCCAGCGTTCCACTCGGAGACGCGTCGGTGTGGACACCCTGCTCACAGCAAGACGCCAACAACACACACACATCCAGGCACAAAGGCATATAAGGCAAATAACAAACTACTGTGATAACTTGGTAAGAGATGCTACAAAAGCTGAAACCAGCTAAACTAAACGCATTTTTTTGACTGTGTGGGCTACTATAGTGGACTGTAGTTTGGACTTGTTATAACGTGTGTGTATCTGTGTGTATTCTCTCACATTTCTGTATTCATTGTCCAGTGTGTGGTGTCATCAGAGATCCAGGGGTTACTGGGAAGGCAGCCTTGCATTATGGGATCGTGGTTCAGGTACTGCTCACTGTATTTCACAAAACTGCACATCCACACACAAATGCAGAGGCACGCACACACACACACACACGCAAAAAAAAACACACACACGCACACAGTATTATTGTATTAGTGCTGCAGATCATAAGAGTTAATGGCCACTAATTCCAACTTGCCTCAGGAAGCATCCATTAGTGGCTCTTATAGTGGGAGCACTAAGCCTTATGTGCATGTGTGTGTGTGCGCGTGCATGCTCAAGACTTAGAGTTCGGTTCAGGCAGCATCAAGTCCATTACTCCATGTGTGTACGTGTACATGTGCACACGTGTGTGTCTGCATATGTGCATTTCTCAAACTGACACATACCCTTCTAGGCAGATGGATGACTTTACACGGTTTCGTCCAAGGGCCCTTTTACAGGTTTCAATCTGTAAACAAAGGCAAAAAGCACACATGCAAACGTAAACACACACAGAGTGAGCAATAATATACAGTCCATGTATTTAAAGTGAGGGTGTATAAGTTATGTATGATGTTTACCTCACTTTTGTAGTAGTCACTGTTCTTTTTCTGTTAAGGGAAGCACAGTGTCATCACTTTAGGTCACACAATGGCTGCATTACACATTAGAAGGCAGCTTCCCTGTGTCTATACTGTTATGTCTTCACCCATACAAACAATGGCTTTAAATATTAAAACAGGATATAATGTGACAAATGAGGAATAGTATAGTATAGTATGAGATTATATACTGGTCATAACACAATATATATTTAATTATCACCACAGATAGATATTTTCTAATTAGAAATTATTCTAATCAGCCATGTGGCACAATGGAGATGGCTATCATGTCATGTTTTTAACCTCTATTTATAATTATAAAAAGACTGTAATATACTGTGATTGTCCATATGCGATGCGCAGCTCACTTAGACACTTACTTTGAAACAATTCCAGCAGCAAGGAAGAGGGAAAGCAATAAAACAAGGAGACGGGATAGATAGCAGACGTGTTATTGCATTCGATTTTTCAGAAGGGAATAAACAGTAAAACAGGAAGTAAAGAAATGTAATGATGTCACTGACCAGTGTAACTCGTGAGCTGAAGTTATTTGGTCTCTCTAGACCCATGTCCAACACATCATGCGCCCCAGGCTGAAAGGAATACACACACATACACACACTAATAACTAAGCATAGTATGTTTGTCATTGAGCTTGTGTTTGTGTGTGTGTGTGTGTGTGTGTGTGGGTGTGTGTGTGCATGTCTCTGATGAGAATATGCGTGTGAGTGAGCACTTATCCTTCCTTGAGCTTTCCACTCCACTAGCTCTAGACTTTTATTCTCAGGTTTCTCTTTCTTTTTCTCCATGCCCTCGTCCCTAATTCATAAGGGCAAGACAAGATGGAGTCCCTCCTCCAAACCTTTGTCCCCTGCTTCACCCTCTCCTCACCCCCACAGTACCTCTACACTTCCCATCCCTTTCCTCCTTCCCTTCGTGCACCCCACTTTCTTCTTCCCTTCTGATCTATCTCTCTGTCTCCGTCTAAGAATCAAATGGACTGCTGTGGTCTTTAGGCAACATAAAGAAAGTGGAATATGATGACTATTCTTTTTCTCTCTCTCTGTGTTCCCCCTGTTGTCAGCTGAGGCTTTTACCAGATGGGTTGAATATTTCATGCAGGAGGCAGAGGGGACTGTGAGTGAACATTAGTGGGACATCTGATAAATACTGTAATACACATTTCTATAGTTGTGTAGCATGGTTAAGCATAGTAATGTATAGTATGGTATAGTATAATACAGTATAGTATAGTGTTGTATAATGTAGAAGAGTATAGTGCAGTAGTGTAGTATAGTACAGTATAGAGCAAGTGTAGAGCAATATAGTATAGTATAGTATAATATCATGTAGAGGAGGATAGTGCAATATAATATAATATAGTATAGTGTAGTATAGTATAGTAGAGTGTAGTATAGTATAGTATAGTATAGTGTAGTGTAGTATAATATAGTATAGAATAGTATAGTATACTGTAATATAGTATAGTATAGTACATAGTCTAATCCAACACAGTAGAGTAAGATAATAGTGAACATACCGGGGGTCTGTTGATGAGCCAGTAAGCCTGCTCCTGACATTCTAGAACAATGCGGTCAGCCTTCCGCCTCTGTTTGGATGCTCTAAACATAAATCACAGTGTAAGTTTGTTTGCGTGTGTGTGTGGGTGGGTGGTTGGGTGCATGTGTGCGTGTGAGTGTACCTGAGTTGCTCTCTGGCTTGCATCACCACAAAGTCCCAGGTGTGGTTGATCCTCTTGTGCAACACACTGTACCTCTCCTAAAAAGGAAGAGGAAAAAGGGACACAGGGTGAATAATAAAAGAAAGAAAGAAACATAAGGAGAAAAGAGGACCAGAATTTAGAAAATGAATAATGACAAAGGCGTGTTACGCCAGACTTACCACTGCATAATTCATGACACACAGGCATTCTCTCTCTTACTTACACATAGACACACACTTTCCTCACCTTTTCATATTCCATGAGTTCTCCTTGTTTTCTTATGTTTTTTTTAGCCAAAAAGATTGCTGTTGGGATATAAGAAGGAAAGCAAAAACAGTAAAGAAAGAAATAAAAACAGAGGATAAGAGATTTATGCCCTGATCTACATCATATGTTTTGCCCAAATCTCCTAAATGCTTGTCAGGACTCTTGTAACAGGCTATATTTGAAATGGAAGCTTTCTTGCTTAGAAATATTGGTAGTTTGTCACATTTTATAGTGTGATGATATATATATATATATATATATATATATATATATAATATATAAAGGGGTTTTACTTGTGCTGACTGCATATAATTTCCCTTCACCCTACTGAGATCCCCTCTTACCAATTCAGTTTGTTTTTGGCATTACCATAGTCCAGCTCTGAGGCACGCCACCGGGTACTAGTCCAGAAGTAAGGAGTCTGAGAAAAACAAGTGACATTTTTTTTTAAATTTCTGATAGAGATTGATAGCGGAGCGGGTGAGAAAAAGTGACAGCAGAGAGTGGCAGATGGATGGGGGATTAGGAAGTGGGCTAATGGAGTGAGAGGGAGAAAGGGAGATAGGCAGTGATAGAGAGAAGGTGGCAGTTCAGTCAAAGTGGTGAAGCATTTAAACTGGTAGGAGGGAGGGACTGTGGTTTTTTACAAGCAGGCAGAATGAACTACATACTACATGGGGGATGTTCAACTTACCTGGAAGCGGTAGGGCGACTCATCGGGCCGTAACACGAGAGATCTCGGCTCCTTGAGAGGGTAAATATACCCGTATCTCACCAGCATGCCACCGACGTGCAGGGCTTCTGTTAAACACCACAGAAGAAACTAATCAATGGACCGTCTCACAGTTCACAGTCTCTCAGTTTCTTTAGGTGATTATGCAGGGCCGGCTTTTTATTCAAGCTTACGCACTTTCAATGCTACCATAAATGTTTTTGATGTATATTCATAGGACACATTGTCATTAGTTTGATGGCACATGAACGAGCTGTTGATGTCATTAGGAATACAGCTCTCAAATTGAACAAATTGAACAAACTGAACGTGTAAAATGAATCATATTAATTAGCCAAAAGGAATAAAATTAGTAAGAAATGCTGTGGACCTAATTTGTCATGCATTTTTTTTTATCAAACAACTGCACCCTGTCAGCAATCTCTCTCAAATAAAGGCTTTGTTCCGGTGATGAAATTCATCATCAATCTTCAGTCTCTCCTCATTTGTTAAAGAGCCCTACTTTTATGACTGACAGCCACCAAAAAAAGCTGTGTGATGCATTTTAATCAGCTCTTACCACTCTCTCTCTCTCTCTCTCTCTCTCTCTCTTTATCTCTCCCTTGCTGACTGACTCTTTCCTCCTCTAGTCTACTCTGAGGCAAGTGGGACCAGCGGACTACTTTTTTCCAACCTCTAATTTAGTTCAGGTAGGGTAAAGTCTCCTGAGGTGAAAACCTCCACAGGGACGCCAATCAAACCCAGATCATCAGGTGAGTTAATCAAACTTGGATCCTCTGGGGCTCACCCCATTCCTGTTTACTGGAAACAGCAAGCCCCCAACAATATGCACGCACACACACATTACTGCCACGTCAGCTTGAGAGAAAACACCATATCCTGGCAACACACTAGCAATGACACACAACAAACCAGTCACACTGAAACAGAGAATCACAGCAAATACTCTCTCTCTATCACACACACACAAAACGTATGTATCAGTTACGTACCCTCCTCGCAGATATTGTATTTCTGCATCAACCAGTCAATTATATCACGACCTGAAGAAAAAGAGAGAGACAGACAGAAAGAAAGAAAGGAGACGAGAAAAGAGGACAAACTTCCTCCCTCTACTCTGCAAAGCACACAGTATTCTCCCAAAATCACTACTGCATTATGCATAACCACTGGGACAAACACAAGCTGCAATGTGCATGTCCACACACATGCACACACAAATGCTAATACACACTGACATAAAGGGACACACACACACATATATATACACACATACACACATATACCTGTCATGGCGTGTGGAATGACAGTGATAAGAAGCCTCTGGTTTCTCATCTTCATGCCCATGTCAGGGTCCTGCATGGCCACAATCACTCTCTCCATCTGTCAGGGGAACACACACACACACACACATACACATGAGCATGCACACACACACACAATACAGAAAAACTGTCAAAACACACATACACAAGTCAGAAATTCGGAAAAACAATGCTCCTATTAAATGTTCCACCCTTTTATAACTTGTTTTCATCCTGGCACCCGTTCATATAGATTGCATGTGTTCGGATTCATGCAGGGTTATATGTTATATCTACAGTATAATATGTCACATTATGAAAACAAACCAAAGCAGACAGAATCATACAGTCTTACCTTTTGAAAGCATGCCATTTGCTCCCGGTTCCAGCCTCCTTTAGCCAGGGTGTTGATAGTCATCTTGCGGGCTGCTTGGGATCACTCGACGGGACGGTAAAGTGCAAGACCGAAGTGCAGCCGGGAGCGCGCCGCAGAGAGTGCACCACCACTGTTTCCTTTTTTTGTTTTGTTCCATCAGGCGGTCCGGTGCCTGGCGGGCGCGCCCCCGCGTAGATTAGAAGGGATTACAGGATGCCAAAGTGATTTTCAACATGATGTATAGATTCTGTACAAATGCGAAAACAACAGCTTGTCTATACGTCTTTATATCTCTGTCACTGATATATTTAAACTTACCTCAACTTACCTCTCAAAAATATGATACACTTTATATTAAATGTGATAAAGTCTGCAAACTCACAGTTAAATATGGCATTTTGTGACATGATACAAAAATGATGCAGGGTTATAACACAATGACACTAGTCAAATTCGTTATGGCCAGCCAGCACTGCTAGGCTAGCCACATATTTAGCATCCCATACAAGACTACAAACATCTGCAGCATCCCTTTCCCCAAACATTTAGTTTTATATTTACCTATAGTTCGCAGAGTGTATACTTACTGCCAGTATTCTGAGAAAAAAAACTAAAAAACAGTTATTGCGTATAAAGAATATCAATAAGTGCAATACAAATATATATAGGCCTATAAATAAGAAAATAAATCATAGTTTTTCCTACCAAGTAATTTTGTGTGAGATAATAAAAAAAGAATCTTAATTTTGAAAAACACAGCGTCTTTGTTGGGTAAAATGGGCTAACTTGTAAATATCTCCAAATGTAGAGGCCTCATAAATAAAAGTAACAATAGTTTTCCCTGTATGTAATTCTGTGTGAGATAACAAAAAATATTTTTTTTTAATTTTGAAAAACCTTACGCTCTTTGTTGGGTAAAAAGGCTTACAGTAACTTAAAGTCACGCCGTTTTGGGATTTTGACGCGCATAACATAAATGCTTGTTAGCTATCAATGAATTACAGTCTTTGTTGACATTTATTGAACTGCACATGCACTGATTCCGCGGAAAACGGCAGTAGTTGTATCCCACTCGGGCTTCCGTAGCAGCAGGAAGTGGTTCTCTCGTCATTTTGAGACAATTCACTATAGTCTCATCATCGGCTAATTTATTAGGTATATTAAGTGATTTTTGTAGAGGTAAGGGCTTAACTAAACATACGTGTTATTTTGAAAACGCGGCTCCGATGATAACTAACGCACGTGAGATTTGTTGCGGTATAGAAAACAGTCTTTTTAGCTAACCTTGCTAACCCTAGCTGTAGCAGGATGGAGGAGACCGACTGGATGTGGAGTTAGCTGTGAACCTACAATTTGCAACACTGATGTATAGAAATCTAACGTTAAAACTGGACTTTGTAATTACTATTCTTGTGCCGGTGTTCATTGTACAGTCGTTTTTCTTCTTTCGTGTATGGGCAAGTAAACAGGCCGAGGATTAGTGCACGGTTGGATTATAGCTAGATGTTATTTGTTTATTGTAGTTTTTCCCTGCACACATCTCCGACAAATTATTTCAAGACCTTGTAAAGCTAAGTCTCCAGCATCATGCCCATGTTGCGTAACTTGAATGTCGAAAATCGCAGTTAACTTGTTAATTACAGCAGTTTAATCGCCTATACTATTTTGAAACAGTTCTTTAACATGTCACTCTTGAACTTTCAATAATACATTTGACTTATAATGAAGATTTAAATTTTGAATGGGTCTCTGTTAGGTGGTGATGGGTGACATTCGTCAGTCGTTGCTGCCTCGCGATGTGCTGAGTGCAGCCAAGGAGATGCTGTATCACCTGGACATCTACATCTGTAACCTGGTGCAGTCAGGGAGGCAGCCTCCGCAGGTCGACTCCAAAACCCTGGAGCTGGTGGAGGAGTTCATTCTGCATGCACCCAAGGACAGAAACACCCCAGCCAGGGTAAGCATGGTGACCCTGAAATGCTTGTACACCAATATAAAGCATATAAACACACAAATGTGGACAGGCAATCAATTGTCTGTGTTTCTCTCCCAGAGGATGAGCGCTCTCCAGGAGCTCCAGCTGTTGGAGATCATGTGCAGCTGTTTCCAGGAACAGAGCCGGGATACAGTCCGCCAGCTTATGTTCTCTGCCCTCTTCAGTCTCCAGGGCAACCAGGCAGACGAAAGTCGCATGGCACTGTTAGGCAAGCTGGTCTCCATGGCAATCGCTGTTGGCAGGGTTCCTATCTTGGAATGTGCTGCTACCTGGCTACAGGTGAGGATTCAAACACACTTTTCATACTTAAATGTGCATTAAAATGTGTGTTTTGTGTGTGTTTCTATTCAATTGGACTTTTAGACCTTGAGTGTGAGGCTAGTCTGGATTAAGTTATTTTGTCTGGGATATATTTCAACTCCTTAGTGCTTCTCTCCATGTGTGGATATGCTGTTCTGAGTATATGCCCCTGGTTGTGTTTGTGTCCTGCAGAGAAGCCACCGTGTGTACTGCGTGCGCCTTGCTCAGGTGCTAGTAGACGACTACTGTAGCATGGTGCCAGGCTCGGTGCCCACCCTGCAGAACATCCACAGCGCCAGCCCACGCTTCTGCTGCCAGTTCATCACTGCTGTCACCACCCTCTATGACCTCACCTCAGGTACTTTGGTAGGAGAACACAAAAGTATAAAAGATAAAAAACTAACCCTTTTTTTGTAATGTTTTGCATCCTTTTAGTCATTTTAACAACGTGTCTGTGTGTGGTTTTAGAGGAGCTCACCCCTCCTTTAGAACTCCTCCAGATGATTGTGTCATGGATCCAAGATGACCCTCGTCTAGTCCTAATCACCTTCCTGAACACGCCCCTCTCTGGCAGCCAGCCAATCAGCTCACTAGATGTCACACCATTAGGGGGGCTGGTGCGCTGGTGCGTCAAAGCACCGCTGGCCTACAGGAGAGACAAGAAGCTGGCGTTAACCAATGGCACCACTGAGAGTGAGCCAGAGGTGGGGCCTCTTTTCTCTGCCCTCCATCTGAGTGTCCTACAGGTGTGTGGTGTGTTTAGACACATTTGCTTGCAGTATACGTTTATATGCATACAAAACACTTCCAACATACACAGTGAAGATAATCAAGCTGTTTCCCCATGCTGTTGTCCGTCTCCTGCCACATTTAGGTCTTCATGCTTTTGCCGAACATACTAAATGAGAAGGGGCTTTTCGGTCGCCTGGCGCTGCTCCAGATGGATTCCCTGGCCACACTGACCTCAGACCTCTCCAGGCTGTTGGACCAGGCCGACAAACACACACACGCGCCATCCGCTGACACACATGCACTGTCCCAGCTGGCCCTGGACCGGCTGGCACAAGCTCTGCAGGTGGCTATGGCCAATGGAGCTCTGCTCTGCTCGAGAGGTAAGATTGTGAAAATGGGGGGATGGAAAGATAAAAGTGGTGCAGAAGTAGAGGCAAGAAAAGTGGATAGAGGAGAGGAATTAGATTTATATTTTAGGAAAAACCCCTGCCTTGTCATAGGTAGCTGCATTTTTGGGCCTTCTTTACTGTAGACAGGGTTCATACAAAGTCTTGAAAGTTTGTAAAGTGCTTAATTTTAAGCGTTATGTCATCAAGGTTAGGAATATGCTTGAATTTGAATAAACTCCTTGAAAAATGCTTGATTTTCAACATAATCTGGTGTTTCATCATCTACACAATCACTCATGGAAACCAAAAACCTTTTAATGTTTGAAATGAAACAATCCCGTCGTCATATTTGTTTGTCGTCTCCTGGCATTTATAGTTACAGTTTAGATGTTTAGATGTAGATGATAAAGGCTTTGAGAGTCTAGAAAGTTTTGGTTTAGGTACCTTGAAAGTGCTTGAATTTTACTCTTAAAAAGCTGTACGAACCCTGTGTAGACCTTCAGAGGGCAACAATGTGTGAAAAGCTACAAATTTTACCTTTGAAGCGATGACTAAATAAGTAACTAATTAACTGGTTTAATCGCTTGTCATATGGATTGTCTCCTCAAGCTAAGGTGATGAGTCTGAGTGCTTATTTCATGCTGCCTTTTCTCTGCAGAGGACCTGAGAGCCATCTGTTCCCGTCTCCCACACAACAAGTAAGAGCCATTAACTGTCCATCGCTTATTCACCTTGTAACAATTTCCACCGGTTACTTGGTTTCAGCTAGAAGTATATGGTGCAGGAGTACGACAAGCACAGCAGCGGCTTCAGGGTTATCTATCTATGTAGAGAGTGTCTATGGTAATAATCAATATCCACCATGCATGGTGCTAAATTGAGGTCTAGTAAACCCACCAGATAATTTCACAGATCAAAATAAAACCATTTTAGTTAAACAACGCTGTAACGTTAATTCAAATACTGACTGAATTCCTGTAATTTAATAAAGGTTAAGTCATATACACTTAATATCTGCTGTCCCTTTTTAAAAATAGTGCCATCCTCAGCCTGTTGTGTATTGAGTGTACTGACAACACACGTTCCTACGAAGTCTTGAAAGTTTGGAAAATGCTTCATTTTAACAGTTATGTTTTCAAGGTTAGGAATATGCTTGAATTCGAATATACTCCTTGAAAAATGCTTGCTTTTCAACATAATCTGGTGTTTCATCATCTACACAATCATTCATATTTGCTTGTTATTTCCTGGCATTTATAGTAACAATTTAAATGTGAAGATAAAGCTTCGAGAGTCTGGAAAGTGTTGGTTTAGGTGCCTTGAAAGTGCTTGAATTTTACTCTTAAAAAGCTGTACGAACGCAGTGGGATCAGTTTTAGAACCATGAACATGATTATAGAAAGAAATACACTAGTCACAATAGTCAGGTTAATTACACACACACACACACACACACACTTTTGTTTATGTTTTATTAATGTAAAGAATTTATTAAATAAAAACAGATTCTGAATTATTGCACTTATATAAAGTGGCATCTTTAAGAACAGTAATCCAATTTTCCTTTGTAAGCCAGACCTGTGCAGCCCTCACTGACAAAAGGATCTCTACTTTCATCTAAGTGTAGTTTTGATGGGGACCCTTTTATATTGTGGACGTGTCTCAACTCAGTGTCTAAACATGACTTATATATGAAGTGTTTTGTTCCATCTTAACGTGTCTCCGTCATCTCTTTGTGCCCTTGCCTCTTTGTCTATTTGTATCTCCAGTTTGCTCCAGCTGGTGTTGTCCGGCCCAGTGATGTACTACAACAACATCCACACCCCTCCGCTCGCCTTCAGCCCACACGCGGCTCACTCCCCCATCGCCTCACTCCCCACACACCCTGCGCACACACCTCTAGCCACCCATCCCTCGTCTCACCCTCAGTACCCCGCTCAGCCTTTCATGACGGGGATGCCGTTCCCCTTCCGACCCAGCCACTAAAAGAAATAATATCAGACTTGTTTGCAGATGTGAAGTTGCGTCTTCATGTATGTATGTGGATGTTGGGTATGGAGTGTTGTCTATTTGTTGACGTGAATGAATGTATGTGTGTGAGTAATGTGCTATGTATTATGATGTTAATAAACAGATTTGCTTTTGCTAAAAGTCTGTAAGGCTAACATGTTTGTCCAATAAATATTTTTTTACCTCACTCTTGGTGTTGTTCTTTACACCAACCACATGTGGTCACTGTTGTCCTAGTCCCAGCTGCAAATACAGTACATCAGCTTTCAAATGTCAGACAGATACATATTTCAGGGCTTTATTTGAATTAATGCAAAGTACAAGATGGTATGGAAAGAGTACTCCACTATAGGCTTAATTATGCAAATTGTATGGAACAAGAGTTAAAGAGCTCTTTAATGTGGAAAAAGATTTTGTTTGCATGGTTAATAACAATCACTAGTGGAATAAACCAAACTGCTTGTAATAATCAGGCTCTTGCATTTTAAATGGAATACACATAAGGAGAGTTACAGAAAAAGCTCTAGCATGATTTGACCCATGTAAGCGCAGGCATACAGGCCACCAGAGGCTACATGACTCACGCTGAGCACAAGAGACACAAGTATCTAACTGTTCACCTCTGCCCCAAGCAGACGGGGGTCATTACATAACCAAAGATGTCAGAGAGCTTTGGAGCCGAGCCCTGTGTGTGCATAAGCTTGGCCCCTGTTATTGGACAGATAACATATCATTTGTCTGCAGCACACCAAAAAAAAAGATGTTCAACCCTCCCCAGAACCCCTACTGCCCTCATCCAGGATGAGAATTGCATCATCCATAGTAGTCTGCACAGCGTCAGTGATGGCTGCCTTAGACTTGTCTTGCCTTAGACTAGTTGGGTTTTGAGAATCCTAATGGACGTGCATGGACCTTTTACCTTACTTCCTTATAGTCTACTTTTATGCCTGCTGTGCACATACTGAGAAGGAAATAAACATGCTGAAAGATATGAGAGATTGTGTGCTCCTACTCAGTACTCTTGCCATAATTAGCAGTCACTACTTCCTTATCTATTTTTACTAGAAATGTCTCACAATGGTGCAGCTGTAAGTCTCAGACCAACTCCATGAGAGCGTCTTTGTTCCGCAGCATCTCGGATTCCAGCCGTCACTTCACATTGTCTCTCACAAGTATGCACAGTGGGTACTGTTGAAGGCTGATCATACTGCGTTCGCACACTGTAGATCGTACTGTCTGTGGCCCCCCCCTGCAGAGCTCATGGGCGGGACAGTGATAAGGATATCTTTTCTGGGAAAGCGACCCATTACTGTTAGTTTGGCAGAAGGTGACAACAGATAATATTCGAGTGAAAAAGGCGGGATCGAAGAGAGAGAGTGTGTGCGTTCATACTTAAGAGAGTGTATGAGGTTTGGTCCTCTTAATCATACAAAAGCTGTTTGGTGGACTCAGGCTTCCAGATTCCATACCTTGGTGTCAATATTGGCAAAATCACTTCAATATGACAGGAAATTACACATTCAAAATGACCTTTTACTTTCAACCTAATATATGATCATACGTGGCTTTGATAGTGTGAACAAAGCTCTCAATACCTCAATTTGTCTTCTACTGCACATTGTATATGATTGCCTAATTATTCAACCAAACCTAAATCAACTTAAGTTATAAAATATGAGTTTTGCCAGTGTACCATGCCACCAAACATGTTGGCCAGAGCTGGTTTTGTCTGTGCATGGGTACATGTAGTTATATAAGTAACCAGCAGCTTTTTCATGAGTTTCAGAAGAAATCTTGGTCCCCCTTGCAGGTGTGTTGTGGTTGTATAGGACTGTCTGTGTCAGCAGTTGCAGAATCGTGGTTTCCTGTAGGGAAAAAAAAACACCTCCCAAGGCCAAACCCCATATCTGATTCACTAAGAACTCAATTTTCCAAGCTAACCATTATGGAAGAGGATTAGGGCCACATGTGAAACATTTAGTTGAGTTCTGAGTTTAAAGTCAGAATTCTTAGTTTAAGAAATGTAACTTAACTTACTCAATGTTTCCCACATGGCCCTAATCCTCTTCCATAAACCAGATGGGTGAACTTTCATTTTGAGTCTCTCTGAACTGAACCATGTCAGCCATTAGCCCATGAGTATCTGCTCTGCTTGAGGTTTTAAGCTTCAAGTGTGAAACAATAACATAAGGCAGAAAAAGAACTTCACTATAGTGAAAATCAGTTCTATACTACTTTTTTTACTTCTTCCCCTCTAAATTCCCCTCTTTTGCATAACTGGAATGCAGGTGTTCAGCGGTTGATCTATTTACACTTCCTCTGTCATCAATACAGTAACAGTAAACTGCCTGAAAATTACCTGCCGTTTCAGAATAAACTGAGCACCTGGCGATTTGAAAGTATAAATGAATATTTGCAAAATGAGAAGACATGAAACCTTCATTGGAGGAAGACAAAGAATAAAAACAAATCTCTTTCAGCTGGCTTTTGGGTTTCATGTAATTGACATGTAATATACTGTAAGTGAATATATGTATACAGCATAAGGTATCATTAACAGGCTTCTTTTGTCAGATCCCACAACACAGGACTTTATCCATAAATGATCATTAGTCCAGCTGTGGTTACCGTGAGACCAGCCTCATTTGCTTTTCTCAAAGAAAGGATCACCGCCACTGAGTTTACATCCTGCAAAGCCTGATCTCATAATTGACTTTACCTTGGAACCAAACAGATCTGAGTGTTAATTGTTTTTGATGAGACACATAACAGTTTTTTAATGGGATTTTGCAGCATTATGGGAAACGGAAGACATTTCTTTCTTTCTGTGAGAAGGAACAAGAAGAAGTAGGCACTTGCTAACATGCTAACAGTGACAAGGCTAACATGCTTATGTTCAGCAGCTAATATTTACTAGGTTCACTATCTTAGTTTAGAGTGTAAGCATGCACAAATCTGCTAATTAGCACTAAACACAAAGTACAGGTGAGGCTGACAGGAATGTCATTAGTTTTGCAGGTATTTGGTTGTAAACCAAAGCATTGGACACACTGAAAATTGAACCTGGTGATGGTGCTAGATAAAGTCTTGGGATCACCCAAGTCATTATAATTTAACCTCTAGAGGCCCTGAAGTAAAGATATTTCACTCTAAACTAAAAATGTCAACCTCATAGTGGCGCTAGTCTGATGATCACAAAATGTATTAGGATACATCATCTGGGAACCATGGAACCAAGTTTGTGCTAATCCATGTAGTAGATGTCAAGCTATTTCCCTGAATAAGTGAAAAGTTTGACCTGCTGGTGGCAATAGATAGAAAGTCAGTAGATCACCAAAGTCATTACAATTTGTTCTCTGGGGACCCTGAATATCTGTAGCAAATTTCATGGCAATCCAGCGAATAGTTGTTGATATACACTCAGTGTCCACTTTATTAGGCACACCTGTACAGTCTAATGCAATCCAATACAACTGTTCTGCCATGAAATCAAACCTGTAATGTTCAGTTTCTGTTGACGCTGTCATAGAGGTGTTAATTCATTTATATGTTTTAGCATTGAGGTCATAGTGGTGTTGTTGTAGTGGACTGCATTATATTTAGAGGTGTTTCAGATATTCTGACGCCCTCATGTATGTAAATGGTAAGGACAAAAAATTAGAAACACCTCTCAGTATAGTGTAGTCCAGTATAACACCACCTTTAACTATGACTTCATTAATACACATATAATTGAATTTACACATTCCCGACAACGTCAACAAAAACAGAACATTATGAGCTTCATGAAGATAGATGGCAGGACTGTTGCACTGGATTGCATCAGATTTTACAGGTGTACCTAATAAAGTGGACACCACAATTTAAACCTTGTGTGGCTAGATGAAAGGTCAGAGGATCATCAAAGTCGGCAGGATTTTTCCTCTGGGGACCATGAATGTCTGTACAAAATTTCATGCACATCCATCTGATAGTTGTTGAGATATTTAAGTGGTGGGCCGATGGACTGCCATTAGGGTGGCTACAAATCTATTCTGACATCAAGTTTATTTGCAGATATCAAAGGACGTAGGAGGAAGTCAGGAAATGAGGACGTAGGAGGAAGTCAGGAACTCACCCAAAGTTCCTCAAAGATGTTAATAGGTAACACAATATAGTCTCTTATCTAACGTCTCTTTGTCCCCCAACAGAGTCGGTTAACTGTTAACATTTAAAAAAACAAATACATTTCTTGTGCTTCTGCTTTGGACTACAGCCAATAGTTAAATGATTATGTAAAATAAACTCAGTTATATGAAGTTAAAAAAGAGATGTTTTCACATGTAAGAGGGGAACTAAGGTGTTGCATGAGGTGTTTCTTAATCATTTCAGCACAGTGGTTTGGTCTTGCAGCCTCCGCAGTTTGTGTGTGTGTGCATACTGTACAAGTAAATAAAAAAAAAGTCCAGACATTTCCAGTGAAAGTCCAGACCCACATCTACCTTGCATTATTTTTTTTCTGAGAAAGAATACATGAATAGTTAACAATTCAAACAAACAACACAGGGTAGGGCATTATTACCTGTTACTTGACACCATCCTGACCACATCAGTGTCAAGTATCGATTACACAGAAAAAAGAGACAACTAAATCTCCCGACCGTCTCTATGGAGACTTTACATTCTTGGCCTGCGACTGCACGAAACTACAACAACGACTTGCTGTAAAAAATGCTGGTGAACTTTCAGAACCCTAAATCCTTGACTGTGAGACCGCTCTTGGTAAGAGAGGACATAAATTCCCATCATGTCCACTGTTTTGTTTAGCAGGAGATATACAGTAGCTTTATAAGTGTAATCTTGTGTACCAACATGCATGTTATAAAAACCAGTGGACTTTAAGTTGGTTGTTGTTGAACATAGCTACCTGGTCTTCCAAAGTTACATCGGCTCCTCTTTCACTTTTCTTATTTTTCCTTTTCACTTGAAATTTCAAAGCAATGATGGAGAGTGACCCAAAATGTGGGAAATGTTTTCTGTGGGAAAATGATTAAAACCTGAGCTCAGACCACCCAATGACTGGTTTGCACAAAATATACATTAGCAGCACCAACACAAACATGTAATTACTGAAGATACCCAAAAGAGCAATTATAGGGACAGTAACACAACCTTGCTTAGGCTGCTTAGGTTCAATAATCAATAATTAAAAGTCATGGTAAATAAATGGGATTGCAAAACCAGCTATCATAAAATAAAAGGAACCACTTGTTTACAATGATTTACTAATAATTTACCACCACTGGCGACTGCTTTGCTGCTGCCCACCACAAAGGCCCAATCACAGGCCTGTTGATTTGTCAACAATGTCTGTATGAGCATAACATTGGGCGACAACATAACCAAATCATCAATATTGTCTCAATTTTAAGCAGCTGGAATAGGAGTGGTGTGTTTTTCTGTTAAGTAAAGGCCAATCAAACTACCTCTGTCTTTGCACTAAATAATTTACCAGTGTTGTCTTCAACAGCAGGCTTCTACAGAGGGCTGAGGGTTTCCAAACTTACCTTGCACTTTAAGCTTTAATTGTATAATACTGTACTTCTGGATATTAGGAAAAAGGAGCCAAAATGGTCCCAGACAACTTAACTGGAAAGAATGTGTGCGTCTGACTTAGTCAGCAGACTGATGACCAAACTAAATAGACTTGCAGTTCCTTTCCTTTCCTTGAGCTGATATTTTCACAGCTGCAGCATAAAGAAATCACTATTTTGTGGACTGCGGGGTCTGAAAAGTTAACAGTCCTCCTTGGCACACTGGTGTTATGTTTGTTCTCATTTCAAGGTGATTTGTCTGTCGCCGATTTGTCTGTGACACTCTGGGGGCCATTCAAGGTAATCCATGACTGAGATGAACCCTTGGCTTGGCTTCTTCCCAAACTAAAATACTGATGTGGTTATAATATTTTCACAGGAACTAAAAAAGTTTGTCTATGATATGCAACATACATTTCAAATGTCTCATTATTTTTACTTTATGATTTACTCATTTTATCTGTCATGGTATAGCTGTAATATTCATATAGGCTTATAGACTACATTTAAGTAAAGCCATCAAATAAATATAGTGCAGCCCAAAGTGCAATATTTCCCCGAGAAATGTAATGACATAGAGGTATTACGTAGCATAAAATGGAAATACTCGATGTAAATTACCTC
Organism: Macquaria ambigua; assembly: GCA_008360985.2. NCBI lineage: Eukaryota > Metazoa > Chordata > Actinopteri > Centrarchiformes > Percichthyidae > Macquaria > Macquaria ambigua. Next base: position 149,010 of record VMKM01000523.1, read on the forward strand.
AAAATTGTACTTAAGTACTTGAGAAAATGTACATAGGTACATTCCACCATTGACAGTGACCTTGTTTCAGCTTTATGGTTTCTGTTTCATTCCTTACAATAGTTTACTTCTTCATTACAATTCGTGTAAACATATGTGGTAAGAAAGAAATGCTCCCTTTATATAAACCTTTCTGACAGTGTGAAAAAGCACATGTAACCATGGATGTATTGCCATAGACTGTATACTGTCTATGATGTATAGCCATAGCTATAGAAACAGGACCTCGTGATGACCTATGATCACATCAAAGCCGATTCATTTGGCGCGTGAACGGCGTGAACAAGAGGCACTAGGGAAGTGATGTTCTTGCTACCATGGATGTATGGATGTATTATAGGAACAGGATACGGCGCCGACGCTCAGCCTTGCTTCCATTTTTTTCCAGTGGCCACTCGCGGTATTGCAGCAATCCCCCTGCGGCCCAAAAAGCATTTTCCCCATAGGCCATTATTGTAAAAGAGACGTCTGTAAAACTGTTGACAGGACCCCTCGAACTGCAAACAAGGTCGATTATGACTCTTTCTATTATGAATTTCTGATCCATGGAGGTTTTATATTTGTAAAACTTCCCTCGAGCCGAGAAAAGCGATTTAAAAATCCGTGAAGTCATCACAATGTTAAGTCTATGGGCCGAGCGGGAACTCGTGGGCGGGGCCAGCGGGGGGAAACACTACTGCGCATATTCAGTGGACCGCATAACCCGGAAGTACACCCTGAAGCGAGAAACTTTTTCGGCGTATGCGCTGGGCGAGCAATTCTCATTGGAATGAATAGGCACCATCTTTGGGTCCGGCATCCAGTTCTTATAATACATCCATTCTTCCTACGCACACAAGGGGCGTGGCTACAATGCGTAGCCACGCCCCTTTCAGACTACAGCCAATCCGATAGCTATAACTGGAAGACGCATGGTCAAGGGCACCGTCTGAAAGAGACCAGATAGCAGGAAGAAGCAAGGAGCGGAACCTCGTGTCAAAGACTGTCACAGAAGAATTCAGTCGGTTTGAGCTGTGTTGAAGAGAAGGTGAGAGTTTTATCTGTGACTGTGAACAGCTAGCTACAGTAGTTCAAACTGAGCTGCAGAGGCGCTAAAGCTAATTGTACTGAATTACTACGATTCAAAGTCTCCTCTGTGGAAGGACATACGCCATCGTTTTTCTTTGGAGAGCGTGTTAATAAATGCCAAACTGCATATTTAATATACTCCTTTTGAGTAACTTTTTAATTTAGGTTACCCGTATGAATGAAACGCTAACGTTGTCATGTCCTAGCCTGTTCAACAACGCATACAGCAGCGGAGGCGGTTACGCCACCTGTCACTGCTTTTAAGACACGTTGTCTGTTTCATTATGCTGTTAACAGGAACCGGTATTCACAATGTTGGCTGTCACGTTGCCAATGCAACAAGGGCGCCATAATGAGGAGAGCCGGTAGTCACGTTCAGCAAGTCTTGCTGAGCGGAGTGGGCTGCTCTGTGCTGATGTTAAATACAACTAGCTTCCCTGGATGACCCTTTTTGCTCAGGGGTTAACCGTGTCAGTAGGTAGACATTACAATGACCCCTGCCCCTCAGAGACGTCATGTTAACATATGGTAGGACAGGAACTAGATATGATTATGGGTGGGTTGCGCCTAAGGCGCTGTAGAGTGGTGTTAGTCATGACTGATGCATTCAACACACTGTTAATACTAGTAGCAGGTGAACTTGACAAGCCTAGCTTTTGGCTGTTTCCCTTTCTTTGTCCTGAAAAGAGTAATACATTATTGCCTCATTGCATTTTAGGTCACATACACAGTAAAACAGTTACAACTTGTTATTAAGTACAGCAGTGTTAAGAAGTGTTCTAGTAGTATTATAGTAGTAATTTATCTTTTACTACCTCAAATTTTGATCAGCCTCGCCACAAAGGTTTAGTGTGTGCCTGAGAGACATGCATACACTGTGATGCCATCTGGTGGGGCCCCCTGTGTATAAGGGTATTGCGAAAGTGACCACCAAAACCTGCATTAGAGAAAAATAAAAATAAAACTCTGCTTAAAGCTGACAAGAAGTCATTGTCTCCTCTGCATAGAATATAACTGCATCCTGTGTTGCTGCTCATGTCTATAATTCAAAATGTGCTGCTGTTTTAAGAATACGTGTGCAGGCCTGATAAATGGGATTTGCCTACCTCACTGTTCTACTACATTTTCCCATGAGCAACTTGGAGCTTTTCCCCAGTGTGACTCTCACATGATTTGCCACTGCACAATGACTCCTACACACCCCTGACCCCTCTCCCCTTCTCCTCTCCTGCTCCCCCTACAGTTATTCTCTTTTTGTCTCCCACACCTCATATTTGTCTCCTACATCTATATCTCTCTGTGCCTTAGACTTCTTTTTTTGTCCTCTCTCTGAAAGAGTTCTGTTGCCAGACATCTGTAAGACTAGACCAAATCCTGATTAGTGTTTTTGTGTAGTGTTGTTATTTGTAATGGTGGTGATTATGGGGATTTTGTTCAGAGAAGAACATTTAAATTAAACTCCTAAAATTATCAAATTAATTGAGTCTTAGAAAATATTTTTCATATCTATATTTAACTGTGTTGAGCTGTATAATTGTCAGTTATTTGTGTCTGAATTTATTTAAAGAAAAAAGGCAAATTAGTTATACAATTAACTGTCATAAGTTTGGAGTGCACCACACTTGGATTTTCTGCTTTTCTTTATCATTTATGACAGTAAATGAAGAGTCTTTGGGTTTTGGACTGTTGGTTGGACAAAAGAAGCAATTTTATAGACTAATAATGAAAACAATCATTAGTTGCAGTACTATGATGTACAATATATTATGTATGGGTATACTGTGTTGGTAATGAATGTGTGGGTTTTGTTCAGTGATCATCAGTATGAATATCTGTAACTACATATACAAATGTTTTATACCGTGTATTGGAGATTGGTTTGTCTCTCTGCACCTATGATTTCTCAGATCATTTAACTGAATCTCATCCGTTTGGTGTCTGTACAAGGCGGGTGCGTATTCTGCTCAAAGAAAACTTTGATTTAAAACCCTGCCATTGTCTCTGAAGGTTTTCATTTCTCGATGCACTGCATGTTTCCAGTTAAGGTTTAACCGCTAGTTAGACAGGATTTTCAGTTAATTGTATGGTATTTAGATGTGTGCCTCAACGCTCTCACAGGAACAGGAAGAAGACTATTTTTATCAGTTAAATCACATCATACCATTTTCTGTATGAATTGAAGTGCTTCTACAATGCCAGATTAGGAGGCAGTCTGTCTTTTGCAACAGCAGCTGAATAACGCACATAAACACAAACGGGTGTATTATAAGAGCCGTGTGCTGATGGCAGAGCCCTTTAGACAAATAGCCTAGGTCTTTAACACCATAATGATAGTTATTATGTTATCATTGTTATGGCAGATGTATTTAAGTTTGCACTGACTAGTAATAATTATGTAATGTTATGGTATAACTTGTTGTTTGAGTGAAGTGATCATTTGACTGTCCACTAACAGTGGAATTGCATGTTCACACTTTTCCCGTTGGTTCGATTAAGTTAATTCAGTAAACGAGTGATTGATTCAGTAGCTGTAGAAGAGAATGGCCTTTCACCTTCAACTTCTTCATCCCCTCCCAATGAGCCTCAACTGAGTTCACAATAGTGCTGTTGTAATGTTAGAACAAAAGTCTTCTTGTCACGGTTTCAATAACCTACTATTTATGAAGCAATGGTTACATGCTTCACTTTACTTTACTTCACTTACTAAGAACACTGAGGAAGCTACTTTTGCAACATGCTTTGACCCTTGAAACCAGAGAGGAATTCACCTTTCAAACTGACAGACGTGATATTTAATCCATCCACAGGGCTATGCAGTCCTTGAATCTGAACTTAATTAGAAACCATTTCCAGTCTCTTGCAAGTTCTTTGTAATGTTTTTCACTTTTTCTTTGATTCGGCTCGCATTATTTTTAAGGGGGAAAAAGTCCTGATTACATGTGAGAATGGCAGGCTGTTCTATTTTTATTTTTTTGGACTTGACTACTAGTGCTCAGAGTGCAGATGAACTCTGTCCAATATCGTCTCCTGTTAAAACTTAGGGGACCGTATACGCGACTAACGAGCGAGTGTCCTTCCCAGAAGGGTGTGACTCAAGTTTGCTCTTACTATCTCTCTTGCACACACGTGTCTAAAAATTATTGAATGGAGATACAAGTCGTGCCTCTTAGTCATAGTTCAGGGACTACTACAAGCGAAATGGACGCCTTCAAGGACATAACATGCTAACACTTTCTAGTGGAGTTGTATTGTTTAAAAGTTGTTTGTATATGTCTTGTTTGAGTGTGTACTTATGCACTCTTGATTGGCGTTCTGTTTTATATTGCTAATATCCATAGGTCTCTCGGCTGAAAGAGTAGCTAATCTGATTAAAGTATTAAGGCCTGGCATGTTTGGTATGTAAGATTATAGACATAGCTCTGCCCACCTTAGAGGGCAATTAGCTGTACAAAGCAGCCAAGCCTGGTCTGATACCAGAAGTCCATATTCGTCAAGTGTCTTCAGGTTTTGTTGCAAAGCAGGCTATGAATAAGAAAAATGTGAGGCGGCTACATTTTTTTTGTTTGTGACCTTTAGATCTAATGGACTGTGTTCTTAGTGGGGTTGTATCCCCCCTCAAGGTTGTAGGAGTCAAGGGAGTCCTGGGGCGGTCTGAGGCCAAGCCATGTTCTAAAGTTAGCTGTACTTCATACTGCCTAGAATAGCCAATGTTTCTGAGTGAAGTTATTGCATGGCTGGGTTCCAACATGTCTGCACCCTCATTTGCTCTATTGAAATACACTTGGAGTACAAGGTTAGGCTTTTTATCTATGCTGTCTTGGAAGCATGCTGTTTGAGTTTAGCAAGGCCATGCTTTGGCGCTGCAAATTAGGGCAGACCTACCTGCCTGCCTGATCGTTTGTGTCCCGTTGGCATTTGCCCACACAAGCTCTCCTCACGCAATGTCCTGTCCTCCAGTGGAGCTTGTAAATTGGCCCGTAGGGGTCACTAAGAGTTTTTCTCTGCTCCTTGGCTTCACAGCACACATCATTCCAGGCAAGCTCCACCTCTTTTTGTCTCTTCTTTTCAGTTTTAGCTTTACTTCTGTTTGATTACTTCGTTTACACTTAACAGGCAGAATCCATTGAACTGATGGTGCACAAATAAAGTTGTGAGCCATATTTGACCATGTTTGAAGAATGTGGTTTGTGATTTGAGCCTACTGTCAACAAAGCAGTGTTTTCAGTGTTTTATTCAGTCCAAAGTTCGGTCGGTGTGGTAAAGGTTTAACCCCTGAGGCCATATACTTCTCACATATCGGTTGATTATTAAGAGCTGTTGGATTAACCTACTTCAGGGCTTGATAAGACCAGGGTTGTTTGAGAAGTTTTGGTCTGTTTTGTTCTTCTCAGAAGGTCAGATAGGGTAGGAGAGGTCATGGGGGGCTCTCTCAGTCAAATCATCCTGTCTGCTTACCAGAACTAGGATTAGGGTTGGTTAAGAGTTGCTTTGCTTGTACTGCTAACCCTTTACGGAAATCCCTTTTTTGTTAGAGGGTTTTGTTGTCATATGGAACGAAAGTCATTTGCAAATGCTTTGAATGCACGTTGGCACTCATTTGGGTGAAAATGATTACTGCAGGCAAGAGTTTGGAAAAATCATAAGTTGTTGTGCAGCAGGCAATGGTATCCCTCCCCGATGAATATTTAAGAATCCATTTCAAAAAAGTCACTCCATGTAAATAAAGCCCCCCCGTAGCCAAGAAATGGAGATGAGGCAAAAAGGCACAATTCTCTTACCCAGAAATATGGCCTTTTATTGTCTAAAATGATATATATTATACAGCCTTTCTCCAACCCCATTTGTGTTTTCTACACCTACATTATTGTCTAGTGTGTATTGTTGTAGAAACATGGTAACTTTGTACTGCATCTATTAACATCCTGTTGTACGAGTCATATTTGAAGGAAAAAAAACACTGACCTGCTCACCATTGTGCCTTTTTATAGTGAACAAGGAAATGATGCCACTGTTGTTTTTGTGTAGCAATGTAGTTCATTGGGAACTGCAGTAGAATAGTTGCAGTGTTGTTTTTGCAGACCTGTTGCTTAAGACAGTGATTCCCAACCAGGGGTACTTGTACCCCAGGGGCTACTTCTGCTGTTGCCATACGCTTAAGTACAGTGAAGAAGAGCTCAGCTTTTGAAGCGAATATGGCAAGCCAGATGGGTCAAACATGTTAATACTTTTACATTTCTCACACGTTTGGTGATCATCATTAAAAAAACATTTATTCTTTTCAGTACATGTGTTACTATATGTATTGTATACAATGTTATACTTGTGAACCTTATCGTCACAAAAGACTGTGTTTAAGTGTGTGCCAATAAGCCAATCTTTAGACTTCTTGACCACTGTAGTCACATCACATACACTGTCTACTACTAAACCACAGCTAAATTCTGTTTCTGACATTACTAACCAATGTCACCTGTTAGTAAAAATAATAATTACATTGTATTTGGTTACCAAATAGGTATTGGCTAATATCATGAATCGGGCTATGTAGTTAGTTGGTTTCACAAAATTGTCACCGTTGTTATTCAAAGGCAATCCTTAGCCAGCATTCAAAAGCAGCAGTAGAAGGCCATGAAGTGTCAAATATCAGTGAATCAATAGAAAATTCCCTGAGTGGTCAGAAATTCTATACTGATATTGTTTCTCTCATACTTTAATGTATAATAGAGATTATGAGTCTTCTGATATGTGTATGATAATATGTATAAGAACTGTGCAGAAAAGCATGATCTATGAAAGCATTGTTCAGATGAGTTATTATCAAACGTTTGTTTTGTGATAAATACAATTCGAGACACAGGACCCATGTGACCTTCTGTAGCTGATGCACTTTACAGATCCAGGCCTCTCTCCTGAGGACGATCACATGCATGGCTCTTATTCCGCTGGTAGTGCATTACAATGTTTAAGAAAATATACATAGGACTTGCGTTTCAGGTCTTGTTCCTCTGTTAAATTGAAACCTTGCTTTGTTTGGTTTATCTTTTTGAATAAAAGCTAGTGGGACACTAGTTATTCTGTTATTGTATTCTTCTGGTAATGGAGTTCACATGGAGGCATGGAGTCTGTGTTGACCTGTGCCGGACACTGGTCTTTTGTGCCCAGAAACACTGCTGTCTTTCTAGTTGGCAGCAAAGGAAACCCCATGGATGTTTGGACACGAGGTGGGACGTGTTCTTTGGACACCCCTTTATTCCCACAAGAGAAACAGTAACACACTGTACAGAGATGAAACTTGATGAATCTTTTGAGGATAAAACTGAGTTTGGGTGTCATTTTTAAAAACGTAGAATGGTGAGAAAGACGACGGCAACAATCAATCTTCAGGCCTTATGCTTCACTAACATACTTTCCTTGTTTGTTTCCCTTTTTAGATTCCTGTGGTGCAAAAATGGACCAGGCAAGATCAACAATATCCAAAATTGTGAGTACTGTAACTAGTATTACAACCTAAATCCTAAAATAATAGCTTTGTCATAAGGAATTACCACTTCTGAAATGAGTGTTATTATAACTGTCCATGTTGCATAATTGAATGTTTGTTTTTTTTCTCCATCTTGGGAACAAATACTTATTACTTTACATTTCATCAGCACCGTGCTGAATGATTATTAGGCAGAGGAACTTGAGAATATTTTCAGTGCAGTTAATGTTGCATGTTAAGTGCTGTAAGTTCATCTTTAGAAAGAGTAGGGACGTGATTATTTTCTAATCACTGCAAAGAACAAAAATTGTACCGCTTTCAAATAAGGCATACTTTATAAACGGTTTATATTTTATACATTTTAGTTATGTCACTAAATCATTAATTAATGCTTTATAGATTAGTATTAAACAAGTGTGAAAATTCTTAGTTTGCTGTCACTGATCAATTAGTTACCATCATTTGTCGGTGCACTGCAGACTTGATGGCTTACCAACTTTTACAACATGTGTGCATCATCACTATACAGAAAAACCCAGAGCCATTTTATTATTAAAGCATTTTGTTAAACTGGAGCACAGTGTTGCAAGAGGAAGTCTTGCAAAGTCAGATGTAAATGTAAGATGAAATAAAGTTCACTCACTCACTCACATATCCAAACTAATGGCTAAGCACAAGGCAGACAATCTAGAATATAGGAGACTTTGCTATTAGATTTATTTTTATGTTTAAATATTTTAAATAAAACGTTCACACTCTTTAATAAATGTTTATTTACGTAACTAACTGTATTGCTTGCTTAAAGGTTTAATTATTTCACAGCTCTGTCAGATGCTAAGCCATGCTCAAGATGACCATACAAAATCTTTAATCCAAATTAAATTTTAATGTCAATAATAATTTATAAAATGCTAAACGGCGAATAAATTATGTTGTAAAAACACATAAATATACTACTACTAACCTACTAAGAATGTTGTTGTTGTTGTTATTATTATTATTAAGGTAATACAAATATTTTAACAGTAAAAATGTGTTTATTCACCTCTAAACAGTTCACAATAATCACATTTGGATAACAAGTAACTTTATTACTTACTCTTAGAAATGCCAACCATACTTTTAATATCCTTAGGCTCAGCTTTGGCATCTGGGTAAAACCCATAATATCCCCAAATACAAGAAGTTACATTTTTCTTTGACACAAGACTAAGTTGTCCATGCTGGCATTTCACTGGCGTGCTGCGACGTAACTCCCCCCTCCTACTCCTGCCACCCCCTTGCGATCGGATTGGCAATTGGCGATCTCGAGTAACCACGATTGGATGATATGAAAATAGAAACCATTGCCCGACCCTAATAGACTATAACGGAAAAGGGAGTAGTTCTCCATTTTCCTCTTGACAGATCCTCCTGGTAGAAGATCTACTGCATCGTGCTCATTTTCAGTCATCGTTCATCCTTCTGTTTTAGTTCTCAGGAAGCAACTGCTGTAAGTTCATTTTGTTATACACTTTGTTGACATTCTATATTCATGCATATTATATATTTTTGATCATAGGTTCTGAGGTTCTGCTTTTCTAAATTGTCTGCCATGTGTTTAGGCCCAAAAGCCAAACCACGATTTGTCAGAAACCATAGTCTATTTGCAGGGTAAAATGTTCTGATCACACTAGCGCACACACACTGAAGTCAAGTTAAATGTGCTACTTTGTTAAAATAATCACAAAGAGAGCTAGAAAGAGTGGGTGATCAAAAAAGTGAAACGAAACAGAAACTGAGCTCTTTTGGTTTCTAATTCATTGTGGGCATTTTACAAAGCTTCAAAAATACAAATAAAACTCTGGCTGGCATGCTTAGATTACATGTGCTATAGGCTGATGAAATTACATTGTCAGCCAACACTTTATAATACACCACCAGGTCTGCAGGATTCCTTCACTATAAAAAAACATCAAGCCCAACTGTAACGGTTAAAAAAGTGTCGACAAGCTTCTTTTCTGTGGGGCTTTTTTTTCTAGATGGTAAGTGGTCGAATGAATGGTCAATCGGAGGGGTCTTCCTGATAAATGAAAGTGCTAGCTAAACGAATAAAGCAACTCATGCTGGAGGAGGAAGTGGCATTTTCCACAACCTGGTGACTCAAAAGTTGGGCGTTATTACTCAAATAAGCAATAATAAAGGATTTATTAACATTAGTAAAGCCATTAGCTACAACTTATATATCCTTTATTTAAAGTATGACTTATTAGAAAGTGGTACCAAAACTGTATTGCTGATGTTGGAACATTTAAGGATGAAATACAAGTCATGAAAACACTTTGTACAAAACCCCACTGTTTCAGTCTCAGAAAAAAAGTACAAAAAATATATGCTCTTGGCTAAATAATAAACCATATTTTCTCCTTATACCTGCATTGTTCTGTCATTACAGTTTAACGGGGAGCCACACTCCTACACACGTTTCAACCTGACCCAGAACATGGAAGGTGATAACAGCCAGGTGGAGATGAAGCTGTCCTCCGACATGGATGAGGAGGTTGGGGGTAATGGCGTGGGAGACCACCTCAATCACAACTCCAACAGCAAACCCTATGTGGCTCAAAAGCTTGGACGCACCCCCAAGAACCTCTTCTTCATGGCAGCCACCACCCTCCTCATCTTTATCATCGGTAAGAGGGGGTCGTTGAAAGGAGTTTGCATCACTCTAAAATAACTAAAATAACTTGTGGAGTTCCTCTGGGATCAATCTTAGGGCCACTACTTTTTAATCTGTATTGGTGGTGTTATCAAGAGACACGGTATGTCTTTCCCCTCCTATGACGCACAGCTTTATGTGGCTGTGTCTCCTGATGACGCAGGACCAACGTGTGCTCTTTTTAGATGTATTTTAGTTGAGTGACTGGATATCACAACGTTTTACAACTCTACCAGATAAAACTAAAAGATTTGTTTTAGGTTCTAAGACTCAGAAAGAGAAAGTGAATTCTCTAGTACTTTCCACTAGCCAACAAGAAAGAAACCTGGTGTTATCTTTGGCTCTGAACTAAACCTAAAGGCTCATGTGAGGAATTGACACCAAATCTGCTTTTTATCATCTGAAAACCATAGCTCAAGTGTGACCATGTCTCTCTCTGAGCAACACAGAGATACTAGTTCAAACTTGTATAATGTAGCAGTCAGGTTTTGGCATGTAGTAGCTGATTCAATAAAAATGTATTTTGCTGGATGTGAGTGGAAGAAGTTTCTCGGGTGGTGTCAGGTATACATACTGTACAGTACTGTCATGGTCAGTTTGTGGTATAGCATTTCAAAAAGCTGACTGTGTGGTTTAGGCTGTAACTTGATGCATTAAATCTGTCCTTGGACATCTGCCCTCTTCGTCTGTCAGTGCAATTGTTCCTCTTTACCTGGTTGTTCCTCATTTGAAGCCACTGCTACTTTCAGGGTATTTGATTGGCTACTTGGTTCATCGGAAGAAGGACTTGGCTCCCAGCTGTGCAGCCTCCATGCTCCTTTTTGAAGACGCTGTTGCACACGAGACAGGTGCTGCCCCCCTCATGGATTGGGATGATGTCAAAAAGCTCCTTGCTCGAAAACTCAGTGCAGCCCAATTTGAACCTGTTTTCAGGTAAATGTAAAGCCCACACACTGCTTGTAGAATCTGCTGTGAGGCAGTGTTGGCTTCTTTCCAAAATGACTGTTGTTGGAAAATGTCTTATTTGTATTACAATTTTAATTTTTTCTAGTGAGTTTTCCAGTGCCAACCACCGGGCTGGTTCTCCAGGTGATGAGGCTCTGGGGAACAAGGTGCTCAAGAAGTTTAAAGAGTACGGCATGAAAAGCTGGACCGATGAGCACTTTGTTAAGGTTCAGGACCCCCCAGCTTCTGGTTCCAACAGAGTGGTTTTCAAAGGAAAGGAGGAGCGTCCAGACGGATTCCTGTCCTACAGTGCCAATGGAACAGCAACGGTAATATACAAGCTGAATTAAGTAGAGAAGATTATTTAAAATTAAGTAGAGAAAAATGCAGTAAATTCTTTTATTTTATTTTCTGGGGGGTCCAGGGTTCCATCTTGTACGCATATTACGGGCAGGACAATGACTTCAGGATGCTGCGGGACAAGAACATCAACATGAGTGGCAAGGTCATTTTGGTCAGAGCTGGTAGGATCAGCTTTGCTGAGAAGGTAGGTTCTTTTTAGTAAGAAATTCACTGACTTTTTCCCTCAATCACTCTAAAGTACGTGATTTTGTACAAATTATTTTGCTGTTACTGACAGTAATAATTGATCGACTATGATTGTTTTCCATGACTTCTTTTCCTTTTTGGTTACAGGTAGCCAATGCTGCCAAAATGAATGCCTCTGCTGTGTTGATCTACCCAGACCCTGCCGATTACTCTGTTGGAGCCACCACTCAGCTCTTTGGACATGTGAGTGTGGACAGTTTAGAAGCACAATGTTGGAGGATGAAACCCACTGGAGGGACGTACATATTTAGTTTGTTCAGTGTACTGATACATAAATACAATGAACGACTTTAAAGGTAGTTTTGTTGGAGTTTTGGACCACTATTGGTGCCATGGAGGAATTTATTGATGAGTGGTTCCCTGGTTTGTTTGTATTTTAGCAGGGAAGAAGCAGGGAAGAGGAAGACTGCTTGCCGTTGTAAACATGGAAGTAAACGCTGCAGGTTTCCAAATCTAAAAAAAAAAAAACAGGAATATTTGATTGCTAATAGGTGATCTTGCGTATGAGTGTAGATGTCAATGTGCAAATTGTCTGTAGAGTTTTTTTCATATCATTTTTTAATTTCAAATGTAGAAGCTTGAGGGTAAGGCTCCAGGCTGCTGGGAAGATTAGTCTGGAACACAAGCATTTCAAAATGTCACTGTCGCTGCTTGGCAAACTTTGTAAAAATGTCTTATCTTTCCATCTGACCTTTTTGTTTGTCTCTCTCACAGGTCCACTTGGGTTCAGGGGATCCCTACACCCCAGGCTTCCCCTCCTTCAACCACACTCAGTTTCCACCTGTCCAGTCTTCAGGTCTGCCAGAAATCTTGGCTCAGACCATCACGGCAGGCATGGCTGACTACATTCTGAAGTAAGACTCGCACGCTTTGGACAATCTGAAAAGATGCACTTAAAAAGAGAACAATTATAATAACTACACTGCCTTGTCTGTCATTTCCAAACATTCCTATTGCACTGCGATTACCTCAGTTGGCTCTGTAGTAGCTCGCATAGCATTAATGTTTCTTGTCTGCATCCCACAGGCAGCTGGGAGGTCAGAATGTACCGGAAGGTTGGGGAGGAATATACAAACTGGGAGAAGAGAGTGATGTTATTACCGTGGAGGTCAACAACGTTCTTACTGAGAAAAAGATCAACAACGTCTTCGGGGTCATCAAAGGCTTTGTGGATGCAGGTATATTGAGATGTTTGTTTAACAAGAAGAGATGTACTGTGGTCAGTTGATCAGGAGTTCTCTGTACTGATGTCTTTTCATTGTCTTTTTTTATTTATTTTAATTTTAGATCGATATGTGGTTATCGGTGCCCAGAGGGATGCCTGGGGTGCAGGTTTTGCTACGTCAACCGTCGGCACCAGCGTCCTTGTTGAGCTGGCGCGTTCCATCTCGGATATGGTGAAAAACGGTGAGTCTCAGGTGGCAGCTGATGTTTAGTTTTGGATGTCAAATGGTGCCAGATTTTGATTCGTACATTTCCTATCAGATCTTAACTGATGCAAGTCATTGAGCAGCTGAAGAAAATGGTCATAGGATATGTCATAGTTGAGTGTTTTCTATTTAGCGAGGGCTTTTTAGCTTTTTTTTGTTAATGTGCATTCGTTATCCCCTTGACAGACGGATTCAAGCCAAGGAGAAGCATTGTGTTTGCTAGCTGGAGCGCTGGAGAGTATGGGAGTGTTGGCGCCACCGAGTGGTTGGAGGTGAGAGTTGCACGATACATTAGGTTAACAAGGTTTTCCCAACTGCATTCATCTTGATCAGCAGCTTTCATGCAGTAATAATACTGATTGTTGTTAAAACTCATGGTTAATGTTGTTGTTTGTGTTTTTTTTGTTGTTTTTTTTTTTGTATATATCCAGGGTTATCTTTCCTCTCTGAGCATGAAAGCCTTCTCATACATCAACCTGGATGGCGTTGTAACAGGTATTTACTGTCATGGTTGGAAACATCTTGGACCTCTTTGTCTTCAGGTTTCTTGCTAGATTCTAGATTAAGCTATTAAATATTGAACACCTTCCTTATACCTACAATATGACACTATGTGTGTGTGTTTCAGAATGACTGATTATAAGCCTTCTTTTCCAGGTCAGAGTGGATTTAAAGTAGCAGCCAGTCCCTTGATGCACAGCCTGATTGAGAACTCTCTGAAAGAGGTAAATCCACAGCTGGAGGACGTTTCAGTGAATTGGCACATTTAACACAAGCCTAAAGCATTGCCACTTCAATACTGTTATCAATTTGTGAATGTTTAAGATGTAACATACGTATACAATTGTCCTCTCCTCAGCTGAACGCCCCAAACAAGGCTGTGAGTCTCTTTTCTCAATTTGCAAAGGGCAACTGGGAATCAAATGTGTAAGTCAAATGTGTCTAGTCTGTGTTTATACATCACCATGACATCCAGGCGTTTATCACTAGTATCACATCCAAAGCTGCAATGTGTAGCATAGCCGTCTTTCTCATGTTTGGCAAATGCTCACCAACTAATCTTCTATTTCCAAATATTTACCTACATTGAGAGAAAGCACGGCTAAAGCTCCATCTTGCATGTGTTTATTTTCCAGGTTGGAGCCTCTGAAGATGGACAATGCTGCGTATCCTTTCCTTGCCTTTTCTGGCATTCCCTCAGTCTCATTTAGATTCACCTCTGGTACATCAGTAAGTCGTCCCGCTATACTAAAAGTTAAATAAATCTTTTTGCACCATTACGTTAAAGCTTTGTTTATCCTGGGCTGTATCTTTGCTAGCTGTAATTCTCAACACATCTTGGCTTTCCCTCTCAGGACTACCTGTACTTTGGCACAATGCTGGACACCCGGGAGAGACTGAACACGGCCACGGCCAACCAGGTTTCTAAGCTGGCTGAAATAGCGACCCGGTTCGCAGGTCACATAGTGCTGAGGCTGGTCCATGATCATCTGCTGCGGATGGACCTGATGAAATACGACAATATAATACGTACTCACGTGGCTCAGATCAACGTGAAAGTCAAGGAAGTTCAGAGGGTGAGGGTCCAGGTGTTTTTCCTCCTCGACTTGGATTGAACTTTCCCAACAGTTGACTCGGCTGTTAGGGTTGTTGCTTCAGAGAATCTGCATGTTAATGCCATGTCTGTCTGCATATAGATAAATAATCAGTAAGGACATTTAACTCCAGTTTACCGGTTTGTAATACCTTTTTTAATTGATTAATTGTTTTTTGTCCCTGTTTTTTGTCCAATTCCTGATTTGATTATATAACCCAAATGTGTTTAGTTGTGTTTATTCAGAACACTAAATTGCCCCTGTGGATGCTACGTGTGCTTCCAGGTTCAGCCCCAGCTGTTGCCCAAGGCCCTGACAGTGCAGTGGTTGATCTCGGCGTATGGCTCGTACAGCCGCGCCTCTCGCAGCCTGGCAGCAGACATCCAGAACAGCGACCTGGAGGACATCGAGATATGCCGCATCATTAATGACCGCATCATGACGGTAAGACCTCTACAACTTCCTCTTTTTAGATAAGTTCAAGAACATCATTGATGTGGTTATGCACTGAATTGTGGGGTATCTTGATAAAATAATTATCAGTTTTATGGGCTTTACACTTTCTTTTTAAAGGCCCTGAAACCCTTTTTTCTTAATCAGTGTCTTACTATGAGCAGTGGGTGTCTGACATGAACACACTGTTTTCTGCCACAGTTTTGAGTATTTCACGAGACATTTCTGTATTTTTGTCCCTGCTTTTCTCACTGGTTTGAAGTGGGTGAGGCAGAAAAGGTGATGTCACATACTTCCTTGCACCAATCACAATTTAGCAACCTCTGAATCAAAATGGGATGACATTTTGTGAGGTGGTTTGCTGTTTATTTTGTTTTTCAGTGTTAAACTAAAAAACTCAGATGTTTTGTATCATTAAATATGCCAGCAACAATCAGAAATACTTAAGATTTGAAACCGAATTTTCAGGGGCTTTAAAAAAAGTGTATTTAGTAGTGTATTTAGGACAAATGGCTCGCCAGAATGCACTCAAAAAATTACCAAAGGTGAAGGCCATGAATATTGGTAACTTTGTGTTTTTTTTTTTTTTTTTTTTTTTTTAGACTAGAGATAATTAAAGAAAAACTCACTTCATCTTAATCATCAAATCAAAAATAATCCAGTGACTTTTAAGAAAGCATTGCAAATGTCCTTCTGCCCATCATCCCGTGTCCATCTTCTTGTTTCTGTAGGTGGAGAGGAACTTCCTGTCACCCTATGTGTCTCCCAGAGAGAATCCTTTCCGCCACATCCTGCTGGGCTCTGGCTCTCACACTCTCAAGGCTTTGTCCAATCACCTCGAGGCCCTCAGGGCCGACGACCCCAAGGCAGACGCCGACCTGTTCCGCAATGAGTTTGCCCTGGCCACCTGGACCATTCAGGGCTGTGCCAACTCACTAGCAGGGGACATCTGGTCTTTGGATAATGAAATCTAAACAGTAATCTCCCCCCTCCTCCCTTGTTCATGGTTTGGCCCTCTTATCACAACTGGCAGTGTGAAAACTAGTAGGCTGTGATTATTAACCAACAGTCAGTTGCTCAGATTTTTAAATTAACTTAAGATGATTGAGATGATAAAAGTGGAGCTGTTTCTAAATGGATTAATATTTCAGTGATGAGCTGCCACATCTCCTTTCTTTCCATAAAGCAAAACATTAACATTAATGATAAAATGTACTGAAGCCTTCCGCCTTAACAAAAACAAAAAAATCTTTTTTTCCCCCACTTTGGAAAGAAAAAAATCATCAATAATGTTAACATGTGGTACTTAAATACCACATTTTGAATACTCTGGTGCTAGTAACGACTACCTTCACATGGCCATGTTATGTGGCCATACTAATTAAATCATATGAATGAGTTGAATGTAGTGAAAGTGATGCTTTTTCAGCAGAGTATTGGGTCATAATCGCAGGAAAGGCTGTGTTTGCCAGCTCAGACATTAATAAAACACAAAAGGGCAGTATTGTATAATAAGCTAATGACTTTCCTTTTGTTTACCATAATTATTACAAAGTCAAACCGCTGCTGCTGGAGCCTCATGTTCAAACCTGAGCTGGTTTATGTTGGTAGCTATAGTTTCATACTGTGCTGAAATCTGCTGCTCAGCTCATTGTCAGAGATTCAGAAAAGGTTGCTGAAAAGGACAGAAGATTAATTTACAATAACACAGCCGTTGTGTTGCACAGAACACACCTAGTAGTAGATTTTGGACAATCAGTTGTCGTTACTTGCCGCCGTTTAACACCCGTGCTGCATTGATCGTTCAAGAAAAATCCGAATTGCATGCAACAACAATAAAAAAAAAAAAAAAAGAAAGAAGAAAGAAAAAAAGAATTTGTTAATGATCTGAATCGTCCACCTCCTGACATGAGAGCACATCGCTGTAGGCCTTTCAAAAACCAAGGGAGAATGTCTCCAACCATGTGGCACTGAAACAGAAACCGTATGTCTATTTATTGTGTTATTTATTTATCAGTGGCAGGGTTCACTATAAATAGTTTTTTTATCGCCTTTTATAAAAAAATAATGTATAATTATCGGGAGCAGTGCCTTCCATAATTATGACAGTTATACTGTCGAACTGACAAAAGCAGCATCTGCTAAAAGAAGTGTACATGTTGACCATAGACTGTATATAAGGATGGACGACGCGTCTCTTCTTCCTCCCTCTGTACAAAAATGAAGCCAATATATCCCGGATACGGGAGCGGCCATCTTGCACTGGTGATGTCATTTGGAGCCAGAGTCTGCGCAGTAGTGATCTGTGGTGGAGCTGATGTATCGAGGTCCCACCCATACACCCTCCCGAACCAATAGTGAGCACACTATGTCAATCATGACGTGACCCACCCTTTTTATAGCATCAAATAACTAATTAAAACCAAACTTACCAGAAAAATGAACACTTGAACAAACATCAGCGTGATAGGAACTACCTAAAATGACAGAAACCATGTTTGGGGAAAAATGTATTTGACGTGTAATATGATTTTGATTCAGTTTGGCCAATGTCCCATCCACTATCATGGAGGGGACGGGGTTTATGACCTATACTGCAGCCAGCCACCAGGGGGCGATCGAGGTGATTTGACTTCACTTTTGGGGAGCTGTCATGTCGTCCATCTTTATATTCAGTCTATGATGTTGACCGATGGCCAGTATACTGAACGCACAACAATCGGGCACCTCAGCAAACAGCACGACTGTGAGGGCATTTTTTTCTCTACATAACTGACATTGGATTGGTCTTTTAAGCAAAGCCAGCTCACATATCACACCTGGGAAAAAATATTTACTGAACACCTCTGGCTGTCAGTACTGGTCCCTTGGTGCATGTACACCTCTCATCCTGACAGCATTATCGGGAGCAGTGTCTTCCATAATGTGGGAAAAAGAAGGTAGTTTTTGCCTACCAGTGTGTGTCCGTATCGGAGGCAGTGCCCTCCATATTTCACTGTAGGGGTGGATATTTTTATTATCGGGAACAGTGTTTCCCATAATGTGTGTGTGTGTGTGTGTGTGTGTGTGTATGTATGCATACACAGAACATTGCTTCACAATGCACATGTCCGCATCTTTAGAACGCTTCTATGATGTTTCCATGCTAATGTACCTCCTGTAGTTTCCTCCAAGGCCTGAAGCTTCTGCCCACAGATCTGAAAGATAGTGATGAGTTTTAACATCAGCTCTTATGGAAGCAGTTCCGTCGTTAATAAGGCAAAGAAGCTGCATGTCTTTAAATTGTTCTGGGTTTCTTTAGTGAGCTGTTTGTCTCATTTTAATCAAACGCTGATAACGTGTTGTCTTTCCTTTTTGGGCTTCATATGGAATTGATATGGAAGGTCTTTTGTTTTAAAGAATAAATGTTAGACATGTTTTGGGACCAGTGTGGTCCAAGATTTCCAGAGAAGATCACCACTCTGCAAAATGGATTTAGTTTTTAATGATTTTGGTCAGTGTGAAAATGCATTCTGTTTTCTATTTTGATGGGTTCATTCATTCTTGTTAAGAGATTTCCTTGTGCCTTTTTTGTTACATGCCTGTATTACAGAGTTTCTATATACAGAACAGTACGTAAAGAGGTTTTGGAGAATGTATATTTGGCTTGTTTAGTTTTGACATTTCTGTATTTCTTTATTTTTTTTCTCCTGTTGTCTGCTAGAATGAAAAGTTACTGGTTTAAATGCCTGTTATGCTACAACACCTTCCTTTTTTAGGTAAAGTTACCGGAAGAATTGAAAATTTTGAAAAATAAAAATAATCAATGTAAAATGGGATTTAACAATTACACAGTGAATGTTACAGTAGTTGACGTAGTCCTCTTTTAGCTAATCTGCGATGTCTGGTCACTCATTGTTTTCAGTTTTTTATTTATTTATTTTTTTTTTTTATTGTGAAAAATCACCTGATGTTTTGCCTCAGCAGAAAAACATTTTACAATGATCTATTAACCATTCATACTTTCATAGTTTGAGTGATTAAACGGATCTCCTGGGCTGCAATGAGGCAGGTGCTGGCAGTTGCATTCCCAGCATTGGTTATCTCGCTGACAACTTGCAAAAATCAAAACTGTCTTTTATTATGAGGATGTAGGAATTATTCTTTGGTGTATTTCTTAAATTCTTACAACGTGGATGAAGAAATGTGTTTGGAAATTGTTAAATAATGCTTTTTTTTCCCCCCTCAAACTACACAAGTTTGCTTAGCTTTACGTTTATGTGTTGCTGCAATAAACAATCACATCACAACTGCTGAGTCATGGAATGATTATCAGTCCACGTGATCTTTATCTGCCAAGTCAAGTTTTAAACTTCTGTCAGTCACATGACTGTAGGCTAAAGCTTTAATAGATGTGTCCTTGTGGTAGGTCTTACCTTGTTTTACACAGAACGATCTAAATGAAGTGTTAATTTGGAAATTCATCTCAATAATTTAGACATGCACACATTCTGAAAAGGTCTCTTGGCAAACCAGTGGTTCCCAACCTTTTGTGAGACATACCCCCACAGCCCTATCAGATGGGCCTAAGTACCCTTTATCATTCCCCTTTGATAGAAGGGATGGCTTTATGCTATTGATCAGTGGTATTTTGTAGTAGTTTTGGCCATGTTTGCATTTGTACTACAGCCATTTAGAGTGACAGAAACTGGTTGTTTCAACCATTTACAGTATCTTTACTTTGAGTTTCTTTACTAGTCTTTCTGCAGTCTTAATCAACTTACAGCTCACTCAGGTTGGTGGAAAACTGAGGCATGTCTTGTGCAGTCAGACTATCATAGTTGGTAAGTTAGTGTGACAATAACTATAAATATCAGCATCGGACACATTTGTAATCTTATTTGTGTTGGTTTTTCACCTAAACACATGTGGATGTATATTATCAAATTATAATTTCTGCTTTTTCAAATTAGAAAGCTGAGCTTCACAATTTCCCACGTAACCCTGGTAACTGCAGAAGTATCCCTTGGAGTACAAGTACACCTGGTTGGGAATCACTGCTGTAAACAACCCTGTCCACACTGACTTTCATACAGTTCCACTTACAACAAACAATTCCCTGTTAGAATTTGCACTGAATGGAGATTATCAATGCTAAAAACAATTGTGAACTCATTACTTCTACAACATCCACTCATTTTAGACAAACTCCTGCGTTACATTGAAGCCTTACTGCAGCATATGTCGTGGATTTACATGAGCAGCTAGATGTGTAAATAATGTCAATAATTAAAAGTCCACCTCCACTCAAAAATTAGCATTGCTTATTGTTACCTCACCTGGATGTTTGAGCTTCACTGTGCAGAGTTTGGCTCTAGAAGGCTGTTTTCACATTCATCTGCTGAGAGGGGGAACGTTTCTCTGTGCTCACCTTAAACCTTAAAGAGTTTAGCACGTGTAAACGCAAGCATGATTTTGTGACATCACAACTTTTTTAGGAAGCCAATCTTGGTCAAATATGCAATGTGGAAATATGAAGCCTCCAGTGCACAAACACTGAGAATGGACTTTTCAGTGAAGTAGGAGACATCTTGCATCCAGTAGTTAAAACTTTTGAAGTAGGTAATTTTTTTTGTGGAAAAAACACATCAGACATAAATTGCTGTTTAAAGCAGAGCATTCAAACACATCTGGAAGGGGATCTTTAATATCCCTTCTTGTTTTTCACCGGTGATACCCGTCTAAAGTGCAGACCCCAGACAAGCACAATCCCCTCACAAATAGCTGTTGTGACAACCTTTGACCAGATGATGGAGACAAAGTAAACCATATGCTTTGCAGCTGTAAACTTTAGTCTCTCACTAAAGTATGGTTTTCATGAAGGGAAGGTTTGGATTTAAATAGGAGGTGGCAATTAGAGAGTCCCAAACCTTTCACTGTCAAAACTCTGAGAGGGTTTTTGTGAGGGGAATTATTTACCATAGGTCCCATCACTTGTACTTCAGCTTGAACTGCAGTACTGTTAATGACTTGACTAATTTTGTCTATTTTGGTCTCGTGTTTGTACTGCTTGTGGGTGAAACAGCAACCATTATTTTAAATGCTATGTCGGAATACCTTTTACAAACCTGAAAGCACCCACCTCCTAAGTAGAAGCTGCAGTCACCAAGTATAGCAATATTGCAAAAAATGTGGCATGTTCCTTTAAGAGTGGGCTGACAGCCTGACTGTGCACCAGAGATGTGAGAGAAACAAAGAGCTCTCACTTCGCTATTGATTCCCGCTGCAGCAAACATCATCATGAAGAGTGGTGGAGGAACATGAACACAAGAGCAAAATGCGAAGTCCACAAAGAAATCTGAATGCTGGTTCTTGTAGTGTGGCAAGAAGAAATATGTAGGCTAATAACAATATGTAGTACTATCAGTCTGTGCCACCAAGCTGTATTAGTTTTACTTTAAAGTTGTTTTTACTCATAGGCTTATAAATGAGTAACTAGGCACAATGATGCTTATCAGTGAATGAAATTAGCACCTATATGTTGGTTGTGGCAGGTAAACATTTCTGGTCACCTGCAAGGCAGATGTTTTTTTCTTATATTAATAAATATTATTTTAAAAAGCAATCCTTAAATTAAGAATAGTCAGGGATTAAGGTTACAGGATATATTACATATTTCTACTGTTTACAAGTGTTCTACATAGATTTCAGAAGTGGCAGACAAAAACACTGAACAGCCGGTAGAAATGTTCAGTAACCTGCCACAGTGGAAGGTATGGGAAAAACTTAATTTCAGACCCTGATGCTTACCCAGTTTTAATCTTGATTGTGAAAATATGAATATGATCATTTTCCATTTTCTTGTCTTTTGTAGCTAAACATATAAATAATATTGTAAGAATGCAAAACCTATGCTGTGTAAGTGAGTGAAAATTTAACTTATTCACTTTTGCAGAAGTGTAGAAAACAAGGATGCTTACTGAACATTTTTATTAATTATGCTCAAATATGTCTTACTCTTTACAAAATAAATAAATAAGAAGGTTAATTTTAAAGCTAAGGAATCAAGCCAATTAAACTATCTAACTACTACATTTGCAGACAGGAGCAAATGCACGAACAAGAGCCAGTTTGTTTTCCCGTGCCGGAGTGATCCATCTTCAGACACACAGACGATCTTTGTGTCGTACAAAGACAGCAAAGTACTGACGCCAGCGACCTCATCGCTCAAACCCCGACTGTGTTTTCGGACAGTGCAAGTGCAAACTTTACTCGGTTTCAGTCTCATTCACGCCGCTGCCGAGGTCCTTTAAAGCGTTACAGGTGGCAGGACTTGTGAACTTGTAGCCGGTTTGTCGGAGTGCCAAAACACACCGGAAACACGAGTTGACATCAAGTGACGGGAGCTGAGATTGACAGGTAAGTTAGGCGCACTCACTGGGAAGACGTATGCAACGCACAGCAAACATAAGTAGACTTTTTCCGTGCGAAAGTGTTAGCTTTGCAATGAAAATGTAGTACAGAAGATGCTAATTTGTGTTTTAGCCACTTGTCACAGTCGTCTAATGTAATGCTACCCCGTTTGTTTGTGTTGCCGCATTTTGGTGGACCACCTGCGGGTAAAGTGTGGCGCTCATTAGCGCACATTAGCTGCAAAACTCTCCCTTTTTGGCAGAAAACCGCGGGACAACCTGAGGCTACATGCTGGCATTGTACTTACTGACTACAATGAAAAAAATCAAAATAAGATAAAACACAAAATGAAAGGTTTCATTAAAATATAATGATGATAAAGTGATTGTATCAGACAAACAAAGATGAGTTTTTAGTGGTCCTCTATCAGTCTTAAGCAAAAAAAAAAAACACTGAGCAGGTGACCTGACAGATAGTTTAAAAATGTGGGTGTTTGGTGCAGGCAATGCTCTTTCAAAGCATTTTAACATGTTTTTTTCTAAACTTTGCATGTATACCATGCACAGTGCTGTCCTTTCATTGTTCTGCTGTCTTAAAATGATTTGTCTCAGTGGATTCAATGGGTCAGCCATTTACATGCCTGAATAAAAAAGCTGGGGACACAGAGACAACCAATCATATGTTTACCTCCAACCTAAATGGAAAGAACTGCCTGTATATATTTCCTTATACAAGCCATAGAGGAGGAGAATTGCATGGTGATGGTGAGATTTCAAATTAAAATGACAGTGCAGCTTCAGTCCGTCCTGCTGTTGTTAGAATTGTATATAAGAAGTTATAAATTAACCTCCCATATGTGGAAAAACAGAGGGGAGGAGACACTATTAATCCTTTATGCAGGTGTAAAGAAAGTGGACAAGGTGTTTGACCAATCATGTTCATCGTGATTAACTGTATAACTGTCCTGTCAGGTTCAGGTGCCATATCTGCTTCGGGTTGCACCAAAAACAGCCAATGGTGTGACGGTTTACAAGTCAGGCGGCGTTTTCAAAAGTCCCAGTTACAAGTCTTTGTCTCGGCTGCATCAGTAACACCTGTGGTTTTCCTACTGTGACAAGTCAAAATGTCTGCTGTAAATGAGTAAAATAGAATTTAAAAGTTAAATTGTCACTCTGTGTAGACATCAATATCAAAGCACTTAATCTGTGTAACTCAAAGTAGGTTTACACAGTGAATATAAACCTTCATATCCAGGCTACGACTTCGTTTTTGACAAATGGCAAATAATATAGCACACCTGACCAGTGACGGTATATTTACACCACTTACAGTTTATATAAAGACAAAAGGGAGTAAATATGAATGCAAAGACCACAGATATGTCTTATAATTAGTGCAGAATGATCCTCATCACAAGGAAACGTGTAAGTCTGGGGAATGTTTTCAGCAGATTAAATTGGTTAAATAAGATCAGCAAGCATCTTCTGACCCTGGAGTTTGAACCTCAGTGTATTTTACATGAGAAGACTTTTAGAAACTTGTAGTATATGAAAATTCTTATCCAAGAAATTAGATCACACACGATGAATAAAATATACCTGCAAGTATAGAAAATATGTATTGGACTTCAGAAAGACAAAATATGCAGCTTAGCTCCGTGGGGGCTTTTCTTGTCCCCACTTGCTGTGTGTTATCACTCCCTCTCTCTCTCTCGCTCCCTCATACACACACACACACACACCCGCGCACACAAACACACACACACACACCTGACTCACCTGGTGTCAGATACGAGGCCTGAGGGCAGCAGAACAAAGCTCGCTACTTCCTGTTCTGTAAATTAACCACCTCAGCTGGGCCCTGCCTCTCTAAATCCCACAAAACACCAAAACACACACACTCTCTCTCTCTCTCTCTCTCTCTCTCTCTCTCTCTCTCTCTCTCTCATCCTCATAGAGAAGTTACAACAAGCATGAGGGATTGTCAGTTGCAGTCAGTGTTGTTTCTTTCTTAAAGCGCTAACGCTCTTTATCCTTCACTGTATCTCTGCTCCTCACACACACGCACACACACCCACACCTGTCACATCATACACACACTACCAGCTTGCCGTAATAGCCGTCATTATCTGAAGATCTATGAGTAATGCTCATAGTTTTATGCTTAACATTATGTAAGCCATTTGCACATAACTGTTTTTTTATTGGTACAATTAACCTTAATGGTTTTCGGTGTTTGTAAAATCAGATTGACCCACTGTCTTCCGGCAGGCTAAAGTCCAGGTTACTTGCGTACAGGAGACTGTTGATAAATCAGGTGGTCGTGTCTTGAACGCCACACGGGTCTGTGTGATTTGTTTGATTCTATGTTTTAATGTTTGGATTGGATCGTCTGATCATATGCGTGAGTCTGTGGCACACTTTGGAGAGTAGATGAGGACAGTCGATGATGCTAGATGATGCTGCATGTAGGATGTGATGCTCCTGTGATGTGGTTGAAGTGTTCTCAGGCTACACGGCTTTTTGGCTCTGGTATTGTAGTAGGCAGTTGTATGCTTTGGTTCGATGTGAAAGCTCCTGAATTAAAAGTGGGGTCAGCGGTTCTGGAGAAGGATTGTTGATATTTATACTCTGATGTTATTTATGTTTCATTACTATCATGGTGTTGCTCCGTTCCTCGTGGGCGAGGATGTGGAAGAGGGAGAGTAGCCGGCAGAAGTCCCGTGCACGAGCACAAACGCCACCTGTTGCTGATTGGCTGGAATTGTTTCCCATTTGCAGAGCCAGGGCTGTGTACAAACACCAGATTCTTTTTCACAGAATGGACAGCTAGCGGACCGTGAGGAGATATTTGCTGAATTTGACAAAAAGTGTATTGGATTAGAATTGCAGACCCCACCTTTTAAATGCAGAACTGTTGTGAAGTGGAAAGTCGTATGTTCTCATCCTGCATCCTACGTGTTATTAGGTTCACCACTGCCAGGTGCTAAGAAATCAATTAATTGTAGAAAGACTCGATTGTTATATTGCAGGGCAAGCTATCATACGTTCAAATCTTTACTGTGGTGCACCCATAACTGAGTTTGCAACATATATGAATTTGTGGTGAGGTCTGTGCTGTGGTTCACAATATATCTGTGGGTTCGTAAAAACGCCAGCAATGGTGGAAAGTCAAACTGTTCCCTCAATACCACATCCATCAATACAACATACAAACTGAAGAGTCATTTTTAATGCTAACAATATTGTTTGAACATTTTCTGAAAGGATACTTACGTTTTGGCACGAGTAGTAGTTAGTAAGAGACTTTGTGCAATTGTAAAAAAGCATAATAGATTACATATATTACTGATATTTGATTACAAAGTATTTTTATATTTACATGAAGATTCTCCAAATTATCTTTAGTTTCCAAAAAGGTAAAAACAACAACAACAAAAAAAAGAAATGGAAGGAGTGTTTTTCCCTCTACAGGTGTTTTTGTGGTCTTGGTTTCTAATATTAGGGGTTACGTGCTGTAATGTGTATCAGTAGGGAAGAGTATGATTTCCTTTATCTCCTGGCCCTACCTTGACCCCTCACATTATCACAGACTTGGATTTGGCTAGAAGCACTTCCACTTTTCACACGCTGTAGCTTGTAAATGGCTCAGTATGAATCACACTGTGTTTAAGGGTGGATACGATCCAGTTTTCAATCACCTGCGTCCACTGAACATTACACACTGTTGGTCCACGGTGATAGTGGGAGTGCTCGCATAAATACACAGCATGGCAGTGATAGCGCTGGATTGTAGAGATCTCTGTGAAATGAGCAGATTCTTGACCAACACTAAATCATGGTTGAGGTGCAGGACTATCTCCCAGCTTCCTGTGAGGCGATATCGTGGTGCCAGCCAGTGGTCAGAGTGGCTTTACATTGTGCAGCCCACATGTCCTGTACTGTTAAAGCACCTTTGAGTAAAGCATTGAACTTCCAAGTGTAGATTACTTTTTTGAAATTATTCTGGAAAAGGCGATATAGCATACATTGTTTTAGAAAAATGGTTTGTTTTCTATTGAATTGTATAGTATTGTGGTCTATTCTGTTTGTATTGCTGTACTGAAGTCAAACTCCAGCTCTGATCTTATTTCTCACATGCATGCTCCATTAGTTACTTAACCAGTAGGATGAGGCTGACAGTCATATGACATCAATGCAGTTAAACACATTTGCTGACACAAAGTCAGTCATGCTGTCCTCTCCTCACTGAAGACAGTTTACTGACACACAGGCCACGATTGTATGACCGGTACAGATATTAAGCTTTACATAAAGGGTCGACAGTTAGATTCCAGTGTTCATTTAGGGGGCTAACATGGGTTTACAGGTGCTGTCGAGACGCAGGCTTGTGTGTTTTTGAATGACTGAATATTATTTTAGATTTATAAAGCAGTTTGGTTGATGTTTGGTTTCATTTTGCCATATTCAGGCCAAGCCGTCCCCTGTATGGTAGCCCAGCTTGGACTTGTAGCATCTTTGAAACACCTTACGTTTTCACAGAAGTGAAATGATGGGACCTTTTGATTGATTTATTAGGTCTGATGTTAAAGGTTTGACTCACCTAAATTACACATTTTCTTACATAACATTTTCTCACTTAACCATTAGTGGTGTCAAACCTTGCTGATAGTTTTGGTTTTATTTGCCCTGGTATCCACAGACCTTTGCTGAGAACAGTTGTCTTTGGAACTACTTTCTACTTTCTTTATATTTATCTTGTTACAGTATATCTACAGTAGATTTCTAGATTTTATACCAAAATGTTTTTCTTGTTTGCCAAAGAGAGAGAATTTCAGATTTTATGTGGGGGGCAAAATGAGTTCCAGATTTGGTCCACTGGCTGCTATTTGATAAGCTTTAGGCTAACTGACAGATTTTTTACTGGAATTAAACAAGAAAATTGCAAATTTGAGGCACTGCTACAGTTAACACTACTTTATATGATGACCCTGACTAAATATCAGTAGGTGTAATCAATAGGTGTAATTAGATTTTTGTAACGTCAAACGTGAGACAAATAAAGCATTAGAAAGGGAGTAAACTTGATCAGCATCAGCTTTTATGACAGAATTAGCTGCAGTGTATTTTGTTAATATTTAATTGTGCCACAATTGTAGAACTGAAGGAGTTGAATTCTATATAGCCACCGCTCCTGTGCTCCTGTCATCGTTATGCTGTATGTAACAAAATGGATACCAAGGTGCTTCCTCCTCCGAAAAACGGTCGTTGAAAATGAAATGAACCAGACTCTTCTGCCAAACCTCTAAAGATGTTAGCATTAAAACTATTATTACTGCTGTCAGGTGATTGGACATGTAAGATGGATTGAGAGGAAACTTTCTGTCAACACTGGCTTGATGCCCAGCGAGCGTTTAGCAATACAGGAATAAAAAATGTCAAAAAATGCGGTGCCAGCAGTGCCAACTCCCCAACAGGATGTCACAATCTGCAGGAGTGTTTCGCCACCTTCCTGCATGAGTGAAAAAACGTTGGAAATCACTTGATGACTCAGAGCAATTCAAGCTGTAGTTTATACTGCAGGGCAGTAATTAAGAATGACAACCAGGGGATAAGATGTCAGTGTGCAGTGCTGCTTCGGACCAGCTTCAGTGAGTGGGTTTCTGAGCAGAATGTGAACAGTTATATGCTATGAAGACTTGAGGCTGTTTGACTCATTTGGGACCATGTACAAAAAACATGTACCAGATTTAGCTACTAGCTAATTTCCATATTGCTTATTCTTCCATGCCAAAAACCATTAAAAACGCATAAATGAGCCACACTGTTGCAATGGGTGACATGTTCCTGATAATCATGATAGAAACATCATCAAAACATGATGAGTTTTGTTACTAAACTGATTTAGAGTTAAATATATTACACATGTATATTAAGATTTAATTCTATGGTTAAGCTAGTGTCAGGAGTACCTGCTATGTTGTTAGTATAAAGATGATTTACTGTATAAACGGTTAGTAGACGACTTTAAAATACAGCACAGTTTAAGACAAAGACCATTGTCAGTGTTCAAGAGGTCCTGGTAAACTAAAGATGATGCAATTCAAAACACTTTTTTTTGGTGAGTGGTGCCATGTTGACTTCATCAGTGGGGGGAGGCAGCATGAATGAAAGACTTTTCTGTTGACAGTGAAGCGCATGAATCAGCAGTGACTCTGCAATGGAAAAGACAGGAGAGGCAGGCTTTCTATTCAGCCTGACCAAATCCTGGTTAATTATAAGCTTATTTAAAAAGGCAAAGAGCCAGGAGACAGGATGAAGAGCTTTATGTACTAATATTGCTTTAGTAATGCTGCAACATGCACAGATGATCTCGAAACATACTGTGGTAAACTGGTATCACTATTCTAAGTCTCATGCAGTTGGACTGGGGAACTAAATTTGTTCCGTTTCAGGCTGAATTTGCATCATGTAAGCTTGATTTGCAAATGTTGACTGCAAGGTCACCATTTAAAGTCGAATACTCTCCCCACGTCGGTTGCTGACTACTGATGAGGTGCCAACAAGCAAGGCACTTGAACACCAATCTCCAGTGGAGAACAATAGCTACCACAACCAATGTTTAATCTGATGTTCACTCAACCAGATAGCCAACAGCCCAGTGTCTTTGACTGGTCATTCTGTAATCAAAGAGGACAGATATATCAGAAGTGAGCCACCATAAGAAAGAAAGAAATACGTGCACTGATGTATGAAACAAGACTAGGAGTCTTCAGGAATGTTAGGCTGTACTGGATGAGCCATCTTACATCCAGGACATGGTCAAACCATACACCCCAGCCTGTCCACTGCGTTCTGTTACTGCCAATCGGCTTGCTACTCCCTCACTACGAGGGGGGCCCAGCTACCGCTCAACAAAATCACGACTGTTTGCGGTCCTGGCTCCACAATGGTGGAACGAGCTCCCCATTGACATCAGGACAGCAGAAACTCTACACATCTTCTGTCACAGACTGAAAACCCATCTGTTGCACCTTGGCCCATAAAAGTAAAAAAAAAAAACAATCTTTCTCTATCTCTTATTGTCTCTAAATGTAGCACTTTAAGCAGTTCAACATATTTGATGAAGTTGATGTACTTGCATGATTCTTGCAATTTCTGGATCGTATCCACATGGTTGAAATGCACTTATTGTAAGTTGCTTTGGATAAAAGCGTCCGCTAAATAAATGTAATGTACTTGGGAACAGCGGTGCTTTGAGCTAAATGCTAACATCAGCATGCTGACATGCTCACAGTGACAATGCTAACATGTGGATGGTTAGGAGGTAAGGTTTACCTTGTTCACCATCTTTCGAGTTAGCATACTTACATTTGCTAATTAGCACTAAACACAGATTGGAATAGGAATGTCATTAGTTTCTCATGTATTTGGTCATAAACCAAAGTAATGGCAAATTTAAAGGTTTGGCCTAGTGTTGCTGCAAGATGAAAGGTTAAGGGAACACCAAAGTTGCTACAATTCGTCCTGAGGGGGACATGAATGTCTTTACTGAGTATCATGGCAATCCATATAACAGTTGTCAAGACATTTCACTTGAAACCACAAATGTCAACCTTGTGTGCAAGATGAAAAGTCAGAGGATCATCAAAGTCACTAGGAGTCATCCTCTGCGGACCACGAACGTCTGTACACAATTTCATGGCAATGCATCCAGTAGTTGTTGAGATATTTCAGTCTGGACCAAAGTGGTGGACTGACTGACTGACATTAAATTCAGTGCATATTAGTAAATAGATAAACTCTTCTGCTGACGCTGGTAGTCACTGTAGCTGTTCCACTGACCTCAGTTGAGCTGCTTTTCTTGTACAATTGCAGTGTTTTAAGGGGCCTCTGTGCTTGACTGTGTTTGTGCAGTTTATTTTTGGCTTTTTCTACACTCTCTAGGGACTGGGTGGTGTTTGTGTGTCTTTATGTGCCAGGGTGGGGGCCGCAGCCATAAACTACCTTCTCTTCCCCACCCTGCCCGCTGACACATTTGCGTAACAAACTCCGCTGGGGAATCATGTGATGTCGCCCTCTGGCATGTTACAGATTGTTGTCAATAGAAAAAGATGCAGCTTCCTGTTTCAGCCTGAGCCACTAATGCATGAATAGTGCATGTGTCAATAAATGAATGACATCCCAGTTCAAAGCTGCCAGACTGTTGAGTGTGTGTATTTGTTTATAGTTCTATGAGCTTGTATGTGATTGGTGTGTGTTACTGTCCAGCGTGCTCGTGTTTCACCGTGCACAGTTACATACGTAGTCTTTTTTTTTTTCTTGCAGACAAAGGAGTCGTTTGTGGGAGCATATGCAGGGAGGAAGAATAGCTTGGTGTTTCTCCTTGTTGTGAGCTTCTCCTCTGACACTGTAGTCCAGTCAGCTACTTCACTAGGTGGTGGGTGGACTGTGTCCTCGTGTGTCCGTGTGAATTGCATTGATTCATTCATACTGCCCTCTCCTGCACAGGGCCCCTCAGGCATTCCTACCACAGCCCCCAGACCTGGTTTGGAACAATGTCAAGTTAACTCACATCAAGCACTGGAAGATGCTTCCGGTTGTAGCCTATACTGTAGGTTATTGATTCAGCAGGCTACAGGGAAATGGAGTCTCGTGTTCTTTTAATTTGGGTTTTCAGAATTTATATTAAATTATGTATGAACTTGAGTTGTGCTCCGAGGTGATTATAGTGTAGATTAATTCATCTGACCAAAATGGTTTCACTTCTCAGTTTTGCAGTGGTGTTATTATGAGAAAATTACTCATCTCTGTGGTTTCCTGAGTTCAGGTGTTGCCAGCGCTCTGTTTGGTCATGTGTGCGAAGTGTGAGTGGGTGGATGGTTGTTGCTGAAATCTTGGCTTCCGCTTCATCTCAATAGATAGTAGGTTTCATTTGCCCTGAAATACAAAGAAAGGAAAAACAAAGACTAGCGTTAGAACTAACGTTAGAAGAAAAATGGAAAAACTTCAAAGAATTGCATTAAGGTGGTTGATTTTATGTGTTGTATCTGAAAATGTAATGATGTTCATATAAAAAAAGTAATTTTACATGAAAATTATTATTAAATTACTAAGTGCTAGGCCTACCATACTGTCAAACAGGGAATTGACTTACTGTCATTTAAATAGAAGCGTTGTTTCATGTTGCTTAGTTAGAAATTATATTTTGAAAATGGTCGATAACCTAATTTATTTATCTTGTCTTTTAATTTTTTTTCACTAGTAGGAAAAAAAACTGCTGTCCTGTTTCCAAAGAACACACTGTGCTTATTATTCTGTGTGTTCAGACTGAGTGTGTGTCTGCAGGGGGCCCTCCAGGGCAGCCAAGTCCTTTTTCTGTACACCCTGTACACCTCTCCAGGGCCCTGGCTCTGACTCATTCTCTCATCACAATATTAGGTCTCACCCTAAACCCATGGGTGCTCACTTTCAGTCACTCAGGACAGGGGAGACGCAGTGCTTGTAAAGGTATTTATCTGCCTCATGTTGAAACACAGACGTTCTGCAATTAGAGGTGATGATGCAAGCAAAAAATTATGATATTCAGATCCCGTCAGACGACAACGTGACCATTTGTTGTTTGTTTTGTTGTTGTTTTTTTCCAGGCAAGTCCTGAAACGTGCTCCTGGGTTTGTGTTGACCAATGGACGAGGATGAAATCATGTGAGCGTGTGCTAGCCTCGCTGTGCCATGGACTTGTAGCTGGGCAAAATCTCACCTCAATGGACTGGGGGCCTCGTCTGCACGTGGTTGACCTTCTGTCATCAACCTGAGAGGAGTACCGACGGTGTCCAAGCAGACGCTGGACTCAGACCAGGAAAGAAAACCAGGTTCCTATGGCTCAAATATTGCAGGTAAGAAGACTGCGTGCATGTGTACACACACACACTCATACGTTCACTATCTCAGACAATAGCGCTGTATCAATGCTATTCTTCTTTGCAGCTGGGTGTGACTGTGTGCTGTGCATGTTTTTGCCGTAGTGTACACTGTTTAAACACACACACACACACGAGTTTGGTTGTATATCTAAAGGTTTATCTGCCATACTTTCTGTTTGCTATTCTGTCTGTGTGTGTGTGTGTGTGTGTGTGTGTGTGTGTGTGCTATGCAGACATGAGATCATGCCTGACAGTGCTTTCCTCAGAGCGGGGAAGGTCCACAGACCAGCTCACTGTGTGTCTGAATGGGAACTATTCACCTTTTAAATGCAGAGGAGCAAATACCGGGGATGATGTCACCTTGGGTCACACTGTTGGTTTTTTCGTGTATATGTGTGTGTGAGTTA
Organism: Macquaria ambigua; assembly: GCA_008360985.2. Lineage (NCBI taxonomy): Eukaryota > Metazoa > Chordata > Actinopteri > Centrarchiformes > Percichthyidae > Macquaria > Macquaria ambigua. Next base: position 182,049 of record VMKM01000523.1, read on the forward strand.
GCAGGGGCAGGATGATGAAGAAAATAGGAAAACATTCTTTACATCTCACAAGTTTTCTATGGTCTCCTTGCAGATACATGTGGTTGACTATTTCCTGTTTTGTCAGCCTTGTGTTTGTGTATCTGAAGGGGAAATGTCACGTCCCAGATTTATTTATTTTCTGTTCGGGGGACACATTCCCAGTCATCAAATAACAATTCTTAGCTAAAGAGGTAGAGTAGGAGGAAGTAAGAGCCACTGGCGGCATTAATAGAAACCCCACTGTCTCTCAGGCACAAACAGACCCACGCACAGGATGCCGGCCAGCCGGCCACTCCCAAACAGGTGTCTGTCTGCAGGCCTCGGCACAAAGAGAAATAAGAATCGAGCGTGTGTTTGAGGGCTGAGATGGAGCGAAAGTGAGAGGAACAGACTATGTGCTGTGTGTGTGTGTGTGTGTGTGTGTGTGTGTGTGTGTGTGTGTGTGTGTGTGTGTGTGTGTGTGTGTGTGTGTGTGTGTGTGTGTGTGTGTGCGCCTGTGAATGTAGGAATTGTGCCAACATGCCTTTGTGTGAGTGGGTGCGCTCACTGACACTTTGTATCTGCTTTTGTTATGTGAAACGCCACATGATTGACTGGATGCTGCTACCAGGCCGGTTGTTTACTTTTCGGAGGCAGACCTTCAGTGTTTAGCTGTGTAAATGGCTCCATAATTGGAGCAGCACTGAGGGCAGGTGGAGTGGCAGCCCTGTTAAAGATGCTTATCTCTCAGTACTGTTCAGGCCAGGCCAGACCAGGTATCTACGATACAATAGCCCAATCAACTCATTCGACTGTAAAACCCACATTATTGGTAAAATATATATACGCCTAATGGTGTGTGTGTGCACTTCATAACTAGTAACTAGTGTGCACTGGGGCCCATCATAACTCCCTTACGCCACTGACTGAAACATTACATTTATAGTTTTACCAATAAAAAATGTGTTAAGTAATGTGAAGCTCAGTGGTGGAAGTATATTTACTCAAGTATTGTACTTAAGTTTAATTTTGAGGTACATGTACTTTACTTTAGTGTTTCCACTTCACTATGTTTCAGAGGAAAATATTAGCATTTTTACTCCACTACATTTAACAGCTATAGTTACTAGTGACTTTTCAGATAAAGATTTTTACATACAAAACATCAACTTATAAAACAATACATTGTTATATATCAAACAACCCAGCAGTATGTGAAGTAGTTAGCTTCCCTTTGACCAACTATAACATCAAAATGCTACTGACCAGAATAATGCTTATTGTAATAATAATCGTATAATATAATATAACACTATGAGGTACCATACTGCTGCCTAATGAGCACTTTTAATGTTTTTATTTTTAGTTTGATGCTTATATTTCTGTACTTTTACTTAAAGAGGTACTGCACACTTAAACGTGTTTTTGAGCTGTAAACTAAATGATATGACTACACTGTCATATACATCAATACTTGTGTTAATATTGACATTTCTTACCAAATCTATAAAAATCGGCATTTCATGGGTTTAAAATGGCTCAACACGCCATCTACTGTTTTAAATCAGCCCTGAACCTGCGAGGCCAATGCTGACATAGAGTCAACCGGTTGGGACCTGTCTACGTCATGAAATTTATATAAAAAAAAGACCCTAATCAGTGTCAGTCAGTGTCCCCCATGTCCCCTGACACACACTACGTAGCCACGAGGCTATGCCTCCTACAGTTGTTGTTCCCTCACTTTAAATTTGCTGGGAGAGACGGTTCTAGCTGAATCTGAGGGTGGAGTTACACTTTAAGTAAAACTATGAATGCACGGCTTTTACTTGGAAGAAAATAGTTTTGCGTTGAGGTTCCTTCCACCACTGGTGAAGCTGTTGGTTTACTTGTTAAAGTGCTACTGGTGTTACTGAAAGGCATGGTCATACTTTACAATAGCCTTATTCCAGTATATTAGCCTATAGAAAAAGCTCATCAAGTAGTTTTGAATATTTTTAAAGGACTTCTAAACATTTGCCTAGTCTACCACACAACAACAGCACAGGTAGTAGCAGCAAAAAATCAGTACATTTACCACCCTCCATACTTTACTACTGAGTCGATGTTAATCAGCTCGTCGAGTCCTTCCTGTCCTGGATGTTGTGTTTTTTATTAATGAGTCTTTTCAGGAGGTTGAGTCTGATTTGAGGCTCAGTAGCTGTATGAAAACATAAAGTTGAGTTGTCATTGAATAACTTAAATCAAAAACGGTGCTTATAGAGTGGAAAATTAAGACCAGTTAAGTGCAAAATTCAAGTAAATGTGTCCTGGGAGGTTTACTAATCTCCCACAATGCACTTCCTAGAAATCTAGGCGAGAATTTTAGCTTTCTCTGGCTGTTATGACCCGAAGGTAAAAGTGTAGTTTGTGCCCCTGCATTTGTCAATAATAATAATAAGGGAAGGGGGGAAGAAAATGTGTTCCATTATAGCTCATGGTGCTCCAAGAAGGAATCCATGCTTCCTAGAAAACTAGGGAGTGAGTTACTTGTTACTCAGGATTGGGGGGGAAAAAAAAGTGATAGTAGGAGGAAAGGTAGACAGAGACAGGGAGAGTATGAGGTGGAGGGAGGGATTAAAGGGGGAGTTGGGGAGCGGAGAGGAAGCTCCCAGAATAGCAGCAGCGACCAGTGAGTGTGCTTTTTGTGGAGAGTGTCTCTGAATGCTTGGAGGGCCTCAGGGGCCCAGACTGACAGAGGAGAGCTCGGAGGAAAGGGAGCCTCTGGGAGTCAAAGTGTGTATGTGTGGGTGTGAGAGAGAGGACAGTGTTATTTTAACCCTGAACTTACATCCGGCTGTCATACCATGCCACCCCCCGCTGCTGCTCCAGTCTGCTGACTCCTCAATCAATCTACCTGCAGACCAGCTGTCACACGCCTCGCTGTCGATTTCACTCCCTCTCTAGCTTCCCATCTCCTTTCACCTTTTTACCTGTTTTTTTTCTTCGTTATCCTTCCTCCTTTCTCTGTTCCTCCAGGTGTTGCATTACCAGCCCCCATGAGGACTGGCGTGCTGTCTGTCTTTTCCGGGTGTATTGTATGTTAGCCGTGTTGTTAACTCATCAGGTTTCCTGATTAAGTGACCCTGTAATAGATCACCTTGTGACACTGGCAACTCACAGCCGTAGGCTGGAAGACTAGAGCTTCCCATAGTTTTGAATTCTACCTCTGCTTTTACATCTGAAAGATAAACCTCAGAGCACTGACCATTATTTACATGTGATTGTTCTTGAAGTTCTTCATCTCTGGTTTTATTCAAGTTGTCTCTTTAAAGGGAAATTCCAGGGCATCTGGCAGCCTAGATAGAGTCATAGAGTCATATACCATTTAAGACCCAGTTAGATTAAAGTTTATTTATTGCATCTCACACCCCCCCTGCATTTCCTGTCTGCATCTGTACTGTCTCTGCCAATAAAGGCAAAATTCCTCAAAACAAATCTTTAAAAAAGGAAAATTCTGATATTTCTCACTCTGGGTGTTAGTCTTATATTTTTGTCCATCGTCATGATAACATTTTATGCACCACCATTGAGGCAAGGAGCGCCAGCCTCCAAAGAACTTCAGTGTAACAGAGACACTGTCAAACACTTGACTGAATCCACCTGAAAATGAACATTGAAAGTTGTCCCCTATAAATCCTTATAGCTGTAAACCGCATAGCATAGTGGATCCACTTCCGTCAATAAAAACATGGTATATGTTTTATACAATGCTATCAATAAATATCATGATAGATTGGTTGATTACAGAAATCCTATAAAAATCCAATACTGCCATAAAACAGCCCTGCTCATTGATTTACAACATTGTCCTTCATAGCCCAGTACACCCATAGATATTAAAGGGACAGCTGCTTCAGTATAAACAGTATGGCAAAATCTCTTCGGCTGATCGTCTCATGATATATAACTTCATGTCGTCCACACCTGCACTCATTTTAAACAAACTAGCATACATGCATGAAAGCAGCATTTAAGTCAGCTGGCAAGTTGACCTGGAAGTGGACCTGCTATGCTACGCAGTTAGCTTGAGCTACTTTCTGTTCACTTTTGGTCCGACTCAAAGACAATTGGTTGACATTTCTATTGAACTTAAGTGTTTTTGGAAAGGTTTAGCAGTGCTCATTTACTTTGCCCCAATCAATCAATGTTGTCATAATGGACACAAATATCAGAGTAACACCCTGGCTGAAAGACACCAGAATTTCCCTTTATTGCATACATGGCTCACATCCTAAATGGTGAGAGGCCAGGGTTCACACACGGTTTAACACCACGCAGTACAGTTGCACTTCTGGGTTACAGGCTGTGTTTGCTTCATAATGTTGAGAAACAAATCATGATGGAGACAGATAAGTCTCACTGACAGCACCCAGTTCCTGTGTGTGTCTAAAGGAATTCAGTTAGTTCAGTTTCATGATAATCTTATTTTCATTGTGTGTTTTTCTGTAGTATTTTTGTTCCTTATCTTTTTAGTCTTTTTTTCTCTCTCTCTCTCTCTCTCTCTCTCTCTCTCTCTCTCTCTCTCTCTCTCTCTCTCTCTCTCTCTCTCTCTCTCTCTCTCTCTCTCCCCCTCCCTCCCTCTCTCTGTGTATTGTTGTGTCTCTTATCTGTTGTTACTCTGCTCAATCACTCACTCCTTCTGGGGAGAGGGGACCGGAAGAGCAGCTTACATATTGAACACACACACCTGTACACCACTGGCAGTGTTGACGCAATTTTGCAGGTCTGTGACAGCGCCCACATCACCGCCCACATACACACACACACATACTGACTGTGCCCCTGCTTTACGCACAAAGAAAAAAACAAACTCAACTTCTTTCAGTTTGAGACAGGGTATCCACTGGACCTTTAAACTCCCAAAAGTTTTAAATAATCAATTTTAAGGCATTAAAAGTCTTGATATTTTTTTAATTTGATGAGTATGTGTATACTGAAGCATTAGCAGTGTATTACAGTTGGACAAGTTTTGGAACTTATTACAAAGGTAGATGTGACAAATTTGAGGATTTTTAATGGTTGTACCTGCAACACAGAGTTTGCCATGTACGTTATAAGGTTCTAGTCCTTCTTAAAATGCTGTCTGTCAGGCTGTTTCTGAGGCCATGGTGAGTGTTTTGATAGAAGTCATTAAGCTTCTTTTTCTCATTGCCAAGCTGAAGGATAAACTGCAACACTTCTGCATGCCGATATCAGTCATAGGGAGGGATGTCTGCTTTTTCCAAAAATAGAGGAGATAAGTCCCTGGAAGCTGCAGACAGACATTATAGAGAGTTATTAACATCTAATCAGGCCTCAGTTTGAGCAGTAGCCTGCAGCCTTTTCTCATCTCTGCTGAATAACTTCACTTATCTATCTTTACTCAAATGAATTTACTGAAAATGATGAAAAGTCCAATGTGTTTCCAGTGTGATTTCAACCTCATACTGGTTGTGTCAGTGAGTTTTGATTGCATTGAAAAACATTACTGTGCAACATACTATGAAATCAGGCCAAGTCAGAATTTCAGATGTTTTTTTCTGCTCACAGTGTTTAAAGAAACACATTTTACTTACACCTGCCTCTTAAACATGAATGAAAACGGCTTTAAAAGTGACTTTTTCCTCTCACTGCCTCAGGCTGCCCCCATGTGGCCAGATGGAGAACTGATAAAAGCAGATTGTTCCAAATATATCAGAAACTGAACATTATTCACAGTTGTGAAGTTTGCTCATTCAGCCAGATGGAAGAGCTTTTTCCCCTGTACGGTATGTTACAGGTGGGAACTACGAAAGAGTTTGCATAGTGTCTAACAATATGCTATGCTTAAAAGGACAACACTTCATACAGTTAGCTCAGATTTAATGCAGTTTTAAGTTATAGATGGTGAATCAGATGCTAGTAGGGGCTGGACAACATGGTTGAAATAAATATGTTATTAATGAGCATTTTTTTAAATGTTGATATACATCACGGTATGGCAAATGTATGCAAAATGTCATGAAATAATAAAATTGATATTTAATTTAATGAACTTTGTCCACTGCTACATATTAAAAATGACTAAACAGTAAATCAAGAACTTCAATAACTAAATTAATTAGTTTATTATTAAAATTTGCTCAGAATCAATTCTGCTCAGCAGTATTTTGTAAAACAGTAACACCACATGTCCATATTGTCATGATAAGAAAGGTGACAGATGATAATATTGGTTGACATTATATTATCGCCCAGCCCTCCATCATAGTGCACAGTTTAAACCGAACGATTTGAGGGATCTGCCTTGATTCCAGGACAACAGGGTTGGCACGTGAGCTGAGGGTGTGAACGAGTTAGTATGTTCGGTGTCACTTCAATGTCACCCCACACACACACACACACACACACACACAAAGCCCCTGGCATGATGCATGAGCAGGCACCCAGATGGCATTGAAACACAGAGAGCTTTAGCCTCTGATGATTTGCATACCTCATCACCTGTGACCTTGGCACCAATAGCGCGCGCACAGATTAAGTGAGACAGTGGGACCCCTCGTGCCGTCCTTCCTAATCCTGTCCCCTGCTTCCCTGCACGGCCCGGTGTTGCCCCGCAGGCTTTAGATCACCCTCTTAAATCCCACCTGTTTAGCCTGGAGGGACAGGGGAAAGCCAACACCACACACACACACACATGCCCCTTCAACACTTCCTAGAAAGACAATACGAGAGCTGAGGATTATATAGCATGGAGGTCTATCTATCTCTCACTCTGTCACACTCACACAAACACACACACACACACACACACGTATTCTCTCTTTCGTCTCCCTCACACACACCTCTGTCCGCAGTGGATTTGTTCAGCGAGCCTGTCCACCTCTGATTCTGCCGAAGTGGAAATCTTTCTGGGAAAGGGGTGATGAGAGAGGATTTGTTGAGGATAATATTTCTCCCGACAGCTCGGTGTGAAAGATTGTGTGTTCTACAGTAAATGGAAGCCATTAGGACTTTTGACTCGGTGCCCAACCACGATTGATCCCAACTGAGCCTGCCGGGTTGGGGGACAAGCCATCTTTCAACCACATCCTGTTCATTAGGTTTACAGTTTTGTTATTGCTTGAAGCTGTACATAGTCTTTGTTACTCTTGATAGAAAGGCGACCACTATGATACAAAGTCACTTAATTAATCCTCACACAGTAGACACACACATTTGTCTTTTATGCTCACTCCCTCCCCATGGTGATCAGTCAATTACACTAAATTGTAATTAAATTAATAGATAAATGGATAAAATAATTGGGTAGATCTTTATGTGCCCTTTTGAGATCTGGTATGTTACTCTTGTCTGTTGGGACAGGACAACATAAAGTAGCCCAAAGAAGGATCTCAGTGATATAGAAAATGTACTACTGATGCAGTACATTGTTTAGCAATTAGGGCATATAAGCCTTTATTAAATAGTGATAGCAGAAAGATGGCAGGAAATAACTGAGATGGAAACAAAGGTTCCCAGCTGCATCCGAACCAGGGACGTTGCATCTCATGGTCTTAACGTCTTAACCCCTCAGCCATTGGGGGCACCCCCTTATTGGATAGTTAACCATAGAGAGATGACAGGAAATGAGGGGAGAGAGAGATGAGAAGCGACATGCAACAAAGGTCTCCCGGCAGATTCAGACCGGGGATGTTACAGTTTGTGGTCGGCGCCTCAAACCCCCCAGGCCACCAGGAAGTAGTTGTAGCTACTCACTTGGAGAAAAGATGGGACATGAAAGAAAAATAGCTTCAAAATTGTGATTTCAGCCAAATTCATTTCTTTCCATCTTTGTCTTTCTTCTTCTATAATTTGATGCACAAGTTTGTGAAATGTTGAACATTTAGATAATATTATCTGACTCTATGTAGATGTACTGTAACTAACAAACACATCTGCTAGAGCTGAGATGTGTATTTCTTAGTTAGTCTCCAGCATGATGAACTTTAATAAGGGTCCTCTGGTTTGAGAAAGTACAGCCTCTACACTCTGGATACACTTTATATTAGTGCTGAAACGATTAGTTGATTAATCAGTGAGTAAATTGAAAGAAAAGTAACTGTCAAAGATTTTTATGACTGTTGACATTTTTAAGCATTTTCAGGAAGAAATGTCATTCACTGCTCCCAGAAATTAAATATTTTTAGGTTTTGAGCTGTTGTTCCAGTGTAATTTGAAGATGTCACCTTGGGCTCTGGGACAGTATTCAAGAAGTATTCAATATATTAATTGGATAATGTTAAAATATAACTGACAATTTATTGATGGTGAAAATAGTTATAGTTAAAATAGGGCTGCAATAATTATCTCCACTATCGATGAATCTGTTGCTTATTTTTATTCGATGAATTGTTTACACTATAAAATATCAGAAAATATAAAAAATTATGTCACAAATTTCCAGAGAGTCTTTAAATCCAACCGACTTAAAACATTCAATTTACAATGATCTAACACAAGAAAAGCAGCAAATCTTCACATTCTAGAAGCTGCAGTTTTTGACATTTGAGCCTGATAAATGACTTAAAAGATGAATTAAAAATCGAAATAGTTGGTGTGACCCTGGTCTCCTCTTCTTCACTAAGACAATGTAGGATGTAGAGTATTTTCCAGAAATGAGGCAGCAGCAGCATCACATTTGTGCTTGAAAATCTCATTAAGATTTTTCAGCATATGGTGGAGGATTTAGGGAGAGAAAAGAGGTTTAGTTTTGACTGACAGCACGTGGATCAACAGTCAGGCTTCAGCCCACTGGTGTTGTGTTTTAAAGGTAAAAATATAAGCACAACAGAAATTTCTAAAGGAGCTACTGTACCATTACTCCACAGTCCACACCCTGACCACAACTACGTCAGCTTCCTTCACTGGCCCATTACGTTTTGACTGTGTCAACATTTTCCCAGAAACACTGACCTCAGCACAGTAGCAGTGTCATTGGTCAATCTCAACGTCTCTTCTCATATCGTAGAGTAGTGAATCATCTGGTAGCAGTAGTGAAGTCATCGCTTAAGTCAACAAGATTTGATCTCTGACCAGAAGTTGTGGGTGGGTGTTGCTACCATGACCTATAAGAGGAACTATTTCTTTTACATGGGTGCTTTTAAGTGTCGGGGGCCCAAATCATTTGTGAAAAGAATTCATGTGGAGCCCCACCAGAAACAGGTCTGTAATCCACTTTAAGTTCCCATACATCTCCAGAAACAAGACTTTTGATTTTGAAAGTTTGGCTGCTGCATGGCTCCATGTGATTTTTAGAATATTATTAGAATAGTTAGTTTTCCTTTTATTATATGGATGTACAGGATGAGTCTTGATACTTGTGTTGACAGGGTCATGGGTTCTTGGAGAGTAGAGGGGCGGTGTGATGGATCTCCCCGAGTCTTATTTTCTCTTAAATTTCAACTTCAGAATTAAAGGGGCACTCCTCTGATTTAACACATAGATGTCAGTTTACTAGTTATTGGGAGTACCGGGAGCTGAACAGTTGTGTCAAATGGGAGAAAATAGCCCTGATGATGTCACCAGGGTTATCTCGGCTTGGGCTGAAGAGCACACATTTTTGAACCGAAGATCAGCATTACAAACTGGGGGAGTGGAGTTTGAGAGACGTGCACATTTACCAGGCAGGGAGGGTCTAATGAAAGAATGCATTACAGGAAGTGTTTTTGGAGCTTTATCCACACTCAGTTTTGACCATTCTTTAGTGCTGCAACTAATGATTACTTTCATTATCAGTCAATGTCCCAATTAATTTCTCAATTAATCGTTGGATTTCTAAATTGTCAGAAGTGTCTATCACAGTTTCCGAGAGTCAAAGGTGAGGTTTTCAGATGTTTTGTCCGACGAACAGTCCAAAAGTTATTCAGTTCACTGTGATATAAAAGAGAGAAAGCAGTAAATCCTCACATTGGAGAAGCTGGAACCAGAGAATGTTTTTGCTTAAAAAATTACTCAAACAATTATTCAGTGATCAAAAGAATTTGCTGATTCATTTTCTGTTGATCGGCTAATCAATGTATCGACTAATTGTTGCAGCTCTACCATCCTTTTTGTGATCTGTCTCTTGTGAGTTCCTAAACTTAATGTATGGAGATCTACAGAAAACATATCTAAAACAGTGTGTATATATATATATATATATATATATATATATTTTTTTTTTTTTTAGATTGGTTATTTATGATTTAGATTTGCCACAAAGGTATGATACACACACACACACACACACACACACACACACACACACACACACACACACACACACACACACAGATACAGTATACCATAACCTGTTCTGCTGTACTGTCCAGTTACTACCCTGATTATATTTCCACCCTACGAGCCCCACATCAGTAGTAGACATCAGGGATTTCATCCAGCTTCTGTCCAAAAGCTTACTGCTGCCCCCAGAGCCTGCAGTCTGCCCACCAACAGTCGTAAAGAGACAGGAGGGACCCAGGAGTCCACAGTCCTTTTAGTCTTTAAGGACCCTAAACGGTCTCTTAAAGGGAGGGTTTAAACGTCCTGCGATGTTTGGGCTGGGAACACTGTACCGTTCCACCCACAGCCTGTCTGCTCTGCTTCTCCTCGCTCTCCATCATGGGGACAGAGAAGGCGTTTACAGGTTTTAACAGGCTCAGCTTTTACCTTCCCCCTGATACAAGATGGCTGACAAATGAAGCCTCTGGGGTCAAAGGTCGGAGCCCCAGCGTTTGGTTATTAAAGGGGTTTTCCAGGTTTCTGGAGGAGAGTGTGTGAAATGTGGGCTGTAATGGAAGGCGAGGGGTCAGAGGTGAAGGTGTGGTGCTCTCCGAGTAGCTGATATCAGTGGGGAAATGTGGTGCCATGTTTGACAAAAAAAATACAACATATATGACTAAGAAAGTTTGCCTGCATTTTAGAAAATAAGGTCTATAAAAAATAAATAAAAAAGAATTGCACATTCCTATTGATAGTCTGTATTTAGGTCACTAATAAAAAAATAACCTTTTAAATTAGAAGATATAAATACTAATTTTTCTGTCTAGTTAGATTAGATTTTGACATTAAATGTCAGGGAAGTTTTGTGAAGGGGATATTTTTCATATTTATATACAGTTTATTTCAGAACATTTGAACTTGAATATTTTCACACTTTGAGTTGAAGGCAGACTCAATTAGAGAGATTAAAGGCTACATTAATACATTAATAAATTATTCAGAATTTCTGGCCAAACAATTGTGGAAGAAATTTGAATAGAAGTACAATTTTTGGGGCAACGACTGAGTTTATTCTGATGTGCACTGAAGGATAGAAATTGAGTAGTAAAAAGCACCCTATCTGAGCAGAAATGTTGTAACTCTGCATGCAAAATATGTAAACTATGCAAGATATACAAAATATGGAAGCTCACTGAGTCAGGAACGTGTCAACATGTCGTCTTCTTTTGCCTTTACTGACTTTTTAAAATTCCTATTGCAAAGGAAAAATGTAGGAAAACAAATTGTATGATCACATGATTATTTTCACACTAGTCAGCCTTTCCCTCTAGTGTTACCAAACTGCCACACAGTCTGTAATGGAGCGTGTTAGCTTCATCGGGGGGGAGGCCGTGGGCAGCAGTGACCCCACATGACACCACAGCTCAGCCCTGCTCCATTTATCATGGCCTCATTTGGCTAAGACGTCCCTTCTCTGTCTGTCTGTCTGTCTGTCCCCTACTGCTCGTCTTCTCTTCTATCTGGCTCTTTGGAACTTTGCTCCTCTGTCTTGTGCATTTCATATTTAATACCGTAGTGTTAGATTGTTGTGTGTGTGTGTGTGTGTGTGTGTGTGTGTGTGTGTGTGTAACTATGTTTGGTATTGAGGTCATAGTTTGTGATGTTGCATATTATATCCCCCCTATGTATATTGTATTAAATGTCCAAACCACCTCTCTCATCAAAAACGGAACACTTTCACAAAGGAGCATCTATAACAGGCCATGTGACGAGTCCTTGTTTGTAGATACTGCTGTGACTGTCCATTCAGTCTCTACTAGAGTGGACCTGGAGACATGGATGGAAGGATAAAGGATACATCATTGACAGAAGGTGGAGGGAATGGGAGTGACGGAGAGGTCGGTGTAGCAGGAGGTGCTGGTGAAGCTGGCAAAGTGAGGTTGTAAGCCTTTGATTTTTGTACTCAGAGATCTGATAGGCTGCTCCAGTGGCCAGCCTGACAAATAAGGATCATTGATTTGGGATTCAGGGAGGGAGGGGAACAACACAACAGTACACCCCAGAGACCAGAAAACAAAACCATATCCACAAACAGAGAGAGAAAAGGAGGGTGCACCGGTTCATGTATGGCTCATTTATGGCAGAGGGAATTTGATTGTGATTGCTGCCTTGAAAATGTATAGATATAATCAGCATTATGTCCAGTGGTAAATGCAGAAACGCAGGCCTCTGTGTTGTGTATTGTGTCGGCATGCATGTGTTTCAGTTTAGAAGAAATATTTGTTCGGTGATGCGTGTGCATTTGCCTTCGTGCGGAGGTGCGTGCATGTCTGTGTATTTACAGGGCGACGTTGCGTGCCGCTCACATGTGTGGCAGCTGGGCCTCCGGAGGGGCAGATTCAACAACAGAGCAGAGGCGGAGGAGCGAGAGCAAAAAAGTAAATGTTGCTCAGCGGGCTGCGAATAGCTGGCCTGAGGACATCAACAGGACTGGAACAGAGAGGGAGAGGGAGGATAAAGGGGTGGTGGGGAACGAGAGGAAAGGTGCAAATGAGATGAGAGGAGGGAAAAGGAAAGAAGGCAAGTGTTTAGGATGGAAAGAGGGAAGAATAAAGAGTGAGTGACATGGACTGAGGGGTGGACAAGAAGACATATGAGTGAGCAAGCACCGTGTTCTGCTGTCATTTAGATTTGGTGCTAGTCACACTACCACTTGGGAAAGACCAGGAGGTAGTGTCATGCGCACACACACACACACACACACACACACACACACACACACACACACACACACATTGTTCTTTTATTCTATTTCCCTCTCCATCCAGATGTCCACTCAGCAAGGATCCAGATGGCCTGGATACCCTCGCTATAGTGGAGAGGTGCATACACACACACACACACACACACACAAAGCAGCATGGCCGTGTTTTTCTCCCTCTCAGAGGGAGGATTAACTCTCCTCATTAGGGCTCCCCCGCCCGCCTCTTGCCATCGTCCCTCCTCCCCCTCCCCACCCCTGTTGGCCTGCCTCACTGTCATTGGCTTCTTCTATCAGGACCACCGCTGACTGGATCGCCGTGACTACAGGACACAGGAGAGCGGGGAGGAGGTGGGATTGGTTGATGTTGCCACGGTAATAGAAGAGGCGACCACTCACCAAATCATCGAGCCGTGGCTGAAATGAGGAAAAAAACAAAAAATCAAGCGGAGGGCTGCAGGAAGCGGGTTAGAGGGTGTGGGACTGAAAGGAGGAGAGGAGGGGAAAAACAATAACAACAACAGCGAGGGATTAGCCATCAACCGAGCAATCAGGAAGTCCATTTAGGACAAAGCAGCGTTAAAAATCCTCCCCGACTTCAGTCGTGATCGTCAGAGCTGAGCTGCCAGTCCGATTGGACAGCTGCTCAAGGTCTGTGAGGGGGAAAAAAAAATAGAAGCACACAAAGGAAGGATGAAATAAACCAGGTGAAAAATGAGAAACGGCCTCTGTGCGATCTGTGATATTTCACTCCTGGCGATGAATGAGAGGAGGTGAGCTGGCTGGAGTGATGCCTGGGGCACAGAAATAGAAACACAGAGAGAGAGAGGGGGGCATCGCTGGATATGAAGAGCATGCATCAGCACTAAGGCAGGGCGAACGAGAGCAGTCAGGGAGAGAGAGAGTGACAGCAGAGATGAGCGAGGTGGAGCGACAGAGAGATTAAAGGTAGAGGTGATTACCGTGGCGTGAGATGGGACGACAGAAATAGAGCCTGCCGGATTTGTCACCCCTGGTGCCACACCTTGGCTGCATCCTCCCAGCGACTGTCTTCTGTTTTTCTTCAGAAGAGGAAGAATCCCAGCCTGCACACAACAATGCAAACATAGGGACTATGTTCATCCTGCATCAAGAATTATTGTCTGCAGCTTGCCAGAGGAATGCATTACTGAAAGCTATTTCCATAAAGATAAGCACCTGTGTTTTTACACACTGGTCAGTCAGTGAACGCAGCCCTGTTATCACTGTGTGGAGGAAAGCTGACTCTACCTAAATGAGGGAGACAATGAAGGTGGGAGTATTGGAGGTATCCAGCGACAGCATAGTTATTTGAATGATTAGAAACATTGTGCTCAGCTATCTGAAATAATGCAGAGCTGTGCTGTGAATGACATGCAGAATACTGTACTTGTCTTCCTAATGACAGCACAGACCTCGAAGCGGGCTGACTGACCGACTGACTGACTAAGTGAGTGGGTTTGCTCACTGACTGGAGCTGTGGCTATTTGAGGACTCTGAGGACACATAGCCCCGGGGGCAGGTACCGGTCGGGTGTTGGAGCCCCACCATGGGGGAGACGGCAGACTACCAGAGGCTGCAGGAGACGTCAGAGCCCGACTACCAACGACTGCCCAGCGATGACGAAGAGGTAGACCTCCAGTTTCCTTGATTCTAGCAGTGATCCTGCCACACACACATCACTTCAGGGTCAGGGATTTTCATGACATCTTAGTGTGTTTTTTAAGGTCAGCTTGCGTATTAATAGTGAAGTGGCAGGCAGGGACATACAGTATTATTTTTACTAATTTATTCTGTCAAAAATCTTTTTCACAGCAGACATTTTGACATATCACAGTAGTAAAAGCACAGTTGTTAAAGAATAAAATTAATGTTGGCTGAATTCCATTTAGCTGCTTCAGTTTCAGGGTCCTGGTACTGTGCATGCTGACTCACTGTCACACTGTCATGGCTTACTGAGACACTTGAATAAAACAGAGCCATCGTTAATGTTATTAGTAACACCTTTCCTACAAGTCAAAATGTCTGCTGTGAAAAAGACCTAATGTGTAAGTATAATTCCGTATCGTAGATATCTATAAGCGCTTTGTCGCTCAGAACCAGCGCTTTTACACTCGTATGTCACCATCGCCCTCCTCAACCACAGCACTTCTCGCCCACACACAAGGCCAACCCCTGTGTGTGTGTGTGCACGCTGAGTTATTGAACGCAGAACCATGAGGTCATTGATGAAGTGCTGCTGAACGAGCTCGGTGACAGGCAAAGTATGACATTTTATACCCTCCCACCTCTTCCGCAAACCCCCACGTCCTTTCACAAACCCTGTGATGTACTGACAGGCCTGACTGTTCTTTTGGCTCGTATGAGACCAGCATTGCCACTACGCTGTCAGTGTTTTTTAAATCTTTATTTGCTAGCATGCTGTAGAGAGTAAAGAGAGATGACATACAAAAAGGTTCCAGATTCGAAAAGTACACTTCAATACAGTAAACAGGCCTGGCTGATATTAGCTTATTGCAGATATATTGTATAAGTGTATGTCGGCGAGACTTTGCATAACAGAAATTCCAAACTAGGTTTGAGGTAAATTATAAACGGTGTTACGATTACATAGTTTGTCCACCATAGAGCAGTGACAAGTTGATTTTTCAACTGTAAAATGTCCCGCTCAGTGCATATGTTGGCCACAATAAAAAAACAAAACAAATGTAAGGGATCCATATCAAGATTGTGTGTTTGTTTAAAAAAAAAAAAAGCCCCAAATATTGATATCAATGTCTGCCTCAACACTCTAGTATGGGATGGGTTATAATGGAAAATGTTGATTTTGTTTTGTTTGCACAAGATTCCTGAATATGCTGAAGTGAAAAATCACATTATGTACCCATTCAAAATATCTACAATAATAACCTGTGTTGTGATACATGTACAATAATGACATATGATTCCTATAGATTTTTAGTTTTGGGCTAGGCATTGTACTGCACTACTTATTGGTGCCAAAATGTGAGTATGGAAAACTGTCAAGTACCCAAAGCTGGCAAAGCCTGAGCTCGTATTCTGTGATTGGACTGTTTCTGATTGAATTTCCCCAGTTTTAGGGTGTATTTTATTGTTTTAATTAGGGAAAGTGATTGAATGGCAGCTTGTGTTTAGAGAACATCTAAGGTTTGAGAAGTTTGTCTTTTTTGTTAACTGAAATAAGAGGGTTGCAGAAAAACATATTTCTATTCCCTCAGTGTAAGGATTAAAAAAAAATGTCCCGACCCTCCTCTCACCTAGTGTGTACTGGGACAGACTGTGTGACCCTGCACAGGATAAGCGGGTATAAAAACTGGATGGATGGATGGATGAATGTGTAGATCTGTGCAACAGTTTAAATACCATGAATGTCGACTTGTGTGGGGCGTTCAGGGTCTGTGTGCTAGTTCAGCAGAGTTAAGCCGGTGGACGCTGCAGCTGTCCGGGTTGCTGGGGGCTGAATCAGATCACTCTCTTTCTACAGCTGCAGCTTTGTGCCGAATACAGTGGTTTTCTGGTTTGAACACGCACAACCCCAAACACACACACACTGCTACAGCCATCTCCATCAGAAACTCCGAGACAGAGAGAAAGATTATGTAAGAAGAGAGAGAGAGAGAGAAGGAGAGCAGTTCAAAGAAGGAAAAAGAGAACAGCGAGAGGTTAAAGTTTATTCTGGTGACAAACTCCATTTAAATACATATACACATTGTTTTATCGGAGCAACTATTTTATCCTTAATACAGATCTATATCTGATGTGTTTTTCCCTTTGGAGCATGAGGAGATTAGTGAGCTTCAACCAGCACCACAGTATTGAGCATCTGCTGTATTTTTTTTGAATGGGAATAATAAATATTCTCCATTTATCTCATTGTAGCTCACACTGTGCTAGATCTTTGGCTCACACGCTGTTGACTGTCTGTAGGTCGATCATGACATTTGACCGACATTTTTCACTAACACCCTCCTTTCCCCTCTTAACCAGCTTTAGGGGATCAAAGAAGAGATGGCTTAGGATGGGCGGTTTTTTTTTTTCCGGGTGGAGGCGACGTTAGGAAGTATTAGTGGGGGATGTTTTGGCAGTCTGGCATTAGGCACATGGCGCTGAGCTACCGAAAAGGGGACACATATGTTCTGTGTTCGCCTGGAAGCAGCCTGTTTGTGTCCAAAACTGTTTTTCGTTCCCACAGTTGGGTTCATTCTCGACATCGACGCCCACCACCACATAACGCCTCTCCTCTCCTGACCCTGTGAATGATGAGGTGCTGTGGACGGTGAAGGGATTTAAGGAGAACGTAAAAGCCAGACTTTGGCAGAGGGTTACTATCTGTGAGATCAGGAATGACGCATCTCCGTCTGTCTGTGCATGCAGGCCTCCGTCAGAGGCATCGTCTGTGTGTGTGTATAGACATTTTGCTTGCACAGTTGTAAGGGGGATTAATGATGTTTGTTTTGCTACTCCTTCACTCTGCTCTGCCGGTTTTTTGGCACCCGACACCAAACCGCAGATTGACGTTTTGCCACCAAAAGGTTGCGACTTATTTTAGAAATGCACTGGCAGCACATCCACTCGTATCCACTAAGCCATCTTAATTCCTAACACTGTACGTCAGCGTGAATCCAGCCGATGTGAGGGCATGCCTCTGCGTGCCTGTGTCTGTGTACAGTGAGCATCATATTACAGAATCAGGCTTAATGTGTGTGTGTGTTGCAGTACCAGGGGCATAATGCAGACCTCACACAGCGCTTTCTTCATAATCTTAGTAGCCAGCATGCCACTAATTTGATGTCAATTCATGATAATACAATCTACACGGTCAGACATTTCACTTGGGCTTTACGGTGTTAGCATCCTTTTCATATTCCAGTGGAGCAGACACTGAGTCATACTACTGTGTGTGTGTGTGTGTGTGTGTGTGTGTGTACGCAAGAGAGATGGAAAGAAAGAGAGAGGGAGATGAAGGCCAGATAGGAGCAGCTGGACAGGCCTACAGTAGCTGCTTCATTGTAAGTGTGAGACACAGCGCAGAGTTTTATTTACCCAAATTTCAATGTCCATGAGAAACAAACCACTTTAACTTGAATATGAACATATGTAACAATTAACAGGACAAAGTAATGAAGCTCTTTTTAGCTTGGTATGAACTGAGGTCCACATCAGAAAAAAACGAGCTAGAGGCACGAACAATGAGTACATTAGTATCCTGGTTTAGAGTCTTATCCTGGTTTTGATCATTTTCGGGATGTGATGTTTACATGGAACATGAGAAACCTGTTTATTCATGTCTCTGTATACATAATCATAACAGTATCCAGGTTTCTGGTCGCCTGCATACAGGCGTCTTGATTCCTGAACATATCCGCCACTCATTTCTGTGCCGACTGAGTTACCCCAACAGTTGAACATGAACACAGTTTGGTTTCTGGCTGTTTGAACTCTGCTGCCTTTACCACTCGGCTGGCTTCTCTATCTGATTTAAAGGAAAACAAGAGCAATACAATTTATGATCTGCAGTACGGACGTCAGACTTCCCCTTTATTTCAGCACGTTGATCATCATAATACTACTGCATACCTTGACCTGTGAGCATGGCAGAGAAAGACTAGAAACCCGGCTCAGGTGTTTACATGTCACAGTATCCTGTTAACAATAACGGTAGATATTTCCCCAGTTGTCCTCAGTCTGTGCTATTTAAAAACAGTATTCTTTTTGAATAACACATATTAAGTTATGACTTCAGTTTTGAGCTTCCCCATGAATCCTGACGATGATTACTCATCACCTGGGCTCTGACAGGTAGAGAACAGGACAGGAACTAAGGCAGTCAGAAGTAACGATAAATACAGTCAGCATGATATATGATATAATGTGTCACTGTTTAACTTGTAAATGAATAGAATAGAAAACAAACACAAGAAACAACAACATAGAGAACAGACAAGCAGTTAGTAAAACAAACACATAGACAACATCACATTACACGTCTGTGGCTTAAATCTCATCAGTCACTTTGTAGAGTTAAGAGTATTGATGGCACTTGGGATGAAGGACTTCTTGAATTGCCAGAGGGGCTCTATAGCGCCTCCCGGAGCTCAAAGGCTCAAACTGGCTGAAGAGAGGATGGGAGCTATCTGCCAGGATACTTCTCACCTTCTTCCTCATCATTTCTGTAAAGAGTCAGGTCAAGGGCTTTTGGGGTTTGCCAACTATTTTGCTAGCCACTGACACAATCCTGGAACCGAAGACAAAATAGAGGTACAACTCATCCTGTGCACCTAAAGGCCTTCACAGTGAGTGAGTGAGTTTCATAGCAGACTTGTAAGATTTCAAATATGCTTTTAAAGGTAGAGGTCGTGCTTTGCAGTCATCACTAATGACTTACTCACTCAGTGAATAATGTCTACATACATGTATATTACCAGAATTAATATGAATCAAAGCTGATAGTTTTAAGTGTCCATGTAAGTCTCTTTGTGTCACTATGAATACAGTGCAATCATAGCAATGAACATAACTTGACCTAATGCTAAGGTCATGTTAGATCACTCATCCACCCAGTTGAATACTAACTTATAAGATTGGTGCTCCCTAGTGGTGTCACAGTGGAGCTGCATGTTGGTTTACTGACCATTAATCGTATCGGTCTAATCTCCTTCAGTCAGGAGGCAGCTGACGGCACTGTGACACATTCCTTCCTCTGATTTAAAACTACCATGCATCAGTGTCACTTGAGTATCTGATGCTCTACACGCACTGTTCAGTAAAAACCTACCTCCCTACTTCACTAAGCATACCTTCCACTGCCACCATCATGTTTCCTCCTTTTTTGATCAGTCTGAAGTGATTTAAAAGGGTTGCCTTGTCCAGCTTCCTTACTGTCAGCTGCAGATGAGCCCTGAGTCAGCACACACACACACACACACACACACACACACACACACACACACACACCTACCTGTGTAGCTTCTTTCTCCATTGGATGGAAAAAGCTTATTTTCGCTTGATTTTAAACTCAGCAGTGCAGAAGTTCAGGAATCAGTTACAGGCTCTTTGTCCAGCTGCTGATTTGAAGGAATGTGGGCTATTTTATATCATCTGTTTCATAGTCATGTGAGTTACATAACTGTTCCTATACAACATTATTTTACTACTTGTCATAACAATAAAGTTGACTTTACTGTGACCTGTTCCTTCCCGTAGCACATTAGCCAACTAGCAAATAGTTAAAAAGAGCTCTCAGCAGAGATCATGTGGACTTAAGGGAATTTTTATGCCATTAATGGAATAACTCACTTCAGGGAGTTGTGTTTCCAGGCTCTGTGAGAGTGCGTGTGTGTGTGTGTGTGTGTGTGTGTGTGTGTGTGTGTGTGGTTGCAAAGAAGGGTGGAGAAGGGTCTTTTTTTCCACCTCATGTCCTGTCACATCCTGTGTGCTTGATGATTTAGAGCCACATTCATGACGTCACCTCTGCGTCTGAGCGACTGTGAGAATGAGACAACTGATGGCTGAACGAGCCCACGAGGAATCCACACTTTTGAAATAACTCTTGAAATAACGGACTGTGTCCCAGCTAGCCCCCTCAGATATTTCTCACAAAACATTTGTGAAAGCACAAGAAGGATAAAAGGTACCGTAGAGGCTGCTGACCTTTTTTAGGAGGCTTGCCGGCACTGCTACATACTGTATGTGAGGAAGTGTTGGAGCATCGTAGCAGTATGTGTGATTTAACCTCACCACCCTTTCTTTGGATAACTTGCCAGCTTGATTTAGAAGCTTGATTTGATGTGAAAGAACCAAAAAAGATTTTGTGTAAAAGTGATGGCTGTTGAGATCATACCTACGGACTGAAGAAAGAGTGTATATACATATATACATACATATCTATATCTATATATATATATATATATATATATATATATATATGCTATATATATATATATACCGAGTAGCAGTAAAGCAGTACATTTTGGGATATGGGGGCTACATGAAAGTTATGATAACTGGCAGCAATTTACCACTGAATTCATTTTTTTTATATGTGTAATTGTTGTTCATCTTAGTACTCATTACGTTCATATTCAAACATAATTAAAATGAAATAGAATCCATAACAATTGGGATCAAAGGTAAAGAAATAGAATGCATGGTGCATGGTGTGGTTATGACATCATGGATTCTGTTGGAATGTTGGGAACCCTATAAATAATCAGAACCAAGTTTGGTCCAGACACAAATTTCCCTGTGACAAAGGAAGGTACACAGAGTAAGAGAAAACCAAGAGAACAGACGAGAAAAAACACTGAGGTCCGTCAGAAGACGATGCTGAACGACATGGAGTACTACTCCGGGGAGGTTGAACCTTCATTTAATTTTTACCTCAGTTCCCTCGAAGCACAAGCAAGATGTGAGCTGAAGGACAGCGAGGCGAGGATCACTCAAAGTAGATCCGAGGGGAGAGTACTCTTGGAAATCCAAGAGGAGGCGCTGACTGATTTACTTGATCAGCTCCAAGAACAGAGAGAAGACAACAAGTGGAGCCGTGACAAAGAGCTGATGCAGAAGGAGATATGTGACCTGAAAGCCCGGCTGGATGAGGCTCAGGCTAAACATGTCCACTCTTCACAGAAGGAGATGGAGATGCTGAAATCAAACCTGAGAAAGATCTGCGTGATGCTGCGGAAAGCTCAGAATGATCTTGTGCAGCAGACCTCCTACACCAAGGATCTTCAGGTTAAATTGGAGCAGATGAAGGGAGAGAATGGCGCCCTTCAAAATGAAGTGGAGGCAATGGAGTTAGAGCTCCGTGTTGAAAAGCAATTGCGCGCAGTGGCTGAATACAACTGTGAGACGACCACTCATTGCCTGAAAGTGCAGCTTTTTGACATAGACACGGCAGAGTTCGAGGCTCGCACAAAAGCAGAACAGCTTGAGAAAGACCTTATATTTGAGAGGGTTCAAGCTCAAAAACTGCAGAATAAATTGAGCAAGATGCAGGAAGCTCTTCGAAAACAGAAGGAGGAGGCTAAAAAGACTTTGGAGAGATCCCAGGCTTCCCATCGAGCCCAACTGGAGGAGCACAGAGCGGGGACCCGCAAGATTGCATCTGCCCTGAAAAAGGCAGAGGATCTGCTGGAGACTGAGCGCCTCCGCTTGCAGCAGGAGAAGACCTGCCTCCAGGAAGAGGAAGAGAAATCCAGAGCTTTCTTTGTGGCTCAGCTGGACGAGCAGAAACGGGACAAAAACACCGTCATGGCTGCTCTGAAGAAAGTTGAGCACCAGTTGGAGAGTCGTCGTATTGAGTGGCAGGAGGAAAAGTCATCCCTCCTTCAGGCCACAGAGGGCCTCAAGCAGACTCTGCAGGAAAAGGAGCAGGCGTGGGAGAAGACAGAGAGCTCCATGAGGTCCCAGCTGGAGGATCTCGAGGGCCAGATCACTGCAAGGAAGAAGTGGTACACAAGTCTCTTCTAATGCCCGGCTCCTGAATTCCACAGCTACACAAACCATCTCCTGCTAAAAATAAAATAAAAATAAATAAATAAAACGTCATGTTTGTTGGTCGGTTGTTGAGAAAAAAGTTGCCTTACAGTCTTGTGTAATATCAAATGCTTTGATTGATGTATAAATCGGGACGAGCACTGATGAGTTTGCATTTGCGCTCTATATCCTGTGAATATCTCTTATTATCCTCATTATTATCATAAGTTACATTGTCATCTTCCTTTAAAATCCACAAAGTGCAACAAGTGAAAAGTGTCTTTTCTCTTTCTCTCTCTCTACCTCTCTGTTCCTCCCTCCCTTTCTCGTACTTCTCCTTTTTATTGTTCTGTCTCTTCCAGGACTTTACCTATATTTCTCTCACTCTTCTCCTCTCTCCTCCCCTCTGTCACTGTCCAAGAACGAACGAAGAAATTGAGCTCTTGGCACAGAGATGGGAAGGAAAGGATGATATTAATCCTGTATCTCTGAAACAGTGCCCATGTTTTCTTCTCTATATAAATGTGCAAATCTAATGTGAAATAGATCAGTTTACACTCACTTGTCTAAGCAGCTGTCATTTCACTTTGACCACTTAATGGAGCTTAAATTGCCATGCTAATGAGATATAACAGCTAACAGTATGTTGCGTTGATTTTGGTATGAAAATGAATGAAAAAGCTCTGCAATTAGCTCTGCGTGATACAACCAGAGCTACTAGAGAGTGTTTTTGTGCTGTGGTTTACAGTTTTTCAGTAACTTTGATGCCTGCACTCATTCAGTGTCATCTTGGGATGCCATCATGAAAGCCTATATGTGAAAAACTGGGGTTGATATTTTCAGATCTTTGTCCCAGTTTGCTTTGGAAGCAAATGCAGTGGGAGTTATTGCACATTTACTGTATATGACATTTTGATGACAGCCATCAAAACTTTGTCTCCTAACAGAGGCGTATGGCTCAAATATCAATAATTAGTAATAACTCTTTCTCTCTTAGGGCTGGGCGATAAAACGATAACGATAATTATCGTGATATAATTTTCCTCAATATAAATATAACAAATGTTTGATAAATATAATAATTAAATATAATAATTAAACCACCCATACACCAGGAGAGGGGGGCACTAATGCACCTTAAACGCTAGTTGCCACCTGCCATTAAACAGAAGAAGACAAACAGCCAATCTTGTCGCAGAAATAGAGGCATGCTTACAGATATAGTGGCTAAAAGGCTTGTAGTTGGAGCGGAATAAGCAAAATACCGGTAATAGAAATGAGTGACCGAAGAAAACGCAGTGCCCATGACCAGCTCGAAGCAGGATGAAGCCATCGTCGACAAGAAAGGTTACTCAGCTTCAGTAGTTTGGAGATATTTTGGCTATTTACAATCCGTCAAAAAACAGAGCAAACTGTGCAGACGACACGTGCCAGCTAAGACGGGCAACACCACAAACCTGTTTTATGATTTGAAAAAATATCACCCGTTAGAACACGCAAGAAAGTAAGAAATTACAGAACCTCAGATTTGTGAAACTTTCTGATATTTGGCAAGTGTTTGTCAAGTTCTGAAAATGAATAGTTTAAAACCACAATTAACCATCTGGTTTCTTCAACTTTCACTCAAGAGCAACAATCAGCCCTTGAACTTGAAAGAAATAATGATGTGCCATTTATCGTGAAAATTATCAATATCGACCGATATGAATTTTGTTTTCGTGATAACATTTTTGGCCATATCGCCCAGCCTTAATTGCGCGTCCTGATTGAAAAAAAATTGAAATTCGGATTTTATCTACCTGGGCGGGCTGCCCAAGTAGAGCCTATGTATGGGAAACGCTGGATTCATTGTGAAAATAATAGGCTGAATGATCGATAATGAAAATAATAGTTAGTTGCAGCCCTACTTCT
Source organism: Macquaria ambigua (assembly GCA_008360985.2). Taxonomy (NCBI): domain Eukaryota; kingdom Metazoa; phylum Chordata; class Actinopteri; order Centrarchiformes; family Percichthyidae; genus Macquaria; species Macquaria ambigua. The sequence goes on from VMKM01000523.1 coordinate 206,476, forward strand.
TTTGCATCATAGAAGTTGATTTTAACCAAGGGTTTTTTTTCCCCTACCAAAATTAGTTTTGACTACTATGAACTAGGGCAAAAGAGATAAATGTATCTAGGTAATGACTGTTACTGTCATGTTTATAATGACATTTTGATTAAATGTGTCATTTAGACAAATAGATCAAATGTATGCAATGTTCTTAGATCTGATCTGATTTTAGATTCTGAGAAATACTACCCTAAAATCTTAATGCACTCCTACGCTTTTTTTTTGAATGGCTGCTCCTGGATCAGCTTGCTTCATAGTAAATCGGATAACAAAAAACACACTGCTGGTCTTGTTGTGAATGGAGGCACACACAGACACTAACGAACACACCAAGCGTAGGACATGGCACCACATGCTCTTCAGCCATGTCTGCCATCCTGTCTTTAATTAAAGTCAGACATTTTATGACAACATCCCTATTTTGCTGTTGTTTTCTCTCTCCTTCCCCTCCATGACTCCACCGTCTGCTCGCCTCCCTTCCTTCCTCTAGTAAACACAAGGCTTCCTAATGAAAAGCAGAGGAGAGCGGCAGTGAATGAGAGAGACAGAGGGAGCAGAAAAATATCCAAAGTGAAAAGCAAAAGGCCCAGTCAAATACTGAATAGATTAATTAACTAGCGAAGAACAAAGAAAAACGAAGAGAACAAAAACGGGTGAAATTAGAAATCCAAAAGCTTAATAGTGTCTGGAAAGAGATGGAATGAGAGGGGGCTCGCTGCTGCTGAGGGTCTGAAAAGCAGCTGGAAAGGGTTTGTTTATAGTCAGCAGAGGGGGAGAGAGATAACATTTTTGGAGGATTAGAGGCAGGAAATAAAAGGCAGCACCAAATAAAGAAGAAAATGCAACGGATTGGCCAGACACTGGGAGGGGGAGCAGAGTGAAAGAGAATGGATTAATGAAGGATAGGGAGGAGGAGAAGGGTGAGGTTAGGACTTTCATGCTACAGTGGTAAAAGCCAGAATAGACGTCACTGAGACAGAGAAGAGAAGGGGTGGGGGGGTTGGAAGAAGCCAGGTGGCCGGGGCAGGTCTTGTTAAGATAATTAGTTTTTATTTTCAGCTGTAACTTAAAGCATCAGTCACCCACTGACGGATGCCTGCTGCCTTTGTGATTTACACTCTTCAGTCAACAGGCTTCTCTGTTCGTCAGAGTACTCGCGGGGTCTTAAAGGTATTAAAAAAGCATTGAATTTAATGTGCTCAAAATAAGGCCTTAAAAGTACTGAATTTTGTTTACAAAGGTCTTACATTTTTTTCTTGTCCTTTCCTAGGGTGAAATAATGTAATGTCATAAATAACTGTCAAATTTATAAAATATACGTGTGTGTGTGTGTGTGTGTGTGTGTGTGTGTAACGTTACATTTTACTCCGTTTGGTGTGATTTGGATGTTTCAACAGACAGTACCGGTGAAACTCTAAAAATAAAAATAATTTCCTTTCATAAGAAATTTAAGAGAAACAAATAATTTGTATAAGAGGAACATCTTCATATAAATATTTCCATACATCATCTTAAGATAGGTGTGTTCTTTTTCTAACGTCGTTCGGTGTTTCACTATGGGAATCGCCTCGGCGTGACCACCTACGGAAGCTCCAATGACACCACGTCTGTCAGTGACAGACAGGTCGAACTGTGCTCGGGGCATGCCCCCCTCATATTACCACAGTCAACCAGCCCCTCTCAAATCATTCTCGCTTTCTTCCCGTGAGGAAACTATGCAAGCTCCCTCAACTCTTCTTGGCTAGCTTGGATATCTGCTAAACTGTTCACAGACGACCCGTTAAGGACCACGTCGCCGAACGCAGTTCCCGGCTTTAGTCTGGATTTGCTGAGTAAGTCCTTCGCAAGAAGTCTACTACACAGGATATTTCGGAGCGGTGTCCGCGTCAAGGCGAGCTGTTCCTCCGGCTACACTGTATTTGCTTACCGTTGTGGCCGGTGACTGTGTAGCATCATTCCCTACGGCTAACGTGTTACGGCGAGCCTACCAGGGTTCAGTTAGCATTAGTATGTTAGCGGAGCCGAGTACCTGGAGTTCGGCTAATGTGTCACGACGAGCAGACTCTTACGGTACACAGTTAGCTCGGGCTAAACCCCGTGTGCTAGCTCTACTGACCGATAGGCTTACGCGTTACGGCGCGCCTAGGGCAGCTGAATATTCATACTTTTTTCCTCTTTTCCGGTCGCCATGTCTTCTGCCGCTACCCCCGCCAAAGGAGCGGAACCGAAGGCTAAAGAGGCTGTATCCCGCCAGTGCCCCGCGTCATGCAGGGCGTCCATCTCGGGCAGGGACCCTCATCCCATGTGCATAGCTTGCATGGGCGCTAAGCACGCTCAAGCGTCGCTGGCTGACCCCCAGGCTTGTTCCCACTGCGCATCAATGCCGGAAAAGATCCTGGAAAAGAGGCTGAGTGTGGCGGTGGCCAATAATCAGGACCCATGCCTGTCAGGAGCCACCCCAACAGCCGCAACCGGCGCCCATCAGCCGAGAGCTTCATTGACCTTGGGCGGACATGATGGACGCGGAATCCCCGGACATGCCTCCACTTTTCGAGGAACTCCTCGACGTGGAACCGGGCTGTGAGGACACAGAGGGCGATGCCAACTCTGACCTCCTGGACATGGACGAGATGGAGGAAGAGGAGGATGACTCCACCTTCCCTGTTCAACAGTCCAGACCCCCCAGTACATCTGACACTGTTCCCCCAGTGGACGGCAACTTATATGAGGTCTGCAAACGGGCTGCATCCAAATTGGGGATACAATGGCCAGCGGCCCAGGACGCCTCGGGGGCGGAGAGAGACCTGTATGACGGTAAGAGGCTCTCACCAGCCCAACCGGCATCAAAACAACTCCTACCAGCAGTGCCCGCTTGTATGAAAGAAATGAGCCAGTACTGGTCCAGTCCATTTAAGAGCAAGCTTCCTACCAAGGGCTACTCTAACCTTGAGATCCAGGGGATGGGGGAAATGGGGCTGGCCGAACCCCCAGTAGCCCCTTCAGTGGCTTATCACCTCCGCCCTAACCGCCGCTCTCTCTCAGCTTCCTCCAGCAATTCTCTGCCTAGCAAAATGGATCGCCTCACCGCTTCCGTTTTCCAGAGGATGTATAAATATGCAGCACAGTCAGTATGCGCTCTAAATGCAATGACACTGCTGTCTGCGTACCAGGCGGAGGTCCTGGAGGAGATGGGCTGACAGCTGGACACTGGGTCACCTAACCCTGCCCTCTGGGATGAGATCTGTGTGGTGAACGACCTCATTTTGCACTCCTCAAAGCAGTGCAGGGCTGCGGTCAAGTGATGGGACTTGCTGTCTCAGGTGAGAGGGCCCTGTGGCTAAACCTATCAGGCCTAAGTGACTCACAGAAGGCACGCAGCATACGACCCCACCAAAGGTCTTTTCGGTCCAGCTCTGGAAAAGATGAGGGAGGCCAGCACCCTCAGGAAACAGGAAGGGGAAGCCTTTGACCTCTGCCTACCCCGGAAACACATCCCTCGTCCCCCTCAGGGGCCGAAAGTGGGCTTCGCTGCAGCAGCTGCAGCAGTGAGGGGGAGGCAGGGGGGTGCCAAGCCACAAAGACAGGCAGCTGGTCAACAGACTATCCAGCAGCCTCGGTCAGAAAACCCAAGGCCATGGGGCAAACACTCTTTTGCAGCAGTGGCAGCAAGAAACCGCCGGGCGGACCAGTGGCGCGCATGCGCAGCTCACCCGTGGGTCTTGTCCACTATTTCTCAGGGGTACAGACCACAGTTCGCTATGAAACCACCAAGATTCAACGGTGTGTTAGCTTCAGTGGCCAGGGGGGATTCTGCTCAAGTCCTAGAGGACGAAATAAAATCCCTGTTAAACAAACGAGCGACCAGAGCCGTCCCAAGCGAGGAAGCTCAACAAGGTTTTTACCCCCGTTACTTCCTCGTTCCGAAGAAAGGGAGCTCATCCCTTAGTCCCATTTTAGATCTCCGCGTGTTAAACAGACACCTACGAAAATACACGTTCAGGATGTTAACACCCAAAGTGCTCTGTCGTTCGATCCGTCCGGGCGATTGGTTTGTAACAATCGATCTCTCGGACGCATATTTTCACGTTGCCATTTATCCCGCACACAGGAAATTTCTCAGGTTCGCCTATCAGGGCTGGGTCTACGAATACCAAGCCATCCCTTTCGGGCTGTTATTGGCCCCGAGGGTGTTCAGCAAGTGTGTGGAGGCAGCTCTGTCTCCGTTAAGGAACAGCAGCATCAGAATATTCTCGTACATAGACGACTACCTGGTGTGCTCCCACTCGCGCGATCAGGCAGTCAGGGATTCTGTTCTGGATTCTGTTATGGTGATAAATCATCTCAGGGATCTTGGGTTCAATATAAACTGGGCGAAGAGCCGAATAGAACCCGCACAATGTACAGAGTACTTGGGTCTCAACATAAACTCCCTCTCATCGCGTCACGCTATCGGAGGGGAGGTTGGTGTCTCTCACACAGTGTCTCTCCCTCTTCCAGCGGGGAAAAGTTGTAACGTTCAGACTATGCCTGCGCCTGCTCGACCTCATGGCTTCGGTGATATCAATTGTACATCTGGGGTTGCTAAGGATGAGGGATTTTCAGCGTTGGGTTGCAGCGTTGCGCCTGTGCCCATGCTGTCACCTCAGTCGCAAAGTGAAAGTAACGCCGGAGTGCGTAGCGGCTCTCCGCCTGTGGAGGGACCCGACGGCTCTCGCGTCAGGTGTCCCGCTGGGGAAGGTGACATCCAGGGTAACCATGACAATGGATGCGTCCCTGTCAGGGTGGGGGGCGACCATGTTGGGCAGAGCAGTAAATGGCACCTGGGGCCCGAGACTGGCTCAGGCTCACATAAATGTCTTGGAGCTTTGGGTAGTATATTTTGCACTAAAGCATTTTCTGCACTTTCTACGAGGTCGCCACGTCTTGGTGAAGACAGACAACTCCACCGTGGTGGCGTATATCAACCGTCAGGGCGGTGCTCGCTGCAGTTGCACATGCTGGCTCGGAAGGTGATCATGTGGAGCAGCTCCAGGCTTCTGTCTCTTCGAGCTTCTGGCAGGCGAGCCGTGGCCTCTCCCCATATGCAGGGATCTTTTGTCCGAGGCGTGCGGGGAGATCTACCACCCTCACTCAGACCGCATAGCGCTCTGGGCTTGGCCCTTGATAGGTGGAACCTGAATGCGGCAGGTCTGCCTGCGCAGGTCATTGACACCATTCAGAGTGCAAGGGCCTCCTCCACTCACTCTCTTTACAGTGGTAAGTGGCGGCTTTTTGAGGAGTGGTGCGGCTCGAGGCACACCATCCCTTTTCAGTGTTCGGTGGTGGACCTGCTGTGTTTCCTGCAAGAATTGGTAGATAAGGGGAAGGCCTTTTCTACAATTAAAGTATACTTGGCTGCTATCTCAGCTTGTCATGTGGGCTTCGGGGATAAACCTGCGGGACAGCATCCTTTGGTTTGTCGTTTCATGAAGGGTGCACACCGCAAGCTCCCGGTTTCTAGACCCCTGGTCCCTTTGTGGGATTTGTCGGTTGTGTTGGACGCCCTCTCTCATCACCCATTTGAACCCATAGGGGCGGTGGAGATGAAGTTTATTTCGCTGAAAACAGTATTGCTCATAGCTATAACCACGGCAAAGCGTGTGAGTGATTTGCAGGCTTTGTCCATCTGTCCTTCCTGCCTGCAGTTTGCCCCGGTGCTCCCCAAGGTCTGCCTGTGGCCCAACCCAGCCTTTGTTCCTAAGGTGGTGGAGTCGGCCTACAGATGTCCTACGGTGGAGCTTTCAGCTTTTCACCCACCTCCATTCTCCTCGGGGGAGGAGCAGAGGCTTAACACATTGTGTCCAGTACGGGCTCTACATGTGTATGTGAGTAGGACGGCAGGGTTCAGGTGAGAGGATCAGCTGTTTGTGTCCTGGGCCACTCCTCATAAAGGCAAGCCAGTGTCCCGTCAGAGGTTGTCCCACTGGATTGTGGACGCTATATCTCTGGCCTATCGATGTAAGGGTTTCCAGCCCCCTCAGGGTCTGAAGGCTTATTCCACTAGGGGCATGGCCACTTCATGGGCCCTGTTCAGGGGAGTTTTGGTACAGAACATTTGTGAGGCAGCGAGCTGGGCTACGCCTCACACTTTCATAAGGTTTTATAGGCTGGATGTCTCTGGGCCATCCTTGGCACAAGCAGTGCTGGAGGCAGACGTGCCAGGAACTGTGTTATAATCACTACCAGGCTCTACATTGTTTATGGCTTCAGGAGACTTCTGCAATCCGGGAGTGAAACACCGAACGATGTTAGAAAAAGAACTTTGGGTTACTTAACGTAATCCCTGGTTCTTTGATAACAGAGTGAGGTGTTTCACCATCACTTCCCTCTATGCACAGACACGGAAAGAAACCGGTCTAGAATGATTTGAGAGGGGCTGGTCGACTGTGGTAATATGAGGGGGGCGTGCCCTGAGCACAGTTCGACCTGTCTGTCACTGACAGATGTGGTGTCATTGGAGCTTCCGTAGATGGTCACGCAGAGGTGATTCCCCATAGTGAAACACCTCACTCTGTTATCAAAGAACCGGGGATTACGTTAAGTAACCCAAAGTTATTTTGTGACTATAAACAGTCCTCATCTTCATCATCACAAGAGTATCACAAGTTCACTGAAAACCAGTGGTTTCAGTGACAGTCAAACTAAAAATGGGACATTTCTCCACCGTGGTGAATTTTAAGATAAGCAGGAAGGGATATGAGAAGAGATCGAGCAGTGAAGGGGAAGAAGTGGTCAGTGGTGGTTTTGTGTGTGTGTGTGTGTGTGTGTGTGTGTGTGTGTGTGTGTGTTTGGGGGGGGGGGGTTGCATCACAGGAAACAAGCTCTCCATCCTGCAGTTGAATGTGACCCTTTGGCCCTGGATCAAATGCTCCTCTGGGCCGAATACCATGAAGCCTCTGTCCTCTGCACCATGCACTGCTCTGCACTGCACGGACTGTCTGACTGACTGCAGAGGGGGTGGGGGGTTTGATAGGGTGAGGAGTGGAGCAGGGGAAAGTACTGCAGGAGGTGGAAAAAAGGGGTACATGGGGGAGAAAGTGGGAGAAGAAGGGAAGAGACAACAACAGAGGAAAGAGATGATATACACTCAGCATAAGCTGGCTGTAAACAAATACACATTATTGTTCTGTGAAACCACCCAGACACACGTCTTGTTGCACCCTAAATGTGAAACCAGAGATGCTCACTCGCTCTGGCTCTCACATCTCTGCTGCCTGCCCGACTGGCGAGCGACTGAATCGGGGAGAAGTCGCTCCTATTTTTAGCCCCACGCTCGATGGAAGGATGGAAAAGCAAACAGACAGTAGCTGCACTCGCAAAGACAGACAGACAGACAGAGAGAGAGAGAGGGGCAGTCTGTGTGTGTGAGTGAGAGAGGGAGTGAAAGGAAGGGAGGAAGGAGGAGTGACTTACTTGTGAAGTTCTGCAAGTTTGGATCAGTGGCTCACTGCTGTCTGAGGAGGACACATGGCTGGACTGGGTGCAGGGCAGAGCTGGGCAGCTTTATCTCTCCTTAATCACTCCATAGCCTTTTTTTTTTCTCACTTATTATAAGACAGCTTCAGTTCTCTCTTGCACACTGAAGTGCCACACGAATGCCTCTTTGCCTTCTCGAGGGAGCTGAAGCTAAGGAAGGGGCTTACAGGACTATTGCCCCGCCATGGAATGTTGTAGATCTGCGTACAGGATCGTAGGAAGCTTTTCTTCCCCCTCTCGGGTCCGGAGCTGCGGTTCTGGATCCGAAGAGTGCGAGCGATTCTTAGAATTCCCTCAGAGACTGGGAACGTCCAACTGGGAGGACTGTGGCTCTGGAAGTGGTGTAAAAGCCGAGCTGCCACCTCTCGCCATTTAAACTTTTTGCTTTTGCACCTTCACTCATCCAGACGAAGGAATTCAGGATGCGACGCTTTGACAAGCTGAAAAAGTCATTCCCCTTCCTGGCACACTTTCACGTATATCGAGTAAGTCTGGTGTCTACTCTCCCTGGTCCACTTAAGGCTTTTATTATTATTTGGAAATATGACATGAATAGTTGTTACTATAGTCAGGATGACGTGGTCTACCCAGATGTTTGAATATAGCGTTTGTATCATGAATATGGTATGGTGTGTGTGTGTGTGTGTGTGTGTGGAATCTCCAGCTGGACTGAGGCCGTCCTCTGGGAGGAGTTGTTGTTATTGCAGCAGGATGTTAGAACCGAACAGATCTGATACAGGACATGGCTTTGGCCAGGAGACGTGTGTGTGTGAATGTGTGTGAATGTGTGCATTTCTCCACCACGCGGAATGAGTTCAGGCCAGAGGCAATTTCTCAGCAGGGACATCATGTTGTTTCTCTGCATGTGAATTCCTACCCCCCACCCCCGTTTCATACTAGTTTTTGTCTCTTTCTTTTGACTTTGTTCACCGTATTTTCTTGCAGTAAATGTAACTTTGAATGCTTTATGTGAAACTGAAACCCGGTTGGGCTGTGCTCCTTATTTTGTTACTTTTAAAAAGCACACACGCACATTTTTCTGAATGTGGGGAGGTCGAGAAATGACTATTTAGAGCCCTGATACTGGACTTCTGGCCCTGGTTGGATTCCTCAGGGTGCTGGCACAAGTCACACCTAATGGTTTGAACATAGCATTCTTCCTGCTGACCTCCCATCTTCCTCTTCATCCCATCATAGAAGTCAAGATGAGCGCCTGGGAGTGATGCGCAAAGAAGATGTTTTGCATATGACAGCATAGCAAAGGAAGGAAGAACAGCTCCTCCAATAATAATGTCATCTGGTGACGGTATATGATCTTTGTCAGATCAGACACAGCCCATCTTAACTAGCTCTGTTAGTGAATGTATGACAACCTCTTTCTGTGCAGCACCTGTCTCCAAAAAAAGTGTAAAACGTTTTATATATAT
>VMKM01000523.1:215850-313248 GCA_008360985.2 Macquaria ambigua
ATATGTCTGTTAATGAGTTTTGTAAATGAGTTAGCAAGTTGACAGAGAAATATGATATAAGGGCTCAAGCACCTTGATTTTGACCCCTCATGCCTCAGATATGACACTGTCATGGAAAGAGGCCCAAGAGGAAGCTATCTTGCGTCTTTGGCACCGTCCAGTGAAATAACACTCACATGTTGACTGCCAGGGAAGATCAGACTTGGGGCTGCATTGTGGAGGATAAAGGGTGTAGTAGCTCATGGTGTACGCCCCATTTACAGCAGGAGTATGTTGTGCTTTATACGAAAATGTTTCTTTCATGGATGCAAAAGAAAACAAGTTGGTTTGTTTAAAGGTTGTCAGGGAAAATGTTTGCTTTAAACTCCTAATAGTGCGAACTGCAGATCAAATAAACATGCCACATGGTAGGGAGAGCATTTGGCACGGCTTAGCACAGTAGTGGATCGGCCAAACAGACCGCTGTATCGTCTTTCTCGGGGTAAGGGTCAGGCATGATGCAGCAAAATGCAAAATATGGAGACGGATTCAAATGACTGCAACTGTAGTTAATCCTAAAGCCACGGGCAGCACAGGCATTCAGCGTAACCTGTGTCTCTATGAAGTGGATCTTACAGGTTATTATATTATACTGGGTCAGGTTAATAACAGGCTTGTTGTACCTGCTTTACTTGTCAAGCTAACATCAACAACTGTTCTCACATTTGAACAGAAACAAGCTCAGACTATTTTCAGTTGAGCTGTTAAAAGTGGACGGAGCCTCCTGCCAGAGCTGCATGTTTGGATGTTGCTAAAGAGATATCAGCTGACCAACTTTTATGTGCATCGCGATGAATTTGTATCAGGATACGGACATCTGGCATAACCATTGGGGGTCGAGCTCTCCCAGCAGACTGGCCTCAGTCAGACCTCGCATCAGAAAATACAGGACCCCACTCACTTTGTTGAAGCTTTCCATTGAAAAGGCATGGTAGATACATATTGTCAGTGTTTTTGGGGTTGCTCACGTGCAAACATTATCTTCACAGCCCAACATTAGGTGTGTATTTGTGCGAGACAGAAATCCGTCCTTTAACTTCTCAGGTCACAGTCATTAAGCAATAGGAAGTGACCTCTAACCGAGCCCATTCAGACGTTTAAATGACAGAGAGGAAGCCGCGACCCCTCTGACACTTTCCTCCAGACCTTGTAACTTTGGCCCTGCACAGGAAGTTCCTCATTCACAGAGTCTAATTACTACTCAGTGGAGTGACCCCTGTGCCCCAGGGCATCCACCCTAAAGGTCTCCCTGTCAATCTCAGCAGATTAGGAATGTTTGTCATTTTTCTGTGTTCATTAGGTTGGTTTACGGGTTCACTTCCCTGTTGAGATAATACCGTGGACCAGTGTGAGCAGGTGTGATGGAAGAGCACATGAGCTCCTGTAGTGTTTCATCTTCAAAGTTCTTTACTTTAACTTTAACCCCATGAAGAAGCCCATCAGGATTTAAGCCGAATTTCAGCTACGTTTTGTGCTAGTGTCAGCTTGTTACATTAAGTAGACAGTGATGGATGGTGTTTTGAGCTGGGCTGCTGTGTTTTGACGTTGAAGATTGATGACTCTGTGTCATCAAGGGAGGGATGTAGTGTATATATATTGTGGTCAGATTGTTTAGCAGCCTCCCGTTTGTCTTCACTTACACTCATGGACACCAGATGTGCATCTCATGTATCTGTCCAAAATACTACCTTCTTTTTCCAGAGTATGTATCCATCTATTTTGCCGTCAATTGAATATTTTGAAGAAGATAAATTTTATACTAAGTGGTATACTAACACCACAATGATACAGGGTCTCTGTAATCAATGCCTACTTGATACATTTTTAAGTAAAATCAATCAGTCAATTAGTAAAAACAGTCATGTTTTGGCCCACTGACAAGCAGCTCATGCTATATTTGGCCCCTTGCCCTCCATGTCCTTGTTTATGTGATGTCAATTTGGGCAACCCAGTCTGAAGTGTGTGCCTAAGTGTGTGTGTGTGTGTGTGTGTGTGTGTTTTGAGTGTATACACATATTTATAACTAACCGTTAGGTATGTGGACTCTGGTGTAAATGTCTAAAGATCTAAGCAGGTATTTCAGTGTGCTGTAAACAATTACTGGCGGGCACACAATAGATCTGAGCTCAGTTTCCTCTTTTTTTTTTTCCAGAAGAATGGTTTGATTGTTGCTCGGTGACTTTCTATCTGGGTGTATTTAGCAGGTTTGAGACCAAGCACTGAGGAAACTGTTGAAAGAATATTGAATGTTAAATGTTCTGAACTCAGTTTCCTGTATTCTTTGTGTGTGTGTTTTGCAGAAACTGGGCAGTAGCATGCAGTGTGAGGAAGGCACAGAATGGCTGCTGGAGCTGCTGATGGAGGTGCAGCTGCAGCAGTACTTTCTGCGGATCCGAGATGACCTTAACGTCACGCGGCTGTCACACTTCGACTACGTCAAGAACGAAGACCTGGAGAAGATCGGCATGGGTCGACCTGGTGAGAAACTGTGTGTGTGTCTAGTCTAATCAAAGGCCAAATTCTAGTTCAGTTGTGCTGGGATCCTGAAACATCACATTAGACTGAACATAACAAATGTGAGCAAGTGCAGTGGTGGCTGTGCGGTTCAGTTCCTGACCCAGCTGGAAAACTCCCTGGTAGGCTTGAAAAATATTATAGTATGTTGTAATATCGGCCCTGATTGAAGGTAATAGCCTTCACGTACCTGCCTGCCCAATGCAAATGTCCGCTTGTTTTCTTCCGCAGGCTTTAAGAGACCATCACCTTCTCTTTTTCTTTCTACACATTTCTGACTCTTTCCTTTTTAGCCACGCTAGCGGCACGGCTCTAGGGATGGCAATGTCAGTCTGTCAGTTTTGTTCATGATTCCCAGAGGATAAATCCTACTGAATTTGTTGATCTTCTGACTTCTTCTAGCACTACCTTAAGGTTCACATTTGCGGTTTTGAGGGAAATATCTTGACAATTACTGGATGGATAGTCATGGAATTTTTCTACAGATATTCAGGGTCCTAACGATAGTTAGAAACTCTAATGATGCTAATGGTGATCCCTTGTTACAATAACACTTTCCCACTACTTTGTTTATGTCTAAATACTTGCAAAACGAATGACATTCCCATCAGCCTCAGTTGTAATTTGTGTTTAGTGCTAATTAGCAAGTGTTAGCATGCTATCATGCTAAACTAAGATCAAGAGTGGCAGATCTAATTTTTCCTAAGTGGTACTCTTTGCCTCACAAACATAATTTTCAGTCATTAATTATACACTGCGTAGAGATTAAAAGCTAAGTTTAATGAACACTGTCCTTCCAATTTCCTCGTTTCTTTTGTATGACTATATAAAAGGATATTCTACGTCTATATATAACCTGAAGTATTACTTTGTCTGCAGTAATGGCAGTGTGTCATTTGGCTCACCCTCAGCATAGCTGGAGTGAATCCTCCATCACTAACACCCCTAATATCATTTTAAAGGCAGAACTGGTAATTAGGCACAATAGGAAGGGACACTGACGTGCCAAGTGTTTTGTGTGTGTGTGTGTGTGTGTGTGTGTGTGTGTGTGTGTCAGGGATGGCAGCAGTTATGTTCTAAATCCAGTTATTGAAGCCCTCAGGGCCTTGGCTTTTGAGACGCTTAAGACTAATTACACGCACTTCTCCTGCTCATATATTCATTCACATCTTTCTCCTCCACTGAGCTCACTGTTCTCCAGGCTCTCGACCTTTTATTCTTTCTTGTATTTGCTGTTCTTTTCTTTTCATACTTTATCTCCAATCTCTTCTCACATATAGTACGTGTGTGTGTGTGTGTTCTCCCCCCTCTCCCATCCACTCTTTGTGTATTTCTTTATGTCCTTTCATACCAAAGCTGGGTGTTTTGTTTTTAGTTTATTATGTCCTGCTCTGCTTCTTCCAATTATGGTAGATTACTTTACAAATCTTAACTGATCCTGTGAGAAGAAGCAGCTGCAGTCTTCACCCGTTTGTGCTTCCTGCTGACCATCACTGCATTTCTCTTTTGTCTTTTATTCTGTTGATAAAGGACAGAGACGACTGTGGGAGGCTGTGAAAAGGAGGAAAGCCATGTGCAAGCGCAAGTCCTGGATGAGCAAGGTGACAGACATAGACAGGCACAACACACACACACAGGACTCATTTATTATGGTACATGGTATGCTTGACATTATGTCGCCACGGTGGCGTCTGTCTGTCTATCTGTCTGTCTGTCTGTCTGTCTGTCTGTCACAGTGTGGACACATTCATGTGAACACAATAACTTATGAACAATACATGGTAGAAACTTCACACTTTCCCCGTTCAGATGATTTGATCACATTTTGCAACACCTTGCTGAATTAATTTGTGCATCATCAATTTAAAGTATATTAACAAAGACATATCTTCTACAATGCAGCCTTTACCATAGTGATGTCAGTTAGTTTGATGTCTGCTGTTAAGGCGACTCAATACTGCTCTGGCGATAAATCAGGACATACAATTCTTCTTATTTCTAGCAACAAAGGACGTAAGTCTGAGTCAAGTCTCAAGTCTTTAGAGGGCAAGTCCAGACTTGACGTGACTTGCAAGTCAAACTTTTTCCGGTCCATCAATGCTTAGTGTGAAAATTACAAGAGCACAATGGCAGAAATCAATACTTCTTTTTTTCAGTGATTCTTCGATTGGTTCTGTGACTTCTTTTCAAAAGACCAAAACATCTGGATGCATACACATCTGTAGAGAACATTTCTCCAGTGAACAAGACGGCTTGACCCTTCACATGAGGATGAGCACGTCCACATTCACACACTCTCTCTCACACACACACACACACACACACACACACACACACACACACACACACACACACACACACACACACACGAGTCAAGTCACAAGAGTTGGTGACACACACATTCAGAGGATGCTGCATTCACAGAAATGTTGTCTCATGAAGCATAAGGTTTGACCCTTAAAGAGACAGAACGGCGTATCACTGTGACTTATTCACTGTCTTTAAAGAAAGGCTGAAAGATAAAAGATGCACAATGAACAGGTCGCCCATACACAAGCTCATTCAAAACTCTGATGCACCTACACACACACACGGCTCAGAGAAATGAAGTGTGTGAAGGAATACTGAGCAGACATTGCCAGTACTCTGGTGTGTGTGTGTGTGTGTGTGTGTGTGTGTGTGTGTGTGTGTGTGTGTGTGTGTGTGTGTGTGTGTGTGTGTTGGCTGTTCTCAGTGGAAGTCGTGGTGCCCAGAGGACGGTGCTTGCCGTCTATAATTACACCTGCCTGTTTCCCCCTCTGACACCATCCTCAGCTAGAGTAATCTGCCTCCTCAGCCCCCTGTGCGTGCGTGCGTGCGTGCGTGCGTGCGTGCGTGCGCGCGCGCGTGTGTGTGCTGCCATAGTCACAATCTTTTGAATGTCGCGCCTCCTATTTGAAACCCACACTCGCCACACAGTGACCACAGTGGTATGGTGTTTTTAAAAAGGTCTGCAGCATTATGTCATGTCTGGTCCAGTGTGAATGTGAAACCACACACCGCTTGCTACTGTTTATATCTGGCCAGTCAAACATGTGTGGCACTGGGGGGATTCATCGACACCTCTTTTTCACTGACGGTACCATTTCTGAGTACTGACCTTTGTTCATCAGCCAGTAATGAGTTCACATTGGTTTCATTTCCTTCACTGGAGTGAAACAATGTTAACTTACTGCTCTAGATTCAAGTTTGACTCTACCGATGAGAAAGACGCCTGGTGTGTTATTTGATATGTAGCACCAGTTTCTGTGCATTCTTATTTTGGGCCTCCAAACAAAGGTTTCCCTTAATGGCTCTGCACAGCACACACATTGTAACGGGTTCAAATTTAGGAGAAGGACTCGCACAAACACACACACACACACACACACACACACACACACACACACACACACACACACATATTATGCACACAGAAACATTCAGGTCACTTAATCTAATAGTGCTTCTTAATGAGTACTTCCTAACAGCTAAGTCATTCCGGCTGTGTTGTCAGCGCTTAAGCCAAGAGGCAGGAAATGTCTCTATCTCCCATAATGGTGTGTGTGTGTGTGTGTGTGTGTGTGTGTGCATGCATGTTTTTGGCACATATGCATAGTTGCTTACTGACAGCATATCCATTAGTTTTTGTTGAAAACATTCCACCATATGTGTTGTGCATGTATACTGTAGTTTTGTGTGTGTGTGTGTGTGTTGGGGTTAGAGAGGCTGCTCCTTATGTCCTCAGGCCCAGATAAAAGCCCAGGGATCACTGTTCGGTGGTGGTGATTAATTATGCTTTGAAGCTTCAGCACCTACAGTGGATTTATTGGCTCTGTAGGTATGCAGAGGGGCCCGACGTGCACTTCCATAAAAAATGTAACTACACATAGGGGGCCACATGGGCTACATTGAGACTGCAACAACTGTCCTTGGTCTGCCTTATGTAGCTGTATATTTTCTCTTACTGTGTCTGTTGCCAGTATAGTGATGTAGATGTCATGCAGAAGGTTGAAGAAAAGCTAAGTTATCTTCAAGCAGTGCAAACCTCCTCCTTGGCGCCATGGTTGCTAACATCACAAAGTGAACAAGATGTCATGCATTATCACAGCCTGATAATGCATCACACTTCCATCTAGTGTTGCCGCAGGCCTACAACAGCAATCCTGTGTGTGGGAGGGGAGAGCAGACAAGGGAGAAAGAGTGATAAAGTGGAAAAAAGAGTTTGGAAAAGAAATGGAGAGTTCATAATTGAAATGAGCATCTGGTATCTTCCCTCCATCTCCACCCACACTCTCCAGCCCAGTGTCTCCTGAGTGCAAAGTGACCAGGCAGATAGCTCAGTGACTAATAAAGGTGTAAGATAAAACACAAGTGTGTCCCTTCGTGAGAGACTTTTCAACCCACCGGGCAGTTGTAAACACTTTTATACGTTTATCCAATTAGGGTTCATACTGTTGTTTAGAAGCAGCGCAATTCATCTCATTGTTATTGTCATTTTACTTGTGTACAACGAAACATGTTCTATGCATCATGCATCTAAAGATAGAAGTTTTATTAAATAACAGTATAAAAATAATAATAGATGAATAAGCAAATAGTTTGATAGTCATTTTCTTGGCTCTAGCCCACCACTCATGCTTGTTTCTCCCTTTTTCCTCTTCAGTATTGGACCTTTTCACTACTGTTTTACAGTTGAAACACACTTTTTGACACTATTTCACCTTCCTCCTTGTGTTTCTCTCTAGGTGTTTAGCGGCAAGCGTCCAGACGGAGGAGACTTCCCCCAGCAGGGCCAGCCGGCCTCTTCTTTTCGTAAGCTGTCTCCCACACCTCCACTGGGCCTGGGGGATGGAGTCCTGGCCACACAGCCTGGCGGCGGCGGTGCTCCTCTTGACGGGCAGCAGCAGCAGCAGGCTCTGACCTGCCTCATCCCAGAGAAGGATCTGACGCTGTTTGAGAAGCTGGGGGACGGCTCCTTCGGTGTAGTGAAGAGAGGAGAGTGGCTGACGCCTGCAGGGAAGGTGGTGAGGAGAGCCGCACTTTTAATGTATTTAGTTCTCTTAATAAGTATAAAAAACTCCTGTATGCTGAAGATATTTGTTAGAAAGAACTGGGGCATGACCACACCACCACAGCTCTTTTGCATAAAACGTGTGCCTTGTTTGCATTTTGTATGCTGATATAGGAATAAATAACAGCAGGTGCATGAATCTGTGTACTCATACTGTCTTCATGATGTGAAAGAGCACTGAAAGTGTGGAGAAAAAGGCTGAATAGTATGAAATCATTTTGAACTGTCATCCGTCCTCGTTTCCAGCTGAACGTAGCTGTGAAGTGTCTGAAGACAGACGTGCTCAGCCAGCCCGATGCTCTGGAGGACTTCATCTGTGAGGTCAACGCCATGCACTCCCTGGACCACCAGAACCTCATTCGCCTCTACGGTGTGGTGCTCACACACCCAATGAAGATGGTAGTGGACACACAGAAAACTCACACACACAGGGAGGACAGACAGACATAAACACACATAAATGCACAGGTAGCTTATTCCTGACTCCCCTGTACTCTCACTCACACACACTCACATACTGAACACAAATGCCCCTCTCAGGCACCCCCTCAGGTTGCTTCATGACCTGTTTGAATCAAGGCAAGCATCTTAAGGCCTTTGTCATGACCAGAGAAAGTGATGGAGGGAAGAAGGGAGACAGGAAGGGAGGGGAGCAAGTAGATGGAGGACTAAAATAAGGGCTGACATTTCAGCCTTATTGTTTTTATCCCACTATTACCCTCTAGTTATTTCCTCTGGCGTGTTTTTGATTCATATTGCCAAATGGTTTTTGGACCATGTTATGATTGCCAGTGTCTCTTTCTCTTCTTTAGTTTCTTCTTTTTGTTAGATTCTCCTTCTTTGTCTACGTTTCATCCTCCTGTTCTCACTTCTTCTCCTCCTTTCATCTTTAAATCACACCTCTTTCTCTATTCTTTCTACATCATCTATTCCTCTGTCCTTTTGCTTTTTGCTCCCACGTTCCCCTTTTCACCCACTCCTCTCTCCGTGTTCTGAAGGTGACTGAGCTGGCTCCTCTGGGTTCTCTGCTGGAGCGTCTGCGATGTGTCCGTCCACAGGGCCCAGTGCTGATCCACACTCTGTGTCAGTACGCCGTGCAGGTAGCCTGCGGCATGGCCTATCTGGAGCAGAGGAGGTTCATCCACAGGGACCTGGCAGCCAGGTGAGGGGCCAGAGAGCTTTTTAAGGTGGACTTAATACGTTTTAGCAGCCATAAATTATTTTTTTAAAGAGGGTGTATTCTTCACATTCTCTATAAAACCTATTTTTCTTTTACTGGTATGTTGAATTATTTATATTGCTTCTCCTTCTCCTCCACCCAGAAACCTACAGGCTATTACAGGGAGACTTGGCCCATAGGCAGTATGAGTCACTGGTTGGCTGGCTGCACTGGGTGGTCTAAGTTCTTGGTCTTGCCCAAATTCATCACTTTCACTTAACTGCTGACACTATGTAGATTCTTGAGAAAATCTTAATGGCTGGTAAAAATGAGTCATTTTCCCAGTTGAAGCTGTGATAAAATGGTAATGACTACATGTGGCTGTTACAGCATGCCAAACACTTAGAAGATTTCTGAAGCTGTGGTTTTAAATGCTGGACCTTCGAAGTTATGATCCTGCTGATTTTATAACCTACCTTCTTAATACATGCCAGGTTTATTTGATGCCTTCAGTTTAAGCCTGCAGGAGGTCCTGAGTTGTAGGGCTGCGTTCAGAATAGGACACTATGCACACCATGCTAAGTGTACTGTAGTTGTGTGGCACCTGGACTATATTTTATATGACTGGATCACATTCTGAACGTTGCTCAGAACTGACTATTACAACTCTGTTTCTTGGCCGTCTTTAGGAACATCCTGCTGGCCTCCGCTCACAGAGTGAAGATCGGTGACTTTGGCCTGATGAGAGCGCTGCCTAACAACCATGAGCACTATGTCATGCAGGAGCATCGAAAGGTCCCCTTTGCATGGTAGGTGGACTGAGAGCAACACAATGACCAAAGCTGTGCTGGGATGCAGTCCAGGGATGGAGTGGTTTTAGGGGTTAGGGTGGGAACCTGATTTATTTCATTGCAGGTTTCCACAGAGAAATCTGATCGGTCACAGCTGCATTCCAGCCATGCTGATAATTCTTCTAAAACAATGCTTTTTTGTTTTGTTGGTTTTTTGTTTCTTTTCCAAATCATGTCTCACCCTAGCTATCAATATATCTTTCTTTCTACTGTTAAGTTTAAGTTTCCAAACACTGCAACTTTTAAAAAAATGCTTTTAATGTTCCAGTAGCACCATTGAAAAACTAAATACATTCTCTGCCCAAGGTGAGGATTACCTTTGGACAGACTTGCAGATAACTGATTTAATGTACAGTGCATGTTAAAGTTTGTTGTCCGTCCTGCTGCAGGTGTGCCCCAGAGAGTCTGAAGACCAGAACGTTTTCCCATGCTACAGACACGTGGATGTTTGGAGTCACTCTCTGGGAGATGTTCACACATGGCCAGGAGCCCTGGCTGGGACTTAATGGGAGTCAGGTAAACATGCACAGAAAACCACATACAGTATATATACAAAAACATCTTGAGGCTGAAGTAACACAGGCAGACCCACAGCACTAGTTGCATTTATTCACATCTACACTGATATATTCTTCACTTGTCCTCTTTGTCCCTTAGATCCTGCACAAGATTGATAAAGAAGGTGAACGCCTCCCTAAGCCTGAAGACTGTCCACAGGATATCTATAACGTCATGCTGCAGTGTTGGGCTCAGAAACCAGACGACAGACCTACCTTTGTCGCCCTGCGGGAGTTCCTGCTTGAGGTAGGAGAGCTGTCATTTGGGTAACCAAAGGTGTCTGTCCAGGCTATTAGATATGAGGGTTTTTTTTTTAGCTGTTAAGAATACAGTGTATTACTTAGCTCTCCATGTCTATGCAAGTCCACTAAGCAAAAGACAATTGATGGTGATCTGATGGTGAGGTCAGTGTTCCCTCAGCAATCCATCATTGCATATGTGGACTTTTAGCTCCACCTAGTGGAGTTACTGCAAAGTAGAAATGGAAAAATGCCCTCAGCTGGAAGGACTATGACAACCAGCTTCCAACAGGGCCCATTCATAAAAGTCTGCTGTGTTAAAAATGACTTCAGTGTCTTGTGTATGTTTTTTGTTTGTCTTCATATGTGTTTTTCAGACCATGCCCACAGACATGTGTGCTCTGCAGGACTTTGACGAGCCTGACAAACTCCTGATCCAGATCAATGACGTCATCACCATCATAGAGGGGAGGTGGGTGTTGATAAGCTTGAAGAAGAAGCCTTCCTCCACATTTGTAACATTTACCTAACAAACCCACCTGCCATCTTCATTATGATAAATACTGTTTAAAGGGGAAATAAACGTACTAAATTCTAACAGCCTACAGGTCTTTAACAGTGACCTTTTAGATATTTTGACTTAAGTAGCTCATCAGTGCTCACTAATAAAAAGATACTGAATTTCTATTAAACTGAACACACTACATTGTAGATATTAAATTGTTAAATGCCCAGTAGAATTATTTGGTGTGGTAATGCCCTACAGCGTCCTGCTTCATCCTCAGTATTTCCATGTCTTCCAGGGCAGAGAACTACTGGTGGCGAGGTCAAAACAAGCGGACCCTTAAGGTCGGACAGTTCCCCAGAAACGTGGTGACATCAGTAGCGGGTTTGTCAGCTCATGACATCAGCCGGCCGCTCAAGAACAGCTTCATCCACACAGGACACGGAGACATCAACCCTCATCGCTGCTGGGGCTTCCCTGATAGGATCGACGAGTAAGGACCAGCTTCTGTTTGTTACCTTATAGTGTTATGTGAATTTCATAAGGTCTAAATGTCTCATCATTATGTCCCATGTTGGAAGTTGTAAAAGTCTGGTTAGTTTTTGCTGAGGTGTAGTCATAAACACTCACCAATAGATGGCAGTAGCACAATATTATAAATGTCCAACTTATTGCAACATGTCCAACTTATTGCAACATTATAACACATCCAGGTTAGTTAGATTCATTATAATGACATTTACTGTAAGTCTGCCCCTCTCTTCACTCCAGTTTGTACCTCGGTAACCCCATGGATCCTCCTGATGTCCTCGGTTTACAGCTCAGCGGTGCTCGGCCCACACAGCTACCAGGACGAGCTAACAGTGAGTAAAAGAGCTCCATGTGAAGACCTAAACCATGCCATAATAGTGATGATTTTTATTTACAAATACCGAGAATAAACACTCTCGTAAGACCATTCAGCATCCACCATCTCTGGGTTCAAACTCTTCAGTTGCTACCACTGATCCGGACCCGATTAGCATTTAGCTCATGAGCTAAAAGTCAGAGCTGGAACAGGGTTGGTACTCCAGCACTGAAAATGCACTCTGCAGGCCTCACTTTAAAGGCCCATTGTGTCATTTTTTGATCATATATCTCAATTACAGATACATGTTCGCATTCTGCTCAAAATAACGTGTTATTCTGAACTGATAATTAAAAGTATAGAACTATAAACGTAAGATTCCACAATTAAAAGGTGCGGCTATCCTGTTTTTTTACATCATAGATTTTGGGTTTATATTTTAAGGTTATGTCAGTGCAGATCTTGCACCAAACAGCTTGCTTTTCATTTGCTGGCAAAGCTTTCATATGCAATCTGACATTTGCTTCCTGCTTTTTTCTCTAATCTTCCTCTCTTTGCTGCTGTCTTTTTTTTCTCTGTTGCTGTTTCTCCTTTGCGGTATTTGCTTTTATTTTTCCAGAGGAGCCTCCTCCCCGCCCTCCTCAACCAGCAGTGTTAATCAAGAGTAAGTCTGGTTTCCCTCAGCAGCTCCTCACCCATTGCTCCTGCCCTATCTGTTCCCTCCTAGCTCCACTCCTCAAAGGTACATCCCATATTTGTTTTTGTCTCTCCTTTGCCCGTCTTTGCAGTGATTCTGTCATCCCAGTATTTTCTTTAACATCGTCTCTCCGTCTTTCCACCCTTGTGTCCCTCTAACAGGTGTGCAGTGTCCTTGCTGTGCACTATAGGACTAACTTCGAACCTGGAGACTTGTGTGGAGTGTGTCTTGTGGTGTGAAGTGATCTTAAAGAGCATGGGTGTCATCACTCTCTAATATGTTTTAATTCGAGTAATGAATGTACTGTGT
The DNA here is from genome assembly GCA_008360985.2 of Macquaria ambigua. Lineage (NCBI taxonomy): Eukaryota > Metazoa > Chordata > Actinopteri > Centrarchiformes > Percichthyidae > Macquaria > Macquaria ambigua. The sequence goes on from VMKM01000523.1 coordinate 228,661, forward strand.
GTTTGTGTCTCCAGAGCCTTGCTATGACCCAGTAAACGATGATGAGGATCTGACTTCGGCAGGACTAAAGAGATTATCACTTCGGAAAACGGGTTCTGTCAAAGGCTTAAAACTTAAACCCGCTGCGTGGGTCTCTGCTTCCAAACAGGGGAGTGGCCGGGTTTCAGGCTCAGGCCACATCCTCAACAGCGAAGTGTCCCTCATTGACTTTGGGGAGGAATTCCCCCCGCCCACACCCTCCCCCTCCCCTTCCCCTGTGGTTGAAATTCAGATTCCTTCCCTGGCAAAGCTAGCTTTGGAAGCAGAGAACATCCTGGACCGGACTCCGCCTCAGAGTCCGTCTAGATCGTTGCCCCGCCCCCTTCACCCTACGCCAGTAGTGGACTGGGATGCTCGGCCATTACCCCCACCCCCGGCCTATGACGATGTAGCCCAAGACGAAGACGATATGGAGGTACGGTAGGAGGTGATACAGCACATTTCACATTATGCCAATATGTCATAAATAGGATGTTTATCTCTTTTCTGATATCACCTCGATCCACAGCAGAATGTACTGAAGTTGTAAACCTTCTTTCTCCACAAAGGTGAGCTCCATCAACAGCTCGGAGCAGCAGCATGAAGAGGAGCAGAGTGATGTCTGTAATCCAGATGAGGCTCTCTCCTCTGGACAGAATGTGGAGGGTGAGGCTCTTGTCTCCAGGGGTCCAGACAGACCGGGCCTGGACGACAACCTCTTTCTCCCCAGCAAGCAGAGCCAGGGCCTGTCCACCTCCTTCTCCCAGTCAGTCGAGATCTTCCAAGAACTCCAGCAAGAATGCATGAGAAGGCTCAATGTACCGACTGTAAGTGCTGCGCAGTCGAGCTCGCCGTCCCAGAGCTCAGCCTCGTGTCCCCAGACTCCACAGACCCAGGAGGGACACCAGCAGAGCGTCCTCTTCTCCAATGAGGACAAACCCCAGATCCCCCCACGTGTCCCCATACCCCCTCGCCCCATAAAAAGGGGCGACTACACATCGGCTCGCTGGTCAAGGGATCTCTCACTGTCACCGACGCCAGCTGACACCACAGAAGATGTTTCAGGCCCAGACCAGGACCGGCCACCTCAGATCCCTCCCAGGGACCCTCTGTCCCAGCCGGGCTCCAGGACTCCCAGCCCCATGGGCCTGGTAGTGGGCTCCCCCCAGCAGAGAGTCTATTCTGTCAGCCCCACCACCATGCAGGCTCCCCTTACCTCCTGCCCCTCCACACACACCTACGGCTCCTACCTCTCCACCTCTCCAGGTAAACTCATGCCTACCACACACAGCTTTGCCTCAGATCCTAAATATGCTGCACCCAAAGTGATCCAGGCCCAGGGGAAGGACGCCACCAGCAAGGGCCCCTGTATCCTCCCCATCGTCCGTGATGGACGTAAAGTCAGTAACACCCACTATTACCTTCTCCCAGAGAGGCCCCCATACCTCGATCGCTTTGACCGCTTCTTCAGGGAGGCAGAGAGCCTGCCTGCCAGCAGAGGGGAGGAAAGGCATGTACGGCAAGCTAACACCGCCACTGTCAGACCCATGGTGGTCAGCAGCCAGACACTCCAGGGACCCGCCCAGGGACAGGGGCTTGTCCAGCCTGGCGAGCTGAAGACTAATTTCTCCTCCAACAATAACAGCAGTCTGGGTGGGCCACGGTCAGGGATGAAGACATCTGTTAGTCTCCCTCGCGTCTGTTCAGACGGGCTGACAGCACTGGTTGTCACTGCTTCCTGCACCAGGACAGACGGAGGAGGGAACTCAGCTGACAGGGTGAAAATGGTAAGGTCAGAGATATTTGGATTGCCTTTTGCAACTTCTCATTTGAAATAAACTGTATAATTTGATTTAGATCATGTGCTGAAAGATTTTTATTGCTTCAGTAATTAAAGTGCAAAGCTTACTCAGTCTTTCTCATGATGGATGTCAAACCCCTGCAGTTGAATAGTTTAACTGCAATATATCGATGACCTCATGCCCCCCTTAATGCTACTTTGATTGCTTTTTTGTAAATTAGGTAAAAAGTACAGTCCTTAAACTAGATAGCCATCTGTTCTTAGTTTCCTTTCACCAGTATGGGAGCATATGGTTCCATTATTATGAGATGAAGTCATTATCACACAGCTAAAACATCAGTACAATGTTCAGGGTAATCCAGTGGGATTGGTCTAAGAAGTAAAATGAAGACTTTAAATGTGATATAGTAGAGTGCGGTGCAGATTTGATTTATGGCTTGCTTGACTCCTGTCAGCATTTTCTCACAGTTAATGCAGCTTTTGTATGAAACATTATGGTGTAGTATATTACATTTGCTTGTGCACTGAACACAAGGGGGCAACAGAAGGTCATTTTTATTGGTGGTCCAGTCTCCCTCTCTGTTAGAGACTGAGAGAAAGAAAGAGCAATTTGCAATTTCTGGCACATACAGTAGCAGCTTTTAACTGCTCAAATCTGTTCTAATTGAACAGATGACCTCCCTATTCAGCTTTAAATCATTATCAGAACCAAATTATGGTATATAACGTTTTCAAGCTGGAGCTGAACTTGTGAAAGCCAATGAGTCAGACTAATTAAATGCCATTTGAATATCTTTTCTGTACATAACTTGGTAGCACACAAATACTTTTTTCCATTCCCATCCAATAAAAAAAGCACAAAAATTATATGACTTCTCATAACTTATTTAACAATATGCCAGCAATCTTTGGAGACAAAGGCCATATTAATTTTTGCTGCGAGTTGAATTTAAAAGATGAAGAACCAGAGTTTGATTGGTTTCTTTTTGCCGGCCAATTGATTCTGACACCCATTGAACAGAATCACTGTGAAACACCGAAGGCACCACATCGATCAGGCACTTGGCATTTTGTAATGGATACTGAGATCTGTGGCCGCACACGAGGTGCAGTGAGAATGTGGGATCATATATACACTGTACTGCAGAGGAGGTAGAGAAGTAGACATTCACTACACATTTACTAGCTGTAGAGGTTTAAACACTAGAGTAGTACCAATGAATAAATAAAATCAATGACTATGCTGCTGGAAACGCAATGTCAGTATTATCTTGTTGAAATTAGACTTGGATAAACATAATTAGTAAAACTCAGACAAATATAATTCAGTTTGTAAAGTGATGGGAACTGTTCAAAAAGCCTCATCAAATCCAGTGATGCTTAACTCTCAACTTTTTCAGGTGGCACTTGTCCAAACAAAAGAACTTGGATAAGTGCCAAAAAGGTTAAAAAAATTTTTTTTTCCAAGTAGAAGAATATTACTTCATTGTCAGATCTGGAAGTGTCTGTACATGAGGGATTAATGCTAAATTGATACAAATGATTTAATCTCAAAGAAAGGACCCTGCAGTGTGTGCAGGTGTTCCTGAGGTGTTGATTGTTGAAGGTAGTACTTACTGAGGCCCATCAAGTGAAGAAGTGAGGGATCAGAGCCAGGGGAATATAAAAGTGTCGTTGGATGCTGCAGAGGCTTAAAACTGTTGATGTTGTGTGATTCAGGTACAGGAGGCAGTTCATGGTGTCACAATAGACGAGTGTCAAGCCGCCCTCCAGAACCACAACTGGAATGTCCAGAAAGCTGTGCATTATCTAAAGGTGAGAGCATTTATTAGTACGCTATGAGAAAGCTCCTATATCTGTTGTTCATACTGTGATTCTACAGTAATCGCAATAATAAACAGTTTTCATAAAGGGATCATATGGAGCCTGGAAACTGACATCATGTAGTAAAACGTGATCAGAAAATTCAAAAATATAACTGAACACATCAATAAATAATACAGATAGTTCAATAATTAAAATGAAGTGTAAAAAGAAATATAAGGCTTTATATTTTCTCTAACATTCAGTCAGTAAAAAAGAAAAGATTAAAGTGATTGATTAAAGAAATTAAAACTTAATTTATTTTACACTGCTATTCATCTTTTACTAGCTCATTTTATTTTTCAACTCCTTAGTTCTCCTATCTTTTTGGTCTTTGCACACATTTAATCATCCGTTTCCTATTTTCCCCCATTCAATATTTCCCATTTTCCTCATGCTTATATGATAATGAGATGGGCGTGTCCATGTATGTCCAGGGCAGTGATTGGTTCAGGGTGTGTGTGTGTGTGTTCATGTGTGTAATGTCAGTGGAGCAATTGAGACTAAGTGTGCCTATAGCTAGCTTAACTGAAAACACTGAGCCCCAGCCTTTTCAGCTAGCTATGTGGCTAAAGTTAACTTTCATCATAGAACTACACAAACCAGTGCATGTACTGTTAATCAGCTATATACTGTACTGCATGTAGCATCACTGTATAAACTCTTGTAACAGTAGCTCACACATTTTAGCGGGCAAGCTAATGCTAACAAAGTTAGCTAGCTAAAGTTGGAAGTTCACAGAAACTGTACTTATCTTGAAAACATCAAGGACTACAATAGAAAGAAGTCTTGGACTCTTGTGTCATCCTTCACATTTTGTAGATGTGTATGCTTTAATGTTTTCTTTCTTATAATGTCACTTCTAAACAGTTAAGTTTTAATTTATTTTTAATTAACTGATTGGAGGTATAAGGAAAAAACAATAGAAATCGTCTCTATTTTTGATCAGCTGGTTGGAGGTTAAAGGAGAAGACCAAAAGCTTTATATTTCTTTTTATACCTCATTTAAATTTAACCAATAGTATTATTTATTGACATGTCTGATAACCTTTTAACGGCTCGTCTGTTTTTTGTGCTCCACAGTAACAAAGTACCATATAAACAAAAACAGTTCATAAATAACATTCCAGACATGAAATAAATATTCACATACAAAGTCAGGAGCAAATAAAAAATAATATTAGTCTCACACTGTTAAAACAAAAAAGTAAGCTGTCACACTGAAAGGCAAGCTGAGTTGGTAAAAGTAAGGGCAACAAACATTTCCTGGTTCTGGTCCATCAAATAAAGACCCTATGAAGTGGACGATTATGTTGCAGCACTGCAATTACTAAACGAGAACCAGAGTCCTCAGTTGTAAACACTGCCGTACTGCAGAAGGGTCCTTAGAGATCCGGTTCATTGCATGTCGGGTCAGGCCTCGAGTCCTTTCTGTAATAACTTTTTTGTACAGAATATAACTGCAAACTGGCAGTCATTCAGAGTTGTTGAATGTAAGTTTTACTTTATAGGTTCATATCAGGATATGATAAGAGCAACTTTGTTGAACCTTTAGGGAAAATCAGGTCATTGCTGCTGCAATGAGCTGGCTATAAATAAAGAAAGCATACAGACACTCTGATGTGTCTACAGCAGTAATCAGCACCCTCTTAGCTGCCTGTGGTTGGGGCCACTGTGGCAGGATGGAAGATGTGTTTGGATGGCAGTGGGTGCAAGGGAACACTTGAGTGCTCCCTAATAGTGGCGGCAAAGTTTAGAAGATGAAGAAAAATGCAATCCAAAGGTCTCAGATTCAATCGGAGCTACAGAAGTGTGTTTGAAGAAGACACCGAGCTTCTATTAAGACTGAAATAACGTTACAGTATGCTTACTGGTGCTGCAGTCACACCCGCCTGAAGGACTAAAAAAAGATCTCATCCCTTCTCCCTCCTGGTTTCTTTGTACGATTGTTCTCATCTTTGTTTTTTGTGCGTGTCTCTGCAGGTGGAGCAGTTGTTCTGTTTGGGTCTGAGGAGCAGGCCAGAGTGTCTAAAGCTGCTGGAGATGTGTGACTGGAACCTGGAGATGGCCAGCACTCAAATGTTAGATAACTATGGATCCACAACAAGACAGAGGTACTGTAGTCGATTCTGTAGCTTTGTTTGCTCAACTTTGACTTCCCACATAGAATCTATAACTTTTAATGGACTGTACTCTCATATTTCTGGCCAGCAATGACTATCCATCCACCCAACTTTATTTAATACTTTAGTGGTGTCTCTTCATATAGCACCCACAACCTCTAATCTACATGTAAAACTTGGTTCAGATATTTAATCTTGTATCTGTGGCATTTTGTCCATCATAGGCTACGTTCACACTGCAAGCCTTAGTGCTCAATTCAGATTTATTGCTCAGATCTGATTTTTCTGTTTGGCACGTTATTTTTTAAATGTGGCCAATATCAGTTTCCAGTATGAACTGGTCACGGTCCTGAACCGACCCGCTCTCTGTTGAGAGCTGCGCATGTGCAGTACTGATCGGGCAGGACAGGATTCACTGAGTGACTCCAGAGTGACGTAAAAGTCGCATGAATTCTGAAATGACTGTTCAGACTTGCAAAAAATCCGACCTGTATTTGATTTAGGACCACATATGAAAGTGGCCCAAATCAGAATTGAAAAGATCAGATTCCATGTGAGTTGTGCTGTTCATGCGATTATAAAAAAAAAAAAAGATCTGAGTCCCATATCAGCAAAAAAATAATAAAAAAATCAGATTTGGGCCACTTTTGCCTGCAGTCCGAACGTAGGCATAGTGTCAGTAATGTTCATGTTTGGACATTGTTTCCGGAAATTGAATTCAGTCACTTGCTCCACATGCTGCCCTGATGTCAATTTAGTCACATCTGTCTATGGAAAACATGCCATTAAAATGTGCTTCCTAGCTGGGCTTAACTGCTGGAGATTTTACCTCCAAATATGAATTACTGCAAGTTAACTGAAAAAGTCAAGAGCAGACATATAGAGAAGGGAGACAGGCAGCCGTGTGATGCAATGAGAATGCTGGTGTGCTATGTTAATGACGTAAGAATCATATTTGGCTGCGAGACTGAGAAGGTTTTCTTTTCTATAGAAAAATATATTATGAAAATGTTTGTTAAAGCTTGAACAATTTGATGTGTAACTCGCTTCAAAAGTGGAAGTCTCTCTTGCAAGACAATGTAAATATCATTCAAGTTATTGAGGATTTAGCATTTCATCTTGGGATTTTTTTCAATCTAATCTAAAGCTTTTTTATATTTGCAGACGGTGACAGAAATCTCAAGCTGCTGAGCTCTGAATGGAACTTCATCCTCGGTAAAACATCATCAGAGGAGGTGAATCTGCTCCTGACCCCTTCCCGTTTATGCTCCAGACACACCTCCAGTCAGATGACTGTAATTTGACTGTGGAAGAATCAAGCAGCTTTTCAATGAACTAGCACAAAATACCAAACTTCATTATGGCTCCATTCATGCTTAACATGACACTGCAGAGAGATACTTAGATCTTTTCTTTCTTTAATGGCATCAAAAAGCCAGTTTGAAAGTGAATCTGAAGAGGCCAGAATGAGTTAAATAGTACACTATACACAGTAGCACTGTGTATATAAAAAAGGTCCATGCTTTGCCATGAGGTCAGAATATGCCAAGAAGTAGTACAGTTTGACTGAAAACTGGTATCTCATTTAGTGAACCATGTCAGAATTTAATCTAAATACTGTATAGTGTATGTGCGGAGAGTTCATAAAAAAAAAATCATATTGTACCTCTAGCACGTAAAAGCACAACAACATACAAAGCTAGTATTTAATTGGTTCTCCAGGCCACATCGTGAAGGAAATCATTTGGCCCGTTTACAGTTTAAAGAGGGGTGGGGATATGATTATGCTGCTGAAAGCCGGTGGAGTCGAGGAAAAATGTGCAGGAAAAAAATGCTGTTGCAAAAGAAACGTTTAGACTTCTCTACAATAAAAAAAAAACTGCACGATCTGTGCTAAAAGTCAAAGGTCAAACCAGTCCAGTCTGGAGCTGAATCTAGAGAATTCATGCAAATAGATCAGAGAAGCAGTTTGTCCAAGATTCACTTCTTTTAAAGACCTACAAAACTGTAATTTATATTCAAAGGGTGTAAGCAGTATACCCTTCATAAAGAGACATTTATGTATTTGTGAACAAAAAAATTCTATATTATTTTAATATATTTTGAACACATACACTCAGAGACAAGAGAAGACTGTTATGTCCATTACTGGGCAGGCAATTATTAAAATTATTTAAATGCATTACACCTTGAGTTAAACACAGACACACCTATTGTCAGTGGAAACTTCCTACACCCCAGATGTAGTCTTTCCTCATTCCTTCCCTCTAAGCACTTTGCACACACAACTCCTGTGCATCAGCTGAAAACTCCTGCCAGCTTGGTATTTTCTGCATGCGCCCAGACTACGTTGGCAGCTAATAACAGCAACGTCCTGAAATTTGCCCCAAGGCAGAGATCCTGTCCCATAATCATCACTTAAAACCACAACAGTGGTATTTTGGTCAGCAGCTTTAGGGGCAATAATTTAAAACTGGACGGACGTGTCAGCTCTGGGTGAACTCACTGCTGGACGTGCCAATACAACTTTGTCTGGGTATCGTCACAGTAGAGCCCTCAGCAGTGAATGGTTGCAAACTCAGTCAACATAGGAAGTTTTTGGGCCTATACGGCTTTTGTTCTCCAGTTTTATTCCAGATGCACTCAGTGTGTGAGGAGTCGACTCAAGGAAGGGAAATAAATGGCATTCCACATGCTTTGACTTCTAAAATTCTCTTTTATGAGGTCAACTAAATGTCAAAAAAACAATACTTTACAGAGAATTTATGGTCAACACGCATGATCCCTACGGTACTTCTCTCTATAGAAAAAATAACCCTCTTTGCCAACTGGTACCCATCTATTTAAATTACAATATAAATGTGTTACGTCCACATGCAGACACGGCTTTGCTCCAAACCAGCCACTCCATATGTCCACAAAAATGCCAGTATGTGACAGGTCTGAGCACAATCTGTTTGGGCAGAAACTTCAAATGGCCTCTGAAAGAGCTAATATAGAACCACAACAAGCCTGCTATCTGCCTGGGAAAATAAAGAGGCTTCAAAACGTGTTTGGAATATCTTTATAAAGGATGTACATGACTGATTTTGGATGAGAACATCCAGTGAAAACTTCCTCCCGTGTTCAATAAGGCTGCTCTAGAACCTCTACCCTCCCAGTCTGACCATCCATCAGTGCCATCCAGTTGTGTAAAAAGAGCTTTCACCTCTGTCATGATGCATCCTAGTAATTGAATGCATAGGAAACACTGTTTTCAGTATGAAGTGTTTGGTGACTCAGTTTTCCTCCCCAGAGTAGGATGAAGTTGTTCTTAAACACTGAGTCAGTTTTGCCATTTTCCCCTCTGATGTGTTATGATCAAGCTGATTGTTAACCAGTGCATAAGGACAACTTGATGTGGGGGCCGCCTCCACAGTCTGTTCATGTGTTGTTTGTCTTTATACCAAGCTGCTGTAGTTGTATTGAAGGACTGAAGTGAACCTTGTGGTGTTATGATCAACCCAAAGCAACGTTCTCCTGTTGTGGTGTTGAGACTCTGATGTTAGAAAACTCTGTTCAGTTCTGTTTAGTCTTTGTTCGCCAGATCTGTTTCTTCAGAAACTGTCTGCTATTTTAAGTCATTTACATTGTTTTTGCTGTTTTTTCCTTCAATCCAACTTGCCATTTCTTCCTCATTTGTATGTATTTGCTTCCCAGAATGTGTTTTATTTTAAATGCCTACTGTACAGTTGGTTTTCATTGTTTCTCTCCTCCTGGGTTGATGGAAATGTTTGAGAAGTTCATGCTGCCGAATTTATATATGTATTTTTTATTAAAGAATGAATTATTTTTTACCCCTTTTCTTCTGTTTATTCATCTTGTTTCTGTCACTTTAGTTAACTTTTGAGTATCAAGTGCTGCTTAGGAGATATCATGCTGGATTTTGTTTTTACTAAATTAAGACATGCAAAGGAGCGCTGTGTGGAACATAAGAGCTAATTATTACAATGAGATAAATACTGCATTAATTAAACTGAAAGCATTTTAATAGCCACTGAAATGTTTCGGTGCTTTTAGTATTAATTAACAAGCACCACATTAAGCCTCTAGAACGAAAATCGGTCACTCATCAGGTTTTGTTACTTGTCATCAAATGTATAAAGTTTAAAGTGCTGAAAAAATTAGTCAATTAATAGATTAGTCAACAGGAAATTAATCAACAATCATTTTGATAAGAGATTAATTTATTAATTGATTTGACTACGCTAGTAGAGCTTTTTTTTAAGCTTAGCGTCCATTTGAGCTAAAAGCTAATGCAATGACAATGTTAACCTGCTGATGTGTAGCAGGTACAGTATAATGTTCACCATGTTCACCATCTTAGTATTGCATGTTAGCATGCTAACATTTGCTAATTAGCACTAAACACAAAGTACAGCTGAGGCTGATGGGAATGGGAATACCAAAGTATTGGACAAGTTAAAACTTGACCTGATGATGGTGCTAGATAAAAAATGAAGGGATCACACAGTGACTACAATTGTACTACTACTACAACATGATTGTACAAAATTTCATGCCAATCCATCCAATAGTTGTTGCGGTATTTTCCTCTGAACAAAAGATATCAACCTGCTGGTGGTGCTAAAGGAAAAGTCAGGTGATCACTAAAGTCAGTAGGATTCATCATCTGGGAACCACAACTGTCCGCACAAAAGTCACTCTGGACGTGGTGGACTGACAGCCCAACATTGATGTTTTTCTTTGTTGACGTTAATCATTGTAAATGTAATATTTTTGATATTTGAACTGCCGTTTGGACACAACGTGTAACATGAAGACGTCACCTTGGTCTCTGGGAACTTGTAATTGGTACTTTTCACTATTTTTAGACATTTTATAGACTAAAGGATGAATAATTTAAACAAAAATAATAATTGACGGATTAAATGGTAATGAAATCATTGTTAATGGCAACCCTAAAAGTATCGTACATATAACCAGCTGTGCTCTGCTGTGCAGTGGATTGTATGACACGGTGAGTAACTTTATAAGTAGTTTGCCAGCCCTCATGGCCTTAGTGTGTGTGTGATGTGACAGATCGATCTGAATCAATTAGGCTGTGTTTGTGGTCATTGACGTTCCGACGTGAGAAAACAAAGCCCAGACCTTGCATGTGTTGACTGTATTGATCCTCGCAAACACACTGATCAATTGACCTCATCTTGTATATTCATATAGTCCGCTGCAACACCGAGCACTTTATGGTTCATAGTTCATAAATTGTTTCCGATGTGTTAGGACCTAAATGAGCACATCCTGGACTCATTTGTTTATTGATGATCTTACTTTATTACAGAATAAAACTAGACAATGTGGCTTGGTGACTTGGTGATAGCAAAGACTGCTGAACCTTCAGTCACACAAACACACATTATCTCCCACACCATTCACCGTCTTTGTTTTCGATACACACACACATCATATGCTTTACTGTTGGTCCCGAGGAACGTCTGCTTACTAATGAGAGACCCAGAGACCCTCCATTCATCTTAGTGGTGTGTTCGTGTGTGTACAGTATCATTACTCAGTCCCTGGGCAAATTATTAATGTCTGTTGTTCCAGTTGTTTTGGGCACTAGAGCAGTGGGCTCACGGGAATCGCCAGATAAATTATCGTGGTTTTCACCAAACAGAGGAGGCTAAATAAGCAAAACCAGGAGAGCTGCCAAGAAAGTTCAGAGGAACAGATAAGAGAGTACCTTGTGCCATCTGGAAAAGACATCCTCCAGCATATATATTTATATATATGTCTACAGTTTGCTTTATAGAACAAGATTTCAATATCTCTCTTTGCTCTTTTTTCGGTTTTTCTTCCTTTTCTGAAGAAGGTACATTTTTCTCCAACACTGTCTTTTTCCTTCCTCGCCATCTACTTTGTTGTTCAGAGCTGAAACATTAGCTCGGAGCTGAGCATATAGCACAGGCACAAACCTTCAGTGTGCGATGGAGCAGGACAGAGACGGAGTGATGACAGGGTGACGGAGAGGAGGAGACACAGGAGAGACTTCTGAGAAGTCGGAGAGGAGAAAGAAGATAGAAAATCACAAAAGAGAGCTTGGAACCATTAATTTGGACAACAACATTTTGACAGACAATATCACACTATGATCACATCGTCATTAAAGGACTCCACTGAAAGCTGTTATCTATATTAGTGAATTATGACGCGTTTAAAGCTGCACTGATAGATTAGCAGCAGAAACAAGCTGGAAACACAACACTGACACATTATCACCTTTTTTAAGTTGATATGGCAAACTTGTTAGCAAACTGTTGCTTATTCACACATCTGGCAGATACATGGCAACATTAGCATTCATTTGGAGTTGCGTTTGTGGCCACCTGACGAATGTAAATTCAAAATTCACTCTCTTTTAGCTCTGTTTTGCTCTCCACCAACTCCCGAGGGAAATATCTGGCTTTTTAGCTGCTAGCGATGTTTAGTACTTTCTGCTACCGAATCAGTAGCTTTTAGCAGTGAAGCTCCCCTTAGCTAACTGAAAGCACTGTTGTGGGCTCATCCATGATATTTAGTATGTTACCTTATTTAAAACATTACTGAAAGACAGCAAAAGCCACAGTCACAATTATGCTCATTGTGCTCATGGCTAAAGGTAGCCTTTTGTTCAATGTCCCCATGTCCTACTTGCAGGTTATTATAGCATTATCTAACCTTTACGAACAAACTCCCACTTGATCTCTAAACTCGACCTTCTTAACTATTTATTACCTTGTTTCAATACGCGGTGTCCAAACCTTCTCCTTGTAACCCATGAATTGAATGAAATGAATCTCCTGTAAGGCCTTAAAACATTACATGATGTAATCATATGCTGTGGAGCAAATCCTATCATTTGAGATAATGAGACATGAACGTGTGAATGTCAGCTGTGAAATGTTTAGAGAGCCAGGCTGTTATTGGGCTTCTGACTGTCTGACTGTTATATTGGTACATTATGTGCGTGTTCCCTCCGTCGACCTCCACTCATGGATGTCATTGGATTTCTGGAAGTGCCGATACACGTGCATACCCAGACGTATTGTACAGGACAGGTGCATGTGTGAAATGTGCGACGGGTGGCTTAGACGAAGGCAGACTAGTAGGAGTGTGATGGTATTACTATATGACAGCTGCAGGATAAAAAAAAAAACAGTCAAATTTTCCACTGCAGAAGTCGCTGTCTGTTAATGCAAATTAAACAGGAGTGTAACAAAACACTAATTCATCAGTGCAAATATCACAATTCTTTTGTATTAAAAACCTCCTCGATTTTGGAGTAGTTCCAACTGGTATACTGTTATAAACATATACTGTGTATGTGTGTGTGTGTGTAGAAAAGATTGCCTCCTCTGCATTAAACTTTGCCGACCTCTTTGTTTGAATCTACAGAGCAGAAAGGATGACAAAAACTTTAGAGATACAACCACACAGAGGCAATTCTTGGCATGTGACAGCAAAGTAATATAAGAAGTTACTGCTCCTAGAGGGTAAATAGAAAAAAAAAAATCTTAACTGTTTCAATAAGCGCCAAGCAATGACTTTAAACCTCCGAGATTTTAAACCCTGAAGTGAGCTGTGGAGCGACACATACAGGAAGCTACATTAAGTCGAGGCTGCAGTACAAACACAATCTCACAGTAATTTTAAGGTTTGAGGAGGACAGTAGGAGACAAAGGGACCAGGCATTTCTTACATATTTAAAGTTGTTGGTAGTACTGATGTAGCTGGTTATCATAATCATTATTATAATTAATCTCAGCACCAATAAAAGCGGACAATGACTGATAGACACATGTTTAAAAATGCTACAGGACCTTTAAATATTTATGAAACACTGAATAAAGACACAATTAAGCAGTGATGTTTTGTATGAACTCCCTCTATGCTGACCGTCTACTCACATATCTTCTGTATTTTTGTCAACTTTTGACACCTCTACTAAAGGTGCATCTGCTGCTCTATTAATAAAACAAAATCTAAAAACAGAAGAATAATGCTCAGACACCTGAGTTATAAATCAATCTGAATCACTGATGATGAAAACATTTAAACATTATTTGTATTCCAGTGTTTGCTGTGCTGTCTGCCAGCAGAGGCAGGTGAGTAAACTGATATCTTTGTTGTTTGTACACACACACTCTGACATGTGTGTGAGAGTGTGTGTGTACAAACAGAGAAATTAACTGCTGTCCATCGCCCCTTGTTCCCTTTGCCTTTTATCCATTTCAATCCCTTCTTTTCCCATCTCAACTCTCATTACTCCTCTCCCCTGTCATCTTTAAACTCTACCCCACACACACACACACACAATGACAACTTCAGAATAGTGATCACTGGATCATTATTCTAAAGAAATTGGACATTTAAAGAAATAGTTTTTAAGCATTTTGAGGAATATGCTTATTAGCTTTCTTACCAAGAGTTAGACGAGAAGTTCAATACCACTCTCATGTCTGTACGCTAAAAATGAAGCTACAGCCAGCCGGTTAGCTTAGCTTAGCATAAAGACTGGAAACAGGGGGAAACAGCTAGCCTGACTGTCCAAAACTTACAAAATACACCTACCAGCACCTCTAAAGCTAACTAATTAACATGTTATATCTCCTTTAATCTGTACAAAGGTGTAAAAATACATTCTTTACACCTAAAAAAAGAGGTGTAAATGTAAGTATTGGACAAGTGATGGTAGGCAGATTTTGTTACCTTTGGACAGAGTCAGGCTAGCCATTTCCCCCTTTTTTCCAGTCTTTGTGCTAAGCTAAGCTATCCGCCTCCTGGCTGTAGCTTCATATTTAGCGTACGTATATGAGAGGGGTATCAATCTTCTTGACAAGAAAGCAAATAAGTGTATTTCCCAAAAAAAAATAAAATAAAGTTCCTTGATTATACTTGACTTCCAGTGTTTCAAATGTATCTTCTAAACAGTGGTGAAAGTAGTTTCTGAAACTTTACTTTAACTGGCACATTGAACAGCATTACTTTGTATTCGGGTTTCTACATTTCTGGTCATTGAGTGTGTGTTTGTTGTGAAAAACGTCTATATACCATTACTAGGTTATGAATTTTTTTTTTAGGGAACCACTAGTCATTAGCTTGCAAACTGGTCTCCTCTCCCAGACAATTTCACTCCCTAATTTCAGCTGGCATATACATCTCACCTCCAGGCAAGAAATGATGAAATGGGATGCTTATCAGAGGGACACATTGCAGAACTGGACACCAGACATCCCAACTCTGCAATCTTCATTCTCGCAGATGTGTGCTAGAACTGGTTACCTTTCCAACCTGTGAGGACAAAATATTCAATCTTCTTTTTTTTGTCTGTATTTTTGCTATATTAAGGGTACATCTTGCCTGAAGCAGCTCTGACCAGGCAGTTATTCAGATTGTGCCGTCAGAATTTCAATCAAACCAAACCAATGTGGACCCCAGAGGAAACTGAAAAACTCGGAGACTGCAAAGTAGGTAGGCTTCACATTCCTGCACAGACACACTCTGGGTTTTCTGTCCTCCCAGGAAAACCCATCTTAATGTGCACAGAGCATCACATGCAATAGTCTTCCATCGACAGCTGCCATCACTTCACCCTCACCATCGCTGAGGAAGAAGAGATCACGACACAAACAGAACAACAACAGGAATGCTGAAGGCCTCAGACACAACACCAACCAGCATCTCCAGTCTCTCCTGTCCACAAGCTTCTATTCAGTTTCACTGACCTCAGTCAAAATAAAGACATAGTAAGAGCCTGGCACTTTCCTGTCTGGTGATACAGACCTGCCCCTCAACCTCTACAATTTCGCCTACATGGCAAAATTGTCAGTGAATGTACCGGTCAAAATGGGCCATCACACTGTCCTGGAGTACCGAGACACTGTTCCCTACTGTATGTCTGAATCCTGCTTGTTTACTACATTGGTGACACCTTCCATCATATGTCAGGAGATAATATATTGTACTTGTTCACCAGGACCCCATCTGGCTCAAAAAGTTTTTGGATTCCTTCATTTAGTTTGATGGACTGTGACTTTTGATAGAAAAACAACTTAAAAATACCCACATACTGCTGTCTTGTTCCCAATTCTACTTTTATTCTACATGGCCATGACAATGTTTTGACATCAACTAGTCTTCCTCAGGTCAAGGTGAGGATGTGACACACCTGTAGACTACATGATGAGACATCTGTAAATTGGGGATTTAATAATATACATGTGAGGACAATATATGCCCAATCATTCACAGAATACACATGTGAAGTCACAATGCAAATAGTTGACTCTTCGCTAACTTCTGCCCCCCTTAGTTACTGTTGCTAGCTGGCTAATTAATTGGCTGAAAACTCTGTCCCCAGCTGACTTTTTAATGTTTCCAACTGGCTCGTTTTAAAACTAGAACCCTGCAAAAGGGTCCTAAATATGCACTTGATGGCTACATACATGATATTGTGCTAAAAGACTGGCTGAAGGCTGAACCTACATGTCTCAGGCCAAAATCTGCATCTTTACCAGTTGATGATCCATGTAGAAGACACAGAAATAAGGAGCAGCATTGTTTTTGTAGCTCAGGGAAGAGCTAGCCATAGTATTACAGTACAGTATTATAAATAAAAATGTTATTTCGTTCCAACATAACCCCGTTTGGATGCTTACTATAGAAAAACATACTTGGACAAGCAACACAGAGAATGTTTCACTTACACAAAGAGAAAAGGTTATGAGGATGAGGACTGACGGTCTCGGGTATCATGTTTGGCTGAAATTGCTGCAGTGTAAACTTCCCTAAACCAAATACAGAGTTGGACAAAACTGCTAACGTTAGCCTAAACCCTGGTAGCATCTTGGCTTTCACGTAATGGATGTTCCAGTCCTGAATGGGGCTCTCTAACATTACCCATAACCTCACAAAACAATGCAGTAGTTAGCTAATGATATACTGCTTGGCTTTGGAAGTAGTAGCTAGTTAGCCAAGCATGCTAATGTTAACAGGTTTTGTTAGAGCAAAAGAAATACACTTTTTAATGCATTCTTTATGCTTAAGCTATTGTGTTTTGGTTTTGGAAAGACCATAAAAAAAACACCCTTCTTACTCTTGAGGCACTGAGTGTATTACTACAGTATCACCTCACGCACACACGAAGGCCTGCTAGTTATGGTTGCTGAGCTATGACTGGACAATCACTGTCCAGGGAAGGGATTTAGCTAACGGTCAGTTATTACCCAGCACTTGCAAATAATTTTATGATGTGTGTGTGTGCCTCTTGATGATTGCCTAAGTAACTTGCCATCACTTGAGTGGATCAGTTGTTCAAAGACCAGCTTTATTGCCACTGAGACCCTCTTTCTGGCAATAAAAAAAGGTTTTAAATGATACCTTGCTTCAGGAATCAAAGACATCCCAACTCCTTACTCATACTCTGGTTCTGTTCATCCTCGTCCTACTCCAAAAACAACTTGTTTTTTTGTGCTTTCTTTTGATTTCAATCAGCTGTCACTTACAATCATCAGCATGACGGAAGGAGTAAGAAAGACTGAGACTATTCCGATCCTGCATACCCATCTACTAACTGTCCCAGCAACCTTTCCACACATCTGACACAATGATGTAACAAATAAAATCCCCAGCGAACATCAGCTTTGTGCAAACAGTTGTGTAAAATGTCATTGATAGGTGTCTACAGGTGTTGACAGACATTAATATGATGCAGTAAAATGCAGGAAGTGTTGGAATACACTTAACACAAACACTGATCAATAATCAAAAACTCACAGCAACTTAAAAGAAGCACAAAATCAAACAGCAGAATAAGAAGCAACAACACAGGAGCACTGACACGCCACAAACTTAAACAGCCCTGTAGAGACGTGTGTGTGTGTGTGTCTGCATGCATTTATATTAGCTGCTCCCAATTATAAGCTGCCAAAACAGATAGCTGTACTTTAAAATGCAGTTATGGCCAAGTGGGTGATAACTATGTAAATGTTGTATTCTTTTTTTTAATTTGCGCCGTGGAGCTGTTTGTGTGAGCTTATGCCCGCTCTGAAAACATTATTAGGATGCACTGTGCTGCTGATCTCTGCTCTTATCTCTTGGTAAAAGCCAAGCTGCTGAATTCTGAAATAGTTGCAGATGAGAAAGAAGTTTGTGTTTATGTTTGAGGCATAAAAAGTATCCTTATTACAAAAAGATTTGGAGGAGAAGGTGGTGTAAGTGATGGACTTGTGGTACATTTCAAAAATGTTGGGAGCAACAGTGAAGATCTCTTTGGACTTGATCCTTGAAATTCACATTTTCCCTCTCACACTGTATGTTACCATGTTGGCAAGGTTAAAATGAATTCTGTAAGTTGCATTTGGTGGCTAAATAGAATTGATTATGATTTACTGTCATTAAACTGAAAAAGATCTTGAGTTTTACAGCATTTACTGTAAGCATCACAAGACAACTTGTATTTTAATAAGTACTGTTTGGTGTTTAGGATATGGTAGGCTACTAAACAGAACTTTATGAAACTTTAATTGCAACTTTGAATTCAGATTTGATCCATACAGAAATAAAACAAAGTCAGTTTGATGTGACTGTGTGTGTTCCAATACATCAACCATGTTATAGAGTATAGTAATGGCCAATATTGGCCTCATTAAACTGCTCCTACCTCTTGTTTAATGTGATATGTAAATTCTTAATAACCCCAAATGACTCTTGTACCGGAGTGAATAAAAAAACCCAGAATGGGAACAAAGCTAATAAAACATCTTGCCTCACTGCTGTGGCTGATCTTCAGTGGCCTGTTTCTGCTCTGCCATCTGTCCATTTGTTTCTGTCATGAACAGAGGGGTACAGAACAAAGCAGAACTGTGCAGCCCACAGACCCCGGCTGACCTGGGCCCAGTTTCTGATGTTCAAGCACTAAGATTATCAAAGTTCCTGTAAAAGCACCAGATAAAGCAGCACGAACAACTACAGAAGTGGGCAACAGAACAGAAACTAGTCTACTCGTGGCTTGCAGTACACTTTATGGTAAAAAATGGCTGGCATTGAGGGGAAAGAAAGCAAATGTAACACAATATAGATTTTCCCCAGAACATAATAAGAGCAGGACAAGCTAAATGAGGAATAATGTGAAAATTGTAAAGTGAATATTGTATCCACTATAAGAGAATGAGTGATTAAACTGATATTCTACCTAAAATTGAGAGTGAAACACTTTTTCCCTGTAACCTTCAGAAGTGCATCTACATCTAAACTTCTACAGAAACTTCTCAAAACACCAATGCAGCATAATCCATTTCTTCACTGGCCATATGTATGTGGCTTCCAAAATATGGCTTCCATCTAGTTCCTCACAC
Organism: Macquaria ambigua; assembly: GCA_008360985.2. Classification (NCBI taxonomy): domain Eukaryota; kingdom Metazoa; phylum Chordata; class Actinopteri; order Centrarchiformes; family Percichthyidae; genus Macquaria; species Macquaria ambigua. The sequence continues at coordinate 247,860 of VMKM01000523.1, forward strand.
ATGACCCTCTAGTGTGCAAGCACTCTATCCTACATACACTAATGGGTGTATGAAGCTAACTTATTAGGCAAGACAAGGCATTAAAGGGAAACTCTGGTATTTTTAAACCTGGGCCTTTTTACAAATTTTGGGGTCTAAATGACTAATACTTAGCAAAAGTTTTGGAATTGGTCCAGATTGTTATTCGAATTATTAATATTAACATGTAACATTATGGAAAGGATCCCCACAGAGACAGACCGTTTTGTTAAAGAGTAATGCTGTGTCTCAAATCGCATACTTCCGTACTTACACTTAATATTTTGAGTGCATAAGTGTGTTCACACTGACAAGTATGGCAAAATGCAGTATGAGTCGGTCAGAAAGTTGAGTTTGGAACGCTGCACACTTCTCACCCTCAATGGTCGCCATCTTGGCTATGTATGAAAATGGTGGCCGCGGTTGCAATTGTTACGGCTAAAAGAGAAGAAGAAGACGCGGTCAAAGGTTGCGATTGTCATTTCCGGTAAGCGCACAACAGCAGTATTCGATTTGAGACAACACTACTGTCAGACTGTCAAAATGAATGCACTACACAAGTCAGTACATAGTGTACACAGTATACTGCATGTAAGTGTACTAACGGAAGTACACGATTTGAGACACAGCATAAGATCATTTTTGTTTAACCAAAAACAGAAGTATCGCTCAAGGAAAAGTCTCGCTCTGAAATCTCGCGAGAGGTTGTTGTTGAAGGAAGATGATGGTGGAAACGTGAGTCAGAGTTGGAGAGAAGAGTTTAACAAAAGGTCTGTCTCTGTAGGGATCCTTTCCATAATGTTGTCAGACACTTCGAATAACAAGCACTTTTAGTGGACAGACTTTTAGTGGACAGACTTTTCACAGGCCAAATTGACTGCAAGGATTACGTTGCAGCCATTGCAGCCCGTTCAGCGGATGCCGGCAGAGGCGATCTACTGGACCAATTCCAAAACTAATGAGTATTAGTCATTTAGACCCCAAAATTTGTATTTGTATTTGTAATAGGGGCCAGGTTCATAAATACAGGAATTTGCCTTTAAGACTAGATTTAAAAGAATGGGTTAAGAGCCAAATGATGAAACTAAATTTATTGGTGTAAGAGACACATTTCCTTGTTTTCAAGATGATGGGACACGTGATTCTCTTTAGATGACCTGATGACACTGGATAAACCAGGGTGAGCCAGGGTTTTATAGTGACGATTTTAAACCTGCAGACTATTGGAGTTTTGTTAACATGAGCATATTTTCTGCTGAACATTGAGGAGTGCACAGAATGAAGCAGATGGTAGTTGTTGAGTATATTGCTTAGATACAGTAGATTGCACAGTAGATTTTCAGTAACAACAAATGAAATCCCACAAACCAATCAACCAACTCCCTATCCAACTCAGTTTAACAGAGCAGAACAGATAGAATATGACACGCTGTAAAACTCATATTTGCAATTGCTAGTCTCCACACCATCCCTTTCCCATCTGAAAAGAAAACATAATTAAACTTTCTCAAACAATTACACTCCGGGGAACTTCTACAATGACTAAGAGTGAAGAACAGACCTCGAGGACTGATGCAGCAGTTTTATGTTTGTTTATCTACGCTGTGCTTTACATCACATTGTTGCAGTGGTATTTCACTTTGGTTGCCTGCAGCACACATACAGTCAGCCAAAATGATTGGCCGACTACAGTGATGTCATTGCATTTAATTTGAAATTGCGCTGTAAAAGTCATATTACATTTCTCACACGCACAAAAACTAAGCAGGTATAGACTTTAAGTTTGATTGTTTTCTGTATTTATGGCTGTTATTTATTTTGTGCATTTTCTGTAACTGATAACAACCCTGCCACACACACCTACACACACACACACACACACACACACACACACTGCCTTTAGATCTCTGAAGCAGCCAAACTTTTCTTTGACTCCATTTGGAAGACGATTACGAACATGTACACTGTACATTAGAATGTAAAAATCCACAATAAAATAAAATGCTTGCAATCAGCGTGTGGAATCAATAAAAGTTTAGTCACTTTTGATGAACACTGCCTGGATGATCGGGTCAATCAGGCACCTGACACACTAGCAGGAAAAACTAGAGCTAACAGATATCACCTACAGTGTGTTCAGCATGCTGCCTTGCCCATGGGGCTCTGGTATTGATCAGTCTCTCTGTTTTACCGGTCTACACAAACCTCAATCGTCTGTCTCTTCCTCTACATGTCCCTCTCGCTTTCTCTCCACCTGTCCCCCCGTCTCTCGCTCTGAATGCCCCATTAGTGCTGTGAACAGCCGTCAGGGATGCCCGGGGCTGCTGGGTAAAACAGTGAGCGGAGCTGACAGGAGAGAAGGAGGAGAGGGCAAGAGAAGAAATGTACCAGAGTGATGAGAGCAGAGAGAGAAGTCAGGTAAACTGGATGGAAGCATCGTCTTGCCATGAGGACGTTGGAAGTGGTGAAGAACTGTATCAGCACAAACACACTGTGCTCTATACAGTATGTACTGTATCTATAGGTAAAGATAGAGAGGTGGAGTTCTCTGGGAAATTTGGGATCTGAATGTACTTTCTCTGCAACTTTTTCTGCTAGGACACCTACCCTTTTTCTTTTCAGTTTTTGACTGCTCGCTCAGACTTTTTTAAATTGATATAGTGGGTTAGACAAGTCAGAAAGATTTTTGTCAATGTGGGTCTGCTCTCTCGCTCCTTTATCTGCTTTCCTCTCTTCTTCCCCTGAATTGTTCTTATTTTCTTCTTTCTAAACCTCAGTATTGACTCTGACATCCTCCTCCTCCTCATCATTATCAAATTCATTCTAAACAGCTTTCTGCAACCTTTTTACCCTAAAAAATTATGTTCATATACAACTAAATTGCACTAGCGAATATGATTAGTAGTAAAAGTAATGCTGCCAGGATAGTGTTCATAACATGTAACATAAAGGGGCTTTCACACTGCCGCGTGGTATCTCGCCTCCAGTGATTTCAATGAGGAGAAGGTGGCAGAGGGGAAGAGGTTTCGATCACACTGATTTTGCTCTGCCGCCCAAAGTTCACTGTGCTGAATTTCTGGCGGTAACCGCCTGGCTTTGGCCAATCAGATTGAAGGGGGCGGGCATTGCGGGTCAGAAAGAAGAGCGATGGAGGAGCTGATAATGCTGGTGTCCAAGGTGCTATTTTCTTGGGGAACTATTTACATGGTGACAAGTGTTGTTGACTTGGGTGGGTTGTACCAATGCTATGACGTTCACCGAACCACCTGCCTGCCATCGCAGCCTTAGACCGTAGCGTCAGCAGCGGCTTTTAAAAAAGCTTTCTTTCTTTTTTTGCTCTTGCAGGTAGGCAGTTGAAAGGGCGGTTGCTGCTTGTCGGTATGAAACGGCCTTAAGGAAAAGTTTATGATTAACAAATTGTTCGGCTCTTAAAGGATGTCACATTTCTTGGATTGGAAAAAAAAACTGCCAGTGAGCATAATACAGGCAGCAATTACTTTTCTTTGAAAAAAGTATTTGACAAAGCAAATTAGCAGTATATAAACATTTTGTAGGATACAGTGTTGTGTGCATGTTTGTGGTTGTGACAAAAAGTAGAAATTCTTGCATAACAATGCTTTTATTTTTACCAGCCATCTGAAGATATCACATCCTCTGTTAAATCCCTTTGGTTGGTCTGATGATTCAAAATATTCAAAATGATCTGTGTCAGAAATATCAGGGACTGTTAAAGGACGCCTTACTGATGTTAGACATATAATATACACATAAACCTTAAACATCATGTATAAAAAGTATATGTGACATTTAATAACCCCACCTGCCCTCCGGATGGGAGCTGGGTGTGTATTTCTGCATGTGTATTTTGTCTACATGTACTGTATGTGCAGCTGCAGCAGAGAGTAGATTAATAGGGCTGGCTGTGAACTGATGGGGCCTGGCAGTATCCCGCTCCCAGCTCTTAAGGGAATACCTCTCCTCTCCTCCCCTCAGTCCAAGTTAATCTTGTCTTTCCAGCATAATCTTATTTATCTCCATTTTGTATTTCTGTATTTAAGGGCCTGATGCCGGTGATCTATCTGCATATTTCCTTACATAATCGACTGAAACTGAAATTTGTCATGTCGTTCAACATGCTGTCAGCTAGGATTTTAAAGGCCTTTAAAGTGATTCTTATGATGTAAATGAAGAACAACTGACAAAGGAGAAGAACAGATACCAGATTAAGATAGCTGAGATAACATAGGCAGCAGAAACACAAAAGTTATAAAGACTCGTTCAATAAAAAACCTGCAGATTAATCAGGCAGTTTTGAAGGCTTCCTGAGAGGAATGACTGTTAGCACTGACTGAATTAAAAAGGAACAGAAGGTCTTACTGTCTCTCAGTCCCATGAGTCAATCATGTAATTAGATGTGGAGTTTGAAGTGTCTTTACATTGTTGACACTTCAGGATGTGCTCATTTGCCAGATATAAAGGACTGCGCCATTCAATCGAAAAGGAAAACAATAAATGTGATATAGATAAAATTGTCTCATCATTGTTAAGGCCTGGTCACACTATGAAGCGCCACAGTAAAATTAATCCGTGCGTCTTCATGTGACTACTCACGGAGCTAGTTGGTGAACTATTGTAGCTGGTGAGCTAACCACAAACACGCTAGCATGTTCCCGTCAGGCTAGCCAGTCACAATAGCTTTCCTAGCTTCTTTTTATTTTCTCTGTGATGGGCCGTTTACTCCCCTCTGGCATTTTGTTCCTGTGAGTGTACATCGTTTTACTCAATAAAGAGTTATTGAAGAGGGGAAAAAGCTCTTCAAGCTAACAAGATTGCCAACAAGCAGATTCTGACCTGCAATTCCAGCTAACAAGCAAGCTTATTTAATTATTTTCTATTCGTCTTTTTTCAAACTTGAAAGTCAGCGAGCGGCAAAAATTCAGTTCACCACAGTTGAACATGATGCAAACAAATTGCACAGATTTACTAGCAAACCCTCTGGTCGTGGGATTCAATTGGAATAAAATTATTTTGTTTTGGAGGTTTCTCCATTTTAAATACTGCTTCTGAAGATGTGAAGTAATCTACAAATGACTTTTTTCAACCTATGAGGAGTGGCTACATGGCCTACAGACCCTTTCTTGGAGAGCAGGAAGAGAGAATGACACCTCAGCAATGATGCAAGACTGTGTATTAACAGTAACACCTGAGTGTGTGTCCATGTGCATGTATTTGCATGCTAATGAGCAATGCTTATGTGCACATTTGATGTGTAATCACCCGATCCAACGTTTTCACCTTTGAACGATAATGTTTTTTACTGATATCACTTCAAATGCAAATGCAATTTTTGCCGCTCGCTGACTTTCAAGTTTGAAAAAAGACGAATAGAAAATAATTAAATAAGCGTGACTGACATTTTTGTCTGACAGGTTTCTTCTCCCTCTTTGGCCTTTTGCGTCCTCCCAACATGAAAGACTTCCATTTCACCCATGAAAGATCAACAATTTGAAAGAGATAGCTTACTCATTTTCCATTGCGTGGTCCAACATTCAGTGCAGACAGCTCACCTTTCCCATCAAAGGGGAAGAGAAGCACATGGTCACCTTTGACAAAAATCTGGTCGGTAATGAGTTTGCACAGACTGAACTCTTTCAGCACTAAAGACAGATGCTGCACTGTCTGACCAAGAAGTCAAAATGTTGCTGGTACTGTCCTCAGCACAAACAGGAAGAGGCTGATTATACATCTATAGTGCCCACCGCAACTAATGAAGTGCCCTTGAGAAAAATATGGTTCTATAGGTGTGAGTGTAATAGTCCACGATGCACTTGGCTTCCAAGTGTGTATTAAAAACTAGTTTAATTTGCCAAGCTGACAAGTGGAACGTAATGATCTTAGCTACGTATCAGCATGTATCAAGTCTTTGTTCAGCTGCTGCCTTACTTTACCATAACTGACAAATGCACAATGGTGCATATTAAAGTCAAAAAACTGCTATTATTCAATCTCGTAATGTTCTGTTTCTACGTGAACCCAGTGTTAAAATGAAACAATAAATCTTCTCTAAGTTTACAATATGCCTGCATAACCATGGGCGCTCTTACCTTGAAAATGTGTGCTATATTTCAGTGATTCTCAACCAGGGGTACCTGCACCCCAGTGTGATTCCAACACCTGTAGTCCCTCCGTCACAGCAAAGACAGATGCACTGGAGCAGGAGACACCGCGTTACAGATCTACCACTTGCTTCAGCTCAGCAGCACAAGCAGTGGGTTCATAATCTGTCCCACAACTCTTCATACACCCACATTCACATACATACACGTATCGCACATGCACACGTAAGGCAACGGCTACTTCACACAAAGTACCCCCTGGCAACTGCAGGAGTATCCCCTGGGGTACAGGGACAGAATCGCTGAAATATAGGGCACGTGTGCCTTTTCATGCAAGTACACACGAGAAATGCCATTTACAATTGAAGATCCAAAGGTCCAAATACATAGGAAGCTCCATACAAACACCAACATATCACAAAAACTGAGGATTCTTAGCAACCTCTGAAATAACATTTACACCATCACATGATATTGACTCTGTGGAAACTTAGATGAATGACATTGTTTTAAGGTAAACTGCCCATTTAAAAACAGAGTGACACTAATTTGCACTTTTTCAATGGCACAAAAAGTAGCCCTTATAGGGTGTAGTCAGGTATGAACCTCCATCACATAAGAGTTAACAATGTGATATCCATTATTAAACAAAAATGCAATACCCACCTAATCTATTTGGCATATTGATTTATTACTCTTCTAGAGGTGACTTTCTTTTCCTTCTTCTATGTGTGTGTCGATGAACACTGTACAGAAACACTATGATTAGAATAATTTCACCTTATTTAACTTCCCATCCAGTAAATTTGAGCTCTTTACCTGAGAAAAACATTGTTAAATTTCCTTCAATGTTGCTCTTTTCAAATAATAATAATGATAATAATGGCCTGTTAAGTCGTAATAACTGCTCAGAAAATGATGCCATCCACAACCTTTCTCCTTCACTTCAAACGCTCCCTGAGTACAAACAATCCTTCATACACTGAGTGACATACTTTTAGAGGGAATCAGCTCTTCACATCTGAGGGAAAAAAAATCTATTATGTTTTTATTAGTGTACAGCAAGGACACATTTCCATTTGAGACTATCTGTGCTCTTGGGCTATAAGCAGGGAGTGGGGTAATAAAAATGACAAAAATTGCTGCAGTAAAAGCAGCTGTTGTGAAAATGGTTTTCCTCTGTGGAAAATAAGCTTTGCATTTTCAACAATAACAAGTCCCTGAAAATAAAGACAGGATTTCATTCTGACACAAGCCTGTGTGGGTACAGTCTGAATCTTGTATGCTCAGTTCATAAAATGTCTCTTTTTGCAGCTTTAATTGTTCCTGACACCTGGAGCACATGTCCTTGGCTAACGGTTGGATAGCTGATGTATGATTCAATATATTCACATCATATGAGATGTCATTTAAAATCAAGTCATTCTTGAGGCCTCAGCCTCCCTGTGGAGAAATGTACACCGTTAATGATCCCTTATGCACTCTGCAATGCAGGTACGATGCTGCAAAAAACAAAGACACAATGAACATTTTGTTGTGTCAAACCTTCTGCAGAAGACAGTGAAGCTTGGAGTTTAGCATGGAAGCAGTGAATACACACACACACACACACACGCAATGTTAAGACTGTATCCTAATCATGTTGCGCTGCCTCCCATAGCATTAAGGGGCCTCTTCATCTCTCACACACACACACACACACACACACACACACACACACACACACACTTAACCTAAGAGTGCCAGACCTCACAGACAAGCGAGAGCCGAGTAAACATGTGAAATAGAATTCTAATTCGAGAGCTTTTTACCCAGGAGTCCTCCCCGCAGGCTTCCCACTGACACCATGATGAATGGCTTTGTGTTTGCTAGACGTGCTTGTCTATGTGTGTGTGTAGTAAGGTTCAAGGCACAGAGGTTGTCACCCCTCGGAAAAAAACAGCCCCCCCTCCCATTAAGCTGACTGTGGATAATTAAACCTAGTTTTGAAGAGCAGCCGCACTATTATTTATTTACTTGTTTGTCTCACATGATACATGAGAAGAGAGAAAATAAGAGGGAGGCTTGGGGTGGATTCTGCCAAACACAGCATATTCAGTTAATGGAATAAGAGAATGATGAGGAGAAATGCTGCACTTTCATATGTTTTGTGTGCGTCACGTCTGCATTTCTAGTCGCATACAAACAATACCTACTGATGTGTTAGGTCAAGGATTCTGGACATTGATTAATTCTTGTCTGTGAGTAATATTAAAACCTGCGACTCACTGTTGTCCTGCTGAACAATGACGATGGCCACAACTTCTGAATCAGAAACTCATTTGGCTAGCAGGCCTGACTGCAGCAAAGAAACTGCTAGCTTAGCGTTGTAAACTTCCACTCTCTTCAGATATCAGACACTGGCTCAGGTATCTCTGAGAAATGGTCTCTCTAGGGTCGTCTACAGGACGGACCATGCCAAGACTGAGTCTTAGAAAACATATTTGAATTAAAAAAGCAACGAAAAGCAATAATTTGTAGCTCAGATGACTAATATACTCCTTTTTAGGGTTGTTTTTCTTCATCTTCAGTAGGTCGGCCCATTTCTCCCTACTGAAATTACTTTTGTGCAACTATACTGAGTGTGCATCTTTGATATCCTGTATTTAAGAAACTACAAAGAAATTTAGCAAAATGGACAGTTCATAAACTTGCATACGAACACAATATGCCACTTTCAAGCAAATATTTATTAAATTATGAGACTGTCCTCCCAAGAAAAATGACAGCATCAGTCATTTCAGCAAATGCCCCCAAAAAACATTTGTGATATGTTTACGTTCAAGTGACAAAGCCTGTCCATTGGGAGCAGAGGAGGAAGTTGGGTGACATTATTATAGAGACACAAAGTCTACAGAGAGAGGTGGTCGTGGTGGATGGACGGGTCAACAAAGCATGGGACTTTGCCACAGGCACCGTTTGTTTCCCGTTGGTTTCTTTTAACCATGACCACGACCGTTCCCTAACCTTAACAAAGCACTTATTTTAAACAAAACCACAATGTTTCCCTAAACCTAACCATGCTGTGTTTGTCTCTAAACCTAACCAAACCTTAACCATAGCGTTGTCACATCATAAAATGTATTTATTCATTTGATTTGTGATGGTTTTGGAAGGCACAGAAAAGTGATGTCCTGCTGACAGGGGCCTTATATCAGACAACGCTTCTATGTGTCGTTCTAGAGGGCACGAACAATAGACTGTATATAAAGATGGACGACGCGTCTCTTCTTCCTCCCACTGTACAAATCACAGCACACTCACAGTTGTCAATCATGATGTGATGCCCCCTTTTTATAGCATCAAATAACTAATTAAAACCAAACTTATCAGAAAAATGAACACTTGAACAAACATCAGTGTGATAAGAACTACCTAAAATGACAGAAACCATCTTTGGGAAAAATGTATTTGACGTGTACTTTGACTTTTCAGTTTGGCCCATGTCCCATCCGCTAACATTCTTATTGAAATAAGACATATCCTAATATAATTATTTTGCCCATTAAAATTGTTCTTATTAGATATTTAAAATGATTAGAAGGCACTTTCATTTCATATTCATTTCCCAAGACACAGGCCACAGAGCCTACTGTATAACCCGACTACACCAGCTGCAGAGTGAAAACAGGATGTCAGCAGCAGCTTCAGTAATCTCACTTGATTCTTTGAGCCTCAGTACTGTGCACTCAGAATATTGACTGTAAAAGTGGTCACAGCCCAATAGAAATCTTTGGCGATATACCGTAAGTCTTAAGAAAATAGACTTATACTCTAAAGATGCTTTAGGTCGCAGTTATGTGCATAAAGCTTCAGGCATTACGCAGCCAGTGTAGACGACTGTATTAATTCATACTGAAGCGGACCTGTTCTGTCAGACACACACAGGACGGACAACTGAAATGTCTAGTGAAGTGGTTCCAATGTACACTGGGAGCGTTTCACAAGTTGCGCTTCTTCAAGCAGCCTGTACCTAAGCAGTCAGATTTTGTTTTATTTTGTTCATTTCTGTATGGGCTTTAAATATGCCTGTTACTGTACCGGGTCTCTCTCTCTCAGTTCACATTATAAACAGTCATTTACTCCTACGCGAGACCCCCACTAAAATAGCTCTTCAATGAATAAGCTCGCAACGAGTACTCTTTCCCCTCTGAGGGCTTCCATTTCCCTGCAGCAAGAGTCACAAATGTGCAGCAGGAGTTGCCATCACAAGAGGTCCAGTACTCAAAAAAGTGAAGAACCTCTGTCTGTGTAATATTACAGTGTGTAACATCATGAATGTGAGATTACATAACAGGTTTATTTTCTGCAAAGAACACAGCGTAGAAAATCAACCGAGTACAGCTCATTATCAAACCCATTACTGTAAGCTCTACAAAACTGACTTTGATCCCTGGAGGCCAGCGTAAGATCGCCTCATCAGTTCACTCGTTTCAATTCCTCTGAGCGTCTCCGACACAAGCTCAAAGAATGGCAGAAACCCCCCAACATACTGTAGATTCATTATTGTGACCCCAGTCTGTTGATATGGTGTAATTACTTGATGCCTCCACAATGGGCATCCATAAGGGACAGCCATGCAGCTCAGGGTCTGTATGTGCTAAGTGTTCCTTTGTGGCTCTACTGAACTGTATGTTTAATGCACAGCTCCCATGGTAAACCATTACTGAGTCTGCTGTTAGACACAGCTGCAACCAATTAAAAGAGACCTTGAATGGGAGTTGCTCTCAGGGAGGAGTACACGCCGGTCTGTGACAGGCGGACAAGGGTGTCATGTTGGGTTTCAGTACATGTGTGTGTGCATATTTTCTGATGGAAGAGAGCTATAAAGAGAGAGGTTATTGTGAGTGTTCGCACATGGGATCTTTTGCTGCATCTGTGCCAGCTGTTCAGACAAAAAGAGCATGATCAGAGCAGGGGGGTAGGGGACATGAAATGGGACTTCGTCTTCAAGCTCCTGTCACTATTATTTATAAATAGCTTGCTGTGTGCATTTTCACAGCTGATGTACCTGTCACTCGCTCTGTGACAGTGAGTAATGAGCTCCACTCACCTCTGCATTTCATTTACTGGACAGACAGCAGAGTTGGGGATAATGCGTTACAAAAGTAACTATTGTTATCCAACATTTCGTTTGCCAGACACAATGGTTTCTTCATCCTAAAAGCCTTTTCTCTTGTAATGTTAAAAGTGAAAAAATACTACTGAAAATAATAAAAGTATATAAGCTAAGCAACAAGATTTATTAAAATGAAACAATCTGATCTTCCTTGAATATTTATAATACTATGGCTAACTAGCACTACACTATAATAATGCTGTTTCTTTATTTTCATGGATCATCAGCTGGTGACGATGCTGACTTTTTGCCTGGAAGCTCTTCGCTTGTTTTAAAATGAGTCAGCTGGAAACAAAAAAAAGTCGTCTGGAGACGGTGTTTTCAACAAACACACTGAACTAGTGTTAGTTTAATTAGCTAGATAGCTATCATTATAACATTTGCCAGTGACAGTTGTCATTTCAGTCGACAAAAACAAAGGTTGCTGGCTAGAAATGAGAAGCTGCTTTTGTCTGAAATCAAGGTCCCATTGTAAAAAAAAAAAATTGTACAGGGAACTTCGAGAACTGCCCCGACATTATTGTAAACTGCATACGTAGCCTACCATGCAAGAACAGAAAGCTTCACAGGCAATGCAGCAGTAACTAAGGGGGGCAGGGCTTAGTCAGTCAGTCCCATACTTATTTCAAATCCAACCAGGATTTGAGTCTGTAGTGTCTTCACACTGGACAAATGAGAAAACTAAGTAAAGATGTCAGTAAGCACACAAAATACAGCTGATTTTTGAATAGGGTGTTGATGGACAGGTATGTCCCACAATGCTACACAGAAGTAAAATAGAGAAGCTACAAACAGCTGGAAAAAAAAAACATTGGCGGTGAGACAGCTCTATCTTAGAAAACAATGAAATTAAGTGTTAAATCTTTAATCTTTCTTTTAAAGGAAAGTATATTCTTCTCTTCTAAACAAACTAATAAAAAGGACACTGAATATTAGTACATACTATGGTGTATTAGTACATAGAATGAAAATGGGGTCAGCTACAATGTGTGCAGAGTCCCAGCATGCACATGGTCACCATGGTAGAATAGAGGGGGGGACTAAATCAGTTGTTCCCCCTGGAGGCTGCTATCAGCACAAACATACATCTAAAGTACATTATCTGACTTCCCATTCCCTGCAGCACACATGCATCATGCATCAAATCCCCTCCTGACCAGCTGCAACTGCTCCCTTTAACTGGAAGATTGGATTTTTCTCACCCAGATGGCTGATAATGGTGGATTATCAGCCACCTGGGTGGATATCAATATACTGTAGATTGATGGTCAGCAACACGCACACACACGCACAATCTGATGATTCACTGCCTTACATTGCCTGGTGAAAGCATCCTGGTATTGTAGGGTCAGATACTTCTGTTAATATAATTTATCAGAATTCTTGCACTCAAGTTAAATAATCAATTTTGTTCTGTGCGCCTAATATCTGACTGTTTTTCCAATATGCCTCGTGCAAAACAATTGATTTCATATTACAACCTAGTAGGTTGAAATCTGGTTAATGTTTAGTATCAGGGTCATTATAAAGTAACAGTAATGGTGTATAACAATTGCGTTGGTGATATTCTATTACACAACAAGGCTTTGGGATCTGTGAATCATCCTCCGATAAAGTGGTACAAAAGTTATGCTATACAGATCACCACTTGTTTTAGGGAGGTGGCATGTACATGTGAATACCTGGCACATTTTACACTGAGGGAGAAAAGAATGTAAACCAGAAAAAAAGGCTTCTGAAACCATTTGTAAAAACTGCAAAACTAATATTGAGGTTGCATTTGGCAAGATATGAAAAATAAAAGTCTATATTATTCCTTTAAATGCTCAATTACATTTTCTAAACAGTGTTTCAAAGCTTCTTTTTACAATGCCAGATACAGTATGTAATTCTGGTGGAGAATACCAAACCCCCTTTTCCTTTACTTTTCTTTCTTTGCTTTTTCACCTTTTTTTGCCTAAAAACATTAACATTTTAAGATATCCAACCTATTTAGAATTAGCCTTTGGTGTCCTCATTAGCAGCGATGGCCCTGGGTGTTATGTACTGTGACGTAAGCTTTTAAATGCAGTTAGTTAGAAGTTATCATCAGATCTAAATGAAGTAAGCCTCTGAGTGTATTTCTGTTGTTTGCACTTGCATCTCTCCCCAAGCTGTGGAGGTTGGGTCTTTTGGGTAATTTGCTTCAGTATATGCTTCGAACAGATTCCAGGAGGCTATATGAAATTTACTACACCTGTAAAAAAACACGAGCTTACTCTCGTCAGTATTAAAGAGCCAACAAATGTAGGACCTTTTGGTTTTTAATCTGGGATGCCTTTGGTGAGTGTAGAGATCAATCAATTAAATACTATGGAAAATGTCCATGCTTTTGTAGTTATATTAAAACATGGATGTAGTGTCAATTCATCTGCTGGTGGGAAATTCTGACTGTAATTTGTGAATTAATTTCCCATCCTGAGGTTCAGTATCAAGCACTGATCTGGAGCTGAAGGGAGACTGGTCTCAGTAGCGCCTGGTCCCTGCCAGGCCTCAGACTTTCTGCTGTATTTCTGCACAACATGAGGCATGAGAGACCAGAATCACAAAGGCTGCGTGGGTGTATTGTTTGGCATGAGTTGACTGTGACCCAAAAACAGAAAAATACTTGTACTTTCCTCTTTGTCTGTGTCCCTCTCACTAGAATATCTACAGTGCGTTTTCAAATATTTGTATTACAGGATGTCTTTTTACCAAATAGAAACTGGCTCAAAAGTCAAGCTGAAACATTTGCCATAATTCCAACAAAGGTCAATCTATTGTTTGCTACGGACCATAGCTTCTTTTTTGAACAAATCAATAATATATAAACATAAACACCTCTTCATAGATACGGAATCAGATTTGTGTCAATATAATCAAACAAAACTTCTTAAATATCAAACAAAAATAAGAATTTGAGAGAGAATAAAACTCACTGAAGCAAAAGTAAAACTTATAACTTGCAAACAAATGATTTGTGTAATGGTGTAAACTATTGGTGTTGGAAATAAGCAGAGGGGACTGTAAACAAAAGAACATACAGTATTATCAAAAAAGTAAAGACCAATAGTTTACACGATTACACAAATCATTTGTTTGCGAGGTTTAAGTTTTACTTTTGCTTCAGTGAGTTGTATTCTCTCTCAAATTCTTTTTTTTTTTTGTTTGACAATATTGACACAAATCTGATTCCATACATAGAAACATTGAAATAGAAACCACAAAATCTGTGAAGTGGAAGTGAAACCTCTTGCTGCCTCTCACAAATGCATAAACACACAATGTCAACTTGATCACAAGTTAACACATACACACACTGCACACGTACACAAACACACAAGTAGATGCCCAAAAACTCTATATTTTTTACACAGTAGTACGACATCATAACCGGATACTCTGTTATGATGTGAGCACAGCAGGCTGAAGATACAAACTAACCCTGCTCCATAATACACTGAAAAGTATTTACTGTAGAGTGCAGTAGTGGTGTCTTTTGTGGAATACAGGTACTAACAGTTAAACCACGCCCTTGGAGAATACTTGGGTCTGACTGGCTGACAGGCATGCATTATTTTCAGACACCAAACAGCTTTGCCATGCATACTATACCTCATCATTACCGTGCAAACGACTTATCTAAGCTTCAACCACTTGTTGGAGCTTAGTGTTTCAAAATATGACTGAACAATAATTATGCTGCTTTGACATGCGTGACATGCATGTCAAAGCAGTCTCGTCTCTACCTTATTCACTCACACACAGTCATGCACCTGAAGAACTCCATTTACATTATTGCTTTTGAGAGGTGACGGTAGGCAGCTTTTAATTTCCAAGAAAATGTGTGGAAAAGTGTTGAGCATACAGCTGTCATCCTTTCATTCAAAACGACAGCTAGTGTGCACAGGAAGTGGGTTTTCACGCTGAATGCCATCATCACCCAATCTCTAGAATATGTCACCTCTTCACACACAGTGATGCCACCGTGAATCTGGCTGAGGAATGTCAGGTATTCATATTTCAGCAACCTATGTGTTTTTTCAAGATATACCATCCCTCCTCAGCCTCCCAAGTGCCTCAAAGCATTTTTTTTTCTCAGAAGAAGTTATAGGTGGAAAAGGTGATTATCTCTCCTGCTTTCCCTCTCTCCTCCCTGTCCCCCCCCCCCCCTAAACAAAGAAATAATGCATTTTTTGCTCCTTTCTAAGGTGTTTATAAACGGATGTTTACTCAGACTTGGACGTAAAGGTGTTACAAAGTGTTCCATGCAAAATTACTGTAAAAATACTTGCTTTTCTTTTGTAAGACAGATGGAAGGAAAAACCTTGTGATTTTCTTTCCAAGCCTGCAGTAGTTGTCCTTATTTTGCCTGCTTGTGTAATAGAACAAGTATGCTCCATTTACATAAGATACCTGTATTAAAAGGTGTACCCCAGGGTTCTATATGAAGTTGAAATTAAGTTTCTTCTTTAGGAATAAATCATGTTTCTCCTTCCAGGCAAGGAAACACCTGATATTGGCAACCTTTCTAACTTTACTAGATTACAGTGATCTGCTCTTTATGAATACACCTGACCAGTGACTAAAGATGTTGGATACTGTATACCACTGTGCTTTACGTTTTATTACTGGCTGTGGCCATACACTACTGTCCTCTGTACGCTACTGCTGAGTGGCTATCACTGTATGCCTGCAGACGTTCCCATTGGTTGACTTTTACATATAAATCTCTCTTTGGGTTGGTTCCTCCTTACCTGTGTACACACGTGTAGAAAACAAAACCAATATGGCTGGCATTCTCACTTGGCCAGGTCTCTCTTGGAAAAGAGATTTAAATCTCAACGAGACTTTTGCCTGGTTACATAAACGAAAATGAAAAATGAAATGAATAATTGTGCCAGGACGTGATTTTTTAAAAACACGTCTCGTGGGAACTTAGTACATTTTTAAGTTGGAAAAGGAAAGCATAAGGAAAGGCAGATGAGATGGAAGAAGAGAAAGAAAAAGAGAGGCTAAGAGATGGAAATGTGTGTATGTGTGGACTGAGCTCTGCCAAATTTCTCTCCATTTCTCTTCTTTGACTTTGGGACTTTGTCATCTGATCTTTCGAAGGGCAAACATCTCTAAGCATACCAGTTATCTGTTTTGTTCTCTCCAAAGCACATCTGAGATCTCATTTAAACCATGTACATACAGTGATGCCAAATCCAATAACTTAAGCACCTTTGCCCTGGCAAATTCACAGTCTCATTAACGCACCAGGATCTCTGTAGAAGTGACTATTCTCTTCTCTCTCTGGGATTCTTGCCACCAAAAAAAAAAAACAAAACAAAACAAAAAAAAAAACACCTCCCCACTAGTGTACCCCGTATCCTTAAACACTCTGTGTTTGTATCCGTACTGTGACAGAAAATACTGAAAAACCTGACAAATACTTTCTCTAGACTCTTGTTTTAAGTACACCCCACTTACAGTCATTTACAAGGACATCTGCCGCATTTGGAAACTTGAATCGGCATTACACTTGAAACCACATATAGCATATAGCACTATTTGAACACAACATGCATGACAGAGAAATATTTGTTCATTCAGACAAAAGATAGGAAATGATGTCCTTGACACATACTGCAGAAGCTGTTCAAAACACTATGTCATGCACACCAAAGACACAAAAACACTAGTAATCATAATTATGTTGTGAGACAAAGAAATAAACTGCTAAACAAACAAATAATATGAAATCATTAAATTAAATAGAATTAAATGAAAATAAAATACTGAGAAGGTCTAACGTACAGAAAATAAATGTGGTGATATCACAGTTTTACACCAACAGTAATGGACACTGGCTCTTCCCACATACTATCATAATATTCATTAAAGGGGCACTTTCACAAAGTTGAGGGACTTTCAAAAGACTTACTGAAAAAACAATGTTAAAAATAAATGCATTTAAATGGTGATTTATTTAAATCAAATTTAAAAAAGAATAAAAAGATAATTAAATTAGCCAATTAAAAAAAATCTTATGTCCTTAAAAATGATTAATTCATAATTGAACTTTAAAAAGTGGGAGGCACATATAGAAACTGTTGTAATTCCTACACCGTTCACCTGATTTGGATGTAAATACCCTCAAATTAAAGCTGAAAGTCTGCAGTTAAAGCACATCTTGTTCGTTTCATTTCAAATCCATTGTGGTGGTGTATAGAGCCCAAAAGATGAGAATTGTCCCAATATTTATGGACCTGACTGTATATATATATAAACCCCCTGGGATGATACGTTAGCCAGATCCGGTCCAGGCATCAAGGGACACGTGTCAGCTTCCACAATCACCCATTTCTATTTCTCAGCCTGTTGTCTGGAGAGGGGAATGGCTCGATGAGCTGAGGGCAGGTTATTATCCTGCCCTACATGTGCTCATGATTGGGATGAGTGGTAGTCCCTGTGTGTAGATGGTCTTGTTAGATATAAGGAAAGGTAATCCATAAGGTCCATAAGGTCTCTCTCCAAGTTACAGTTTCCTCATCCCTTCTTTTCCTCCTCTTCCTCCTCCTCCTCCTCCTCCTCTTTTTTGTCTGTGGTTTCTTTGGTTACTGCTGGAATGGCCTTTTGCCGCAATTATATCTGAGAGTGCGTCATGGCCCAGTGGACCATACATTCACTCCTAGCACATGGAGGGGAGCCAGACAGAGTGCAATGAGGCTTGCACCATGTTTCCAGTCTACCGTATACAATACAAGTCCTTATAGCTGGTCTCAATCAACTATCGACTCACACTCACCCACCCACACTGAGATATACTGTATAACCTGTGTGCTGGTTACCTTTTTCAGCCATTGGCCATGTTTTACAGCCAGAAACAAAACAAATAAAGTCTGTTTCGTATCCCTTTTATGGTAGCGCACTAAAAGATGAGGTCAAATAAAGTGCTCACTCTTTCGGTTTTTCATGCACAGCATCATCGCTCAGGTGTCTGCACATCTTGGAAAAATCATCTTTGAAGTCCTAACTCTGGGTTGACTATGCTATTCAACCTGTCCACCAATCTCCTTTTTGCCTCCCTGCTTTCAGGCGGTGTTATTGATTCCTTTTATCCTGCCCGCGTATAACTTCACCATTAGCCAAGTAATTTGGGATTTTGCTTTGACAGGCGCGCTATAAACAAGTCACAGCTAATGTGTGCTGACCATTTGAATGATTGCTGTGGAATGTATCGCACACTGACCGCCCTGTCCTGACCAAAGCCCAATCAATGATAGCAAACAAGTCATGGATAAACACAAGCAGAAGAAAAAGCATCTAATCAGTGAAACATGAAGGATTGTTTGTATTGATTTCCAAAAGAAACCAAAGAGAGAAGAAGGTGAAGATAAGGAGAATGACCAATGGTGAGTGAATAAGGGTTAATAGATTACACCTTACCTCTTTGCCCTTTGGCCAACCAGTTTGTATATGCTGTTTTGCATTAGGTGCAATGACAGATACCATCCTTATCCTATCACCAGACCGCATCAATATATCTGAACAGCCTGTTAAACCATTATGTGAAAACAGCAGCTCCTACAGTACAACCCCCCCTTTTCCTCTCATTCTGTTCCTCTGTCACTCCCACACGCCTTCTCTCCAGGTGAATTTCCAAGATATGCTGAAAGAGAGGGAGTTTGATGAATGGCTGCATGCTTCTTTGATGAGGTGGGGAAATGTCTACACCACCTACACTGTCCCCTTTTATAGTTAGAGCAGAGCTGTTAGCTGACATGTCTGGCCTTATCCTCCCTGAGGGAGTACAATTAAAGTGTCCTCTCCCAGCTTGAAAAAAAAAGAGGAACAGACTAATTTTTACCTGAGTCGCCTGGCTTTATCATATGAAGCCATTTGTACTATTACCGTACACGAGAGTCACATTAACTGATTCAAATATATTGATTAGATTCACCGATATATGATTGCAGAGCCGCTACTGATGCTGATGTTGCACTCATGTATACCATTTTAAAAAACACACCACCCAAAAAAATAATCTCTCTAAAAGACAGTGACATAATTTCTTCTGGAGAAATAAATGCCACATTACAACTTTACTGTGTTGTGCACTCCATTGGTTAAAGAAATGGTAGAAGGAAGCAAATGGTTGATAATGAATAAGGGAGTTTTCAAATCCATGTTGTGACCTGCCACATAATATAAGTCCTGGCTCAACTTTTGCTGCAACACAGTGTCATTCAGTAAGGCTGCGTCGGCAAATAAAATATGTGCAAGGCCACATTCTGGTTAGCATAATTGTAACTGTAATTCCTGGTAAATTATCGTTTACCTTGTGATCATTGTGATGAAAGATAAAATGTTTGTGACCATAATAACTTTCAAGAGTTGTAAAATCTTTTAGAAAGTGCTGTGCAGTGTCTACATTTTTACATAATTTAAATTGCTATTGACTGCTTCTTTAATGAGTAAGTAGCCCTTTACTGTTGTAACTGGTTGAAGTGGAGCTAGTTTTTACTACTTTATATACAGTTTGGAATTTGAGTCCAGTGATTCCCATTATAAGGGTTGGGCCCGCTTCAAAGGGTCGGAAAGAAGAAAAAACTAAAGTTCAGCTACACTAGTTTTTTTTTTCTGGACTTTTCTCTAATCTTTGCTTCTTGTGAAATATTGGATAATCTGACAGTGATGTGTACATGTTAAGAAAAAAACAGTGTGTATGTCAACTATAAATATAAAATATATATAGCGTCAGATTGTTCCTGACACTATATGACTGATGTTAACTGTTCATCAGAGTGACGGCCTGTGGAAAGAAAGTGAATTCAATGAAACCATCTGAGACGTTTAGAGGGGAAATGTGTCTTTGATGGAACGGCTAACAACTCATCTGAAACATGACAACGGGCCCCAATGAGACACAGCTTTTTTGTAAAGGGTCACAAGCCAAAAAGGTTGGGAACCGCATGTTTAATGTTTAATCTTTATGTATTGTGTTTCATATGGTTATCATGTCTTTTATGTCAAATCTTAATCTGAAAAGTAACCAGTAACTATAGCTGTCAAATAAATGTAGTGGAGAAGAAGTATAAATGGAAATACTTGAGTAAAGTACAAATACCTCACAATTGTACCTGCAGTGCAGTACATGAATAAATGTACTAAGTTACTTTCCACCACTGAGTGGTCAAAGCCTAAAAGAGACTGTCGGACGACACCAAAAAAGTTAACTACAGGAATAGACACTTTGCTTTGACATCTTGTCCATTCCTCTTTTGATCTTCATTGGACAACATCACTATTCTTCCGATATGGTCACGCCACAGTGTGATTTCCCCATGGGTGCTCACAATTGCGTGCGGGTGCCCAAGCTCTCAAACACCCACAGGCAATTGACAAATAAGATTCAGGCACCTGAATCCGCGCCTATGCTTGAAACATCGTGCCCCCTCTAACACTGTCCCTGTTTGTGTACAGTAACAGGACATGCTGCAATGATTGCTTTTTTTTTAGCAATGAATTAATTTTGATTGGAGTAAGACTGATGTTAGCTAAATATAAACAAAGCATTCTCCCTGTGTGTTTCCACAAAAATGACGATTAGTCTTTTTCCATTTTCTGCTAAATTACTACCATACCATATAAATATCAAAGCATTCAGAGATTAGCAGTCGTCGTTAATTTTATAACTTCCCATGATGCCCAGTTTTACCGGTTGCCTTCCACTCCTTGAACCACCATGGCCACAGCCTGAGTGACATTGTAGCATAATTTGCTCATGTCTTTTCCACCTGTCAATGAAAACGTTGCCAACTGTGATATTTTCAGGAAGGCCGCAGCAGTGGTAATGTCATAAATTTGTTCAGCATATCAGAGTTAATGAGGAGAAAGAAGATACAGATCTGCAAGAAAAGCGGAAAGAGGATGCAGGTGTCCCAGTGAGAGTCAAACGAATTACACAATGGTGGATGTCGTTCGGAAAGGCAGACAGGGTCCAGATAGGCTGCACACAGACTGTGTGAGGAACTGTTGCAATCGCCTGTCAGCTGCTGCAGGCTGCACAAATACAACTATTATTATGTGAAATGTATGTCTTCTAAGAAAGTCCGTTCAGTTCTTATTAGTTTAAAAGTATTGGTATTGCACTTAGCTAATCAGTCCATGTGTTTAATGACAACACCCCACAACAACATAAGTTTGACAAAAATAAATCCAGACATGATGCTTGCTTAATTGGCTCTAAGGCACTATTTCAGAGTAGAGGTATTTAACTGAACCTGAATGATTCTGCAGCCTCTGCTGCCAAAAAGTATAAATGATATAAATGATTAGAAAGTGAGGTACGCCCACTCAGACTTCTTGGTTGAAAACGAGAATTTTAAATTCATGACTTTAAAGATAGGTACTAATTTTGAAAAACAAATGGCAATTCAATTATTGACAATTAAAAGGATATAATATTATAATTTAACAGATTTATAATGACATTAGATTCTTGCTTCTCTGTTTCTCACTGTGTGTTTATGTCTACAAAGCAGGTGGGTCTCACACAGACAGTAAATGGGAGGAGCTCTTATACACAGTTTTTCTTTAACATTGACTGTGATGTGCTGTATCACTCCATCTGTAGTCTATTCATGAAACGGATTCATTGGCCTGTCACAGAGTTAATTTACCACCCTGCTACCAAATAAGTATTTTTAGACATGCTGTATTCCTCTTTGCCATTTGTGATTAGCTACCATACCACATAGGAAATGCTCTCTCTTTTAGCCTTTGGGGCACCTTACTTTACTACACTACCATCAAATGTGCACAATGTACTGATCTCACTCCATAATGGAAGGTCTGGAGTTTGGAAACCAATTGCATTTTTGGTGATCCGAGCCATGATCACATGCTTTCCAACCACATGCATAATTGCATCCACTGGGCCACGTGCGTAACCATCAGATGGAGGCAGCATTCCTTGTACTAAGCGTACCACAAAGAAGATACTCCGCACGTATGCGCGCACACCTTCTGGTAAAAAAAGACAACAGAGGCAAAAGAGGCAGACAGAAAGTGGACTGATGAGATGCAGGTTCGAGGTGAGCACCAAGACATTGTATTACTTTCATAACAATGTTGTTGGCAGCTTGTCGCTTGTTGTATTGAAGTGTATATTTCAGAGTTTGTCCGGGACGAGAGAAAAAAGGTTTGTAGAATTCAGCCAATCTCCATATTGCTAGCTGTTGTCCTGAGGTCTCCGTCTTTCTCTTTGTTTAGTTTAGTGTCACTCCTACGTTCCTGTTGGTACATACAGATCAGCCTCACTGTTTACTGATCTCTTTCCTAGAGCTGTATCAGAACTGTTTTTTCTGTGTTAAGTTACTGTGAACTGAACATTTCCTGCAGCACACATTAAAACTTTCCACTAGCATTGATAACAATACACCTTAACAACACACCACAATTCAAGCACTTACACTTAAAAGTTCATACAATTTCTTCTAGGTCATTCAATTAAAGATGCAGCAAATCTTAATCCAGCAGAAAGAACAAATGTGAGCTGCAGGTACCTCCCTGACACAAAACTGGCATATTGAAATCAGTTGAATTATTATTGGAATTAATGTTAGATTTCTGAGTAAAATGGCAAATGACTTTGTGTGGGAGGAGAAAAAAGAGATTCCACACTTTCAGTGTGGAGAATGCATGATTAGCGGCCTTTCTAATAGTTGCCCTGCAGTTGTCCTGCCATGCCGTACTTGACAAGTAATCTATATTCCAAGACAAAATAGTGTTGCCAGCTGGGTAAAGGCCATCCACTTTTAGCAGGTCAGGTCAGATCCAAACTCAGAGCAAGAAAGCTCTGCTGGTCAAACAACTCACCAGCCTGCAGATCAAAGACAACCTGCTATGAACCTCATTACCTCTCATGGCCAGAGATTCATTGATGTTGAATTGTCTTTTTAACAAGGTCACATGTCTTCGACTCTAAGTAACCTCACTTTGTTTCATTTTTACCTCCAACCCCGTATGAAAACTGGATTTTACATGGATTGATTAAGGAAATTGGTATCATTGTTTAGATTTTGCAGCTTCTTTAAATCTGGTCGGCTGTGGCTCAGGAAGTAGGCAGCTACATCACAGGCTCCTCCTGTCCACATGTTGAAGTGTCCTTGAGCAAGACACTGAACCCAAAGTTCGGTGTGTGAATGGGTGAATGAGAGGCAAATTGTGCAGTCTATTTACCATTTACCATATCTGTCTGAGAAGGATATTCCACCTTTCAATTTTTAAATTTAGATGCATCTATATCTATATATATCTATCTATATCTATATATCTATATCTATATATGTGTGTGTGTGTGTGTGTGTGTATCTATATCTATCTATATACACACACACACACACACACGTTTTATAAAGATTACTGACTGCTTTACAAAAAAGACAAACCGGAGAAAGACATCAGTCTCCCAGTTTGCCAGCAACTACTGTGGTATTTTTGGACCTAAGAACAAAGGTAACATTTGTCATATTAGTGCTAGCGCAACTAATGAGAGCTCACCAGTTATCTAACCATTGGCCCAAGAAGAAAGGTGCACAAGCTAACCACCAACTAATATGCAGAGGGAGAAAATCAACCAAGCTGCCACTGGTGAGCTCTCCAAGACATTAGGTGGAGGGCTGATTGGCCACATTCAGGGTTAGGGGTAGAAAAAGCTTTAATAAACCAACTGTACACTACCTGCCAAACACAACACGACAAAGTTAGTGACTAGTGGGTGATGAACATGGAGGAGCATTTAGCAGCTAAAGAGCCCAATATTCAATTCAAGTTCACAATAACAAACTTAAAAAGGTGATGTTATGTTGTTGCTTGTTCCTGCTGCTCCCTAGCCTGGGAACTGGATGAATCTGCGAGCTCACGTTTTATTTGCTCTGGCAGATGCGTTTGGTCTCCCTCCAATTCAGACAGATTTCCAGCTGACCAGGCCCGGGCCGGGCCAATCACAACCTTTTATCTAAAAAAATCAGTTAATGCAGATTTAAGTCTAGGTATACGCTGTGTCCCAAATTGCGTACTTGCGTACTCAAACTTAGTATTTTGAGTGCATAAGTGTGTTCACACTGGTAAGTATGGCAAAATGCATTGTACTATAAGTACCCGGATGGTGTACACAAAACGGCCAGAAAGTTGAGTGTGGAACACTGCACACTTCTCACCCTCAACAGTCGCCATCTTGGCCACGTAGCGGAAGGGGAGGAAATGGAAGAAAATGTGGCCGCGGTTGCGATTGTTACGGCTAAAAGTAAGAGCACGTTCATTTTTCATTCATTTTTAATATAACTGAATTGAAGTCAAGTGAGCAAACGTGCTGGCAGATATTTCGGCGTGCGGCAACCGTGGTAAATGTTGGCGGTAATGCTCCGCCCGGTTGCAATCCGTCATTAAAAAGAAGAAGAAGAAGAAGACGCGGCCAAAGGTTGCGATCATCATTTCCGGTAAGCGCAAAACAGCAGTATTTGATTTGGGATGACACTACCCTGTCAAAATTAACGCACTACACAAGTCAGTACATAGTGTACACAGTATACTGGATGTAAGTGTACTAACGGGAGTACGCGATTTGAGACACAGCTATAGTCTCAGTGTTAGCATTCAAGCTAGGGGATCATAGCCCTGCTAGCAGGCCACGGTCCTGGACTCTCTGGGTTGTGTTAAAGGAACAGCTCAGTGTTTTGGTAAATACACTCATTAATGATCTTTAGTGAGAAGAAAAGGTCAATTCCAATGTTATATGTTTGTGTTAAGTAAAGTGCTAGAGTAAGGACGTGGTTAGCCTAGACTGGAAACGGGGAATTAAAAATATGCCTACCAACACCCCTGAAGGTGACTAACATGTTGTATCTCATTTGTTTAATTATCATGATATATTTTTTTCTTTATCTCCAAGCCCTACTCGCTAGCTGGGAGCATTAGTGAAGCTAATACCCCCTAGTGGTCAGAAATTGCTTAATACAGTTTTAATGCATCTTAAGACGTGCAAGTAGGAATGACTGAAGTGATCTCAATATAAGGTCAGTATTAATGTTACATGCATGTTTATTCTGCCCCTCTGCTGCAAGCACACCACATCATTGTAATGAGGCCGCCCTTGTACTGGTTTCCAGATTCTCAACTTTCCTCTCTAATCCACATTCCACACACTCTCCCACCTCATTACAGATGCTGAACATGGTCCCATCTGGCTGACATAAGCACACAATTGCTCGGGTACATACACACCATCGTAAAGCCACACACTACAACACTGAAAAAATACTGACAAAAATATTGGAGTCATTACTGTAACCTCACTTCATAGTTGCAGAACATTAATCAGCTGTTGGCAGAATAATATAATGTAACTTGATTTGAATATTTTTCGAGGCAGTCTAGGGAAGAGTTGTCCAAGGTTATCGATGTTAGTGTGTCCGCAGCAGTTGAGGTAGACATTGTTTTTAGCCACAGAGTGTTTTTTTTATTTTATTTTTTTATTGTAGCCTGATAATATAATTTTCTCATCTAGAGTCAGGTGATTTTTTACATAATGGACTTAAATCTCATCTGCAGTAATCACAAGGCAGTCACTATGGCAACCTCCGAGACCTGCAGAGGTGCTTAGTGTAATGGTCTTACATTTTGGACTGACAAAAACCTTGAGGAGAGCCAACTTTCACAAAATGGAAGGTCTTTATTTTCTCAAGGGAGAGGGAGATAGTCGAGAGTAGCACTGTCCTATAATGTGTACGCTTATGAATCAAACAATCAAGCTCTCTTTTTACTCTGTTGCAATTAAGCTGTTGGATTGCCAGTTTCATCATCTGCATTTCAACTTTTTGTCTGCTCGCACCTGTCTGATCATTTTGTGCATCTCATGGTGCGTTGATGCAGATCTGGTGGGGCAGTGCAATCTTAAGTTTGTATTTTTTGGGCAGGAAGTTTTGTCTGCGTTTGCCTTTTTTGCCGTTACGTAAAAACACTTTATTTAGATCTATTCAAAGTCACATTCCAATCGGCCAATTTACAGATTATTATGCGAGTGGAAATCTGTACAGTTGAGTTGATATTTGACACATGGGCTCTGATCTCGTCACATCCTGCAGACACACACCAAGCTGAGCACAGCAGTCCACCTGGACGCTGAGACACATAACTGATGCAGAAGATGACTCGCGCATATTAAAATGACAAATTCATAGTTTGAAGCAGACAATTTCCTCTTGTAAAATGTCGTGCAGCATTGATAAGTAGAAGATGACCATTAGTACATGGATATGTATGACAATATTTCAGTGGCATAAACCATACAAGAGCTCAGCAGTTTAGGTGAGACTGATATTAAGAATAGTAAAGCTGAATATGAGGTATGTGGAGAAAATGTAACTTCTTTCATGTTTTGTGAGTGATAGATGCCATGTTGTGTTCCCAACATGAGAAGCCAATATTACAGGTAAATATCTGCAGGTATGTGAATGGGCTGTGTGCATGTTTACATCCCTAAAGCCAATAAACAAGATTACCATCCATCTGACTTTGCACTGAGCCAACAGAACCCCTAAAAGCAACTGCAATTAGTATTTGTGTATCACCACCACATAAATCAACATCATGCCACGTGCTGAATAACCACCACCACCAGCAAATGAGCTCAGCCACTACAACAACTTCATTCACAATTAATACCAATGCAGATACTGCACAGCTAGGCAGATGGCAGCAGCACAAGAGCAGATTCTAGCATTCAGCAAACACCACGACATGGCCCACTGTACAAGCACATCTGCAGAGCAAGAAATAAACAGTCAGCAGTGTTTGCAGCCTCATCGCTTACAGCATGGACTGAACAGAGCGACAATATCACATGCATCTCTATAGCCCGAGCAGCTTTTTCTGACCTTGGTGAAGTGAAGCAGTGCTCCGAGGAGTCACAGGACACTCGGCCGGGGCAGCAGTGGGGACCAAGGCACAAGTATTCCCTCCATAAAGCCGTCTTGGAGCAGTAGCAGGTAAGCAGTGCAGCACCTGGCATGGTAAAGTGAGCAGAGGATTGAAAGCTTAAATACAGCGCCATATTGCAAGAGGTACATTTGCTATCTGTTGTCGTGACCGTTTGCTTCTTTCAGTGTTGATACATATTTTTTAAAGGATATTACACTCACTAATGAACACTAAAAAAGGAGCAAATATCACATTTAAATACAACACTACAGCAGTGAAGAGAAGAAGTATGTAAAATATGTACAGTATAATGGCATGCTTTGGAAAACGGTCAGCATTAATGTATACGCACTTTGTAGTTAATGGGCTAAAACATTGCAAAATCACGGATACGGTCCATTTTATTAACATTTTACTATCATTTTTATCTACATTTATTCAGCCAACATTTTCACCTCAATTATTGTGCTGTGGAACACAGACCCTCCATGCACATTGGTAGTTTTAGATGTTTGCTTGAGTGTGCTTAAAGTGCCTTTTAGGGCCAAACAAAGGCAGGTCTGACAGCTTAACAATTCTTTCCATCTTCTGAATGAGCACAATATTTACACAGTCAGTGTGAAAAAGGCACCGCGGTCACAAAGTTTACCCAGCTCCTCGCCTCTCCACAGCCTCTTCCCGTCCGTCATCAGAGCTGTCAGCGCCACATCCAGATACATAATGAACGCGGGGGGTCCGTCCTGTCACCCCTCCGTCCATCTCTCCATCCGCCATCTCTTAATCAGGAAGGAACCTGTGGGGGCATAATGTGGACATAAGTCTTTTTCTAAATGTGGCACGCAGGTTGACAGGGGAGGTCGCATTTCCCTTCAATCAAAGGAAGTCGACACACATATGATTTACGCTCTCATTCGTTGCCACCACCAGCCTCCGCCAGAACAGCTCATATTTATGTAAATGTGCATGCATGCGAGAACACAAATTTAACTTCTCATGCATCTGTGTCATCTGCCCTGACACAGCTGATTGGGCATGCTAATTAAAATGGCTCTAGTCTATTTCTTTATATATCTTAATAAAATAGGACAATTCACAGCTGGAGCTTCCCACTCTTCTGCCCAACAACCCATCAGATAGACAGAAACTACTACTTAAGATCCCAGTGGGAGTTCGCCAAGGTGATACTGAGGCTTCCACTCGTGCATTCAGCTTGTGTATATCTTGCATTCATGTTCTGTATATCCAGCAACATTGTGGTCCTTATTGGACTGCATATTGCGGTGTGACGGGGTATCCACACAGACGGTAAGATTGTGCTAGTTTTCAAGCAAGTTTGAACACATTTGTTAAATATGACCCCAAATGCAGCCATGATATATTTTGTGTGTGTGACAGTGCTAAAATTAGCAAAGACAAATAGCTGAAGAAACCCTTTCAACCAATCAAATGTCAACACTATGGAAGTTCCACTTGTGAGTTTATCACTTCCCACTTGGCCGACTTAAGCGCCTAATTAATTCACTGGAGTGATATCCAACTCTATTAGGGGTTGTGTCCCCGCCTGTTTACCTAATGGGTTTCTTCTCCCTCTTTTTCACCACCTGTCTGTCTCTGTCTCCTTGTGTCCCTGAGGATGTGATTAGAAGTGTCCGTGGTCCGTGTGGGAAATCACTCGTGTTGCTTCTGGCATGTCTATAGTGACAGATTTGGCCCAGGACTCACTAACTGCTAAATTACTCCATGGAGCTGCCTGGGTCCCAGGAAAAGGTGAAATGAACAAGGAGGAGGAGAGGGGAAGATAGATGAGAAGCTAGAGAAAAGGGACAAGGAACATGAGGCTGATGTGTGGAAAGAGGCATACAGTCAAGAGGGAGGGACTACTGGAGGAATGTGGAAATGGAAAAGCAAAAGGAGATGGTAGAGTAGAGGAAAGGAAGGGGGTGACAAAAGATGAGGGAGAGAATGAGAAGGAGATATTGATAAATTGATGTGGCGCCATGGATGGGGAAAAAGGAAGAAGCATGAAGGATATAAAAGGAAAAAGGGAACAGAGAAGAAAGGGAAAACAAGATGATACATGAAAGAAGAAGACAAAGAGGAACAAATGATTACTGAACAGAAAGCTCAGGGCCAGCACAACATTGCCAAGGCTGCACAATCCTCTAAATCTGTTATATTTTAATGAGACAATTTGTAAATTTTTTACTCTATCTGGTACACCTGGATCTAAATCTTCATCAAAATAGACATGGCGACAGACAATCAAGTTGAGAGTACCTAATTCCTGTTAGGGATTATTAGGGTTTTGCACAAGGATGAATAGTGTAAAATGTCAAGTGAGTCAGACTTATATGCTCTGAGTTATGACCATTCAAAATCATCATGTTGTTGCAGTATCATCAATAGATGAAATTGCATCTAATTTTGCTGGACTGTGTAAACCTGTTTGCATTTACAGTTTATGTAAAGCTAACCTATAATTTGCCTGTTATTTGTTAACTGATTATATGAGAGGAGGATGGTTTGATCCAAGAGGTTTCTATGGATATTATCCTCCTCCGGCCTCTGTGCTGAGTAAAGGGACAAACTACAAGTCTGTAGGGGGCGAGTGCATCATTCACAAATACTTCAAAGATACAGATTTCGTGCGGAATATTCCTTTAACTCCACCCTCAAGGAGTTTCTACAGTGTAATCATATGCTCTCTCCACACACACACACACACACACACATATATATACAAGTTATTAATTCAAACATGCTAAACAGCTGCTTTTATTGCCAACAATGGTCGAGCAACAAAAAGATTAATTCTGTGAGGCAACTGTTTTTTGTGCAGCTGGTAATGAATGCAGATACTGTACTATAGTAGAAATAATACTGGAGGTATTTCAGTCAATAAATGTGTCATGATCTCCCTCTTTTATTATTGATGGGAGATGGATTGGTCTGCATCCCATTTTATATTCATTTGTTCATATCTCCAAAAGCCATTTAAAATACATAGCCGACATTGTAGAGGGTAGGAAAGTTCCCTGATTGACCGGGAAAACCTTGCACGGCGGTGGTGACAGAGGCTCTCTACCACCAGCTGCTCCAGTTGAGGTGCTCAGTGACTAACAGTGAAGACTGTGTCTTACTGGGCTACTCCCAGATCATATAGCTTTTTGTATTACCTACATCTGTTGTGGGTGTGCATGTGTGGGAGGTGATGTGTGCGTATGTAGTCAAACACTGAACAATTGTACAGAAAAGTACTGCATTAAACTTTTTTAAACATTGCAAGACTGAAATAGGGACCCCACCAATTGACCGTTGGTTAAGTCTGTTGGTATCCAAGTGACGCAAGACACAAACCATGTAACTGACATCGTGAGTCCAATCTGGCTGTTGACCTTTGTCACTTGTCAGCCTCCTTTCTGTCTTCCCATGTTTCCTGTCACTCGACTTTCAAACTAATTGATAAAGGCAAAAAGTTAGAAAATGAAATAGCTTTTCTCAAAACAGCGACAAAGCGACTCATGTGGTATCAAAACCAGAAAAGTAAAACCAAACTAATGAATCCTGACAAATCAATGTCAAAGAAATATACAGAGGTCGCATTTTGTATGAACATGTTTTCAGTTGTGGCGTAAGAAGAAGACATGCATATTCATATTCACATTTTAAATGGTGACTTGTTTCCTGGTGTAGGGGTATTTTCATGTGGGGGCACTCTGCACTGGACCGCTCACTGCGCTCTGGTTCATTAAAAAGGCCCCTTCACAGAATTAGTTTCTGGCCTTTAACAACAAAGCTGTGCGTGCTACTCTGTTATCTTATCATGAGGCTATTAATCTCAGCACCCAGTTGGATGCACACCTCCCCTGACAAATGGCTTCATTCCTTGACTGCCAAATAACAGTACAGCGCTCCCTGTAATTTCACACTCCCCAATATCTGTCGTGTTTATTAAATGGCAAAGGAGCTCCCTCATGTAAAATGATGAATAATTGCATCACATTGATACATCACAGATTTGTGCTTCTTAAGCTTGTTGCTTTGAAAACTGCTCTTGATCTGTGATGTTTTGCAGGCACAAAGCGAGAGGGAGCCCTCATTGGGCGTTTTATTTTTCCACTCGCTTCGCTTCTCATATTACCGGTGACAAAGAGTAATGACTGTCAGATGAAAAGATGATGCTTCAGGAGGGACATTGCTCCCGTGAGAGTGTAACTGAAACACGTGCTCCTGCATGGCAGAAGGATCACTTGCACACACAAACACACATCCCTGATGAAAAATTGAGAGCTGTGCAGCATTTTCAATTCACTGGTTCCGTAAAAGTAACATTTCATTTAAATGGAAAGTATGATTGTCTCATGCAATTGTGATGTGTGTAGTGCTGACTTAGCACAGGCATGCAGGCCCTCGTGCTGCCGGGTTATTGATGGAGACAAAAGACACATCCTGTGATCATATCACTCCAGTTTGAACTGTGTCAGCTGCCCGTCAATTCAAAATCTGACTATGAACTGACCATTTCATATTGCTGCCTGTGGGAGATTACAGCCTTACACTGCGGCCTGTTCTCCCTCCTCCACCTGCTTTCTAATTGCGTTCTTTTCTCTGAATATTATCAGCCACTCAACAATGGACAAAGCCACCAGGGAGCGAACAGGATCACAAGGCCTTTTGTCCTCGAGCAATAAAAGCAAATGACAAAGTTATATTATTGTACAAAGTTACAGCACTTAATAGGATGATAAATCACCTCTCAGATCTTTAGGTCTTTAGATCTCGGCAGTAATTAGCGAGCTTACTCAGCTTTATTGTGTAAAGGGGACCATATATGTCACTTCTGTCTGCTTTTCATCCACCCATCTAGTTTCTAAACCAGCGCCACTGGGGGCTGGAGCATATGCCAGCACATGCTGCATGCTTGTCTCTTTTTTGTTTTGCTTATTTGTCATTCTTTTGCTTTTTGGATCATTTTCATTTGTAAAGCATTTTTCATACTTAATAAGTCACTCTCACTCTCACTCTCTCACAGTGTTCCTCACTGATTTGCTGTAGATTGGTGCTTCGTCAGCCTATAAAACAAGTGATGATCAATTGAATCTTCATTGGTCATTTGTTATAATTTATTTATCATTTCATTTATAATATGTAGGCCACATTTATATTTTTCACCTGGTCTATAACATCTTGAGACACTTGCCTCCAAGTCTCATCCAGTTTGTGCAGAAATCATGTAGCTGCTTCAAGAAAAAGTGGTGCCATAATTATAGATAAAGAAGTTAAAATGCCAAAGAAGATGATTCTCAGAGTGCATCTTTATTTCAGCATCTTAGGGCACTTTCACATAGAAATATTACTTCTGTGTTAGTGATGGGAATTGCAGCTCAATAATAAGGCATGAACTGGCTTCCCATGAGCTCAACATGACACATTGATGGATAATTATGGGCATATGTAATATTTTTTGAGGAGGACAATGCATGAATAAACAATAAAAAGAAAGGCTTGATGGAGGTGCTGGTTGGGGTTTTGAAAGAACTATAGGCGACAAGAAATCTATAAGAATTAGTGGCTCTTATCTAAGAACCTGTATGCTTTGTTTTACTCCCCCAATGTGACAAAAGAATCCAATACAGACAGGAGGTTTCTACTGCAATGGAGATATTAATCATCAAACTCCTTCCAATTAAGTTAGTTAACAGTTCAGCAGCAGATAGGTGGAGTAATTCATGTTTACAGCATTCACACCTGATTAAAATAAGTCAGAGGGGGAAAGAGGAGGCCTTTGAGGTAGACAACACCACCAACCTGACCTGAATCTTGTTTAATCTTTCAGGGATTAGACAGATGAGCTTCATTCAAACACATGCTTCCTTTGGAAATACATAAAGCATGTATTCTACACTTTACTGAAGTGTGGTAAGATGGCAGGGGTAATGGTTCAAACTGGGTTCTAGCTGGCTTTGGTGGTAGCAAGGTTGGTTGGTACATCTACTGCTGCTGGTGTAAGACAGCACTGCAGATAAAGATTCCCAGTGTGGAATTATTGACACTATCACTGCTTACACTTTACTTTTTCCCTCCCCAGAGAGAGTCCCAACTTTTCATAAAAGGGAAAAGCAGGGACTGGGACTGTACAAAGATGGACCAACGAGGCTGTGCAAAGAATGTAAGGCTGCTTTGAAAACAGTGATTAGGCAAAAAACAGAGGTTGTGCTGGGCCCTCTTCAATTTGCATACAGACACAACAGAGTAGAGGACGCTTCTCTAACACTTCTCAGTTTTATCTATAAATATCTGGAACTGGGTAAAACACATGCCCTCCTTCCATTTAAGGAATTTTCCACAGGACTTGCTACCATTTAGCCTCAAAACTGTTGTCCTATTTTTTACTTAGATTGTTACTTCGCAAGCCTATGTAACTTTTGAGAGAAGGAATAACACTTCCTCTTACAAATGAAAAGTTGAATTCATAAGCAATAAAATGCACCATTGCTCAGCAAATACATTATACATTTGCTGCTACAGCCTTACTTTGTCTGGCATGACCAGTAGCTTATGGTGGCTAATGTCAGGAAAATTTTGGTAAATATTGCTCTACAACAGATATTACTAGGCCAGTTTGCTGACTTTGACTTCTCCACTTCTGTTAATGTCGCATGAGCATTTTATCTTCAATTATGCTAACTAGTAGTTTAGCATTTAGCTAAACTACTAGTTAGCATTTAGGCTAGCGTCTGGTTCAAAAGCAGTTTGGCTGACTACGCTTACTTTCAGCACTGGAGCTGAGAGCGTTGGAGCAGCCGACAGAAAGGAGTCATGCTGCCCTCCATTTCCATCATTCTCCTTTCTTTCTGTTACAGTTTGCTCGCTTTGTAAAACTTTACAACTGCCATGTAGTTGTTAACCTGCGTTGCTCTATGTATAGTGAAAAACAAACAAACAAAAAAGTGCAGTGATTTGACAAAAGGAGATCTGACTCAGGGGCTTCTGAACTGATGATTCAAATCATCAGCATTTAGGGGGCAGTCCTACTTTGGATCCCCAAAATCATTTAGCATTATCCCATAACTGTCACTTGTCGCTGCAGTGGACGCTGTTCAGCAGAAGTTAAATTGTCTCGCTTTAATGCAGTTAAGGTCACAGTATTGACAAGCCGACTTCAAGCAACAGGTGAGTGATTGTGTCTCCAAAGTAAAAATTATTGCTTTTAAGAAGCTTGTTGAAATTTGACATGGTCCTTATTTAAAGGATTACAACTAATTTGCCAGAAAAGCTGCATCACTACAAACGTGTTCTTTTGTTGACACTTTAGACAAAACGTCAGAAACTTTGTTCCAACTGTTGTCAAAAAACAGCAGGTTATAATTAGAGTATGAGAAGTGAAGAGCATGTTTTTCGCTTTTATTTTCTCAGTAGTGTTCAGTGGTGCCATATAAAACTAGTGTTTTTGCCATTGTTCCCTGGCTATAAATGGCACTGCAATTATCCCACAATACACCATTAAGGGCTCTTCTTGTTAGGGGATTATTCTGACTGGAGCAGTTAATTCTACATCCAGTATACTATAGAAAGATGTATCTACCATCTACCACCATTTGGCAGTGTTTATGTGAAAACTCCTGATGCCAACAGACAATGTGCTGTTATAAAAAGGTGGTGCAGGAGTCTTGGAACAAAATGTGCCCCCACTGAAGCTCCAATGTTGCCTCTGTCTAACTAGTAGCTTCACATACATAAAGAACTGTTTGGTTTTGACATGTTGCCATATCGTAATGTGATGGTAGCTCTTGAAAACGCAGTGAAAAATATGTTTTGATCTAGCATGAAAAGAGGTTTCCCTACAATTACCACCCAAAGAGGCACTTCTCATGGCTTAGTGCTTTTAGCACCCGGCCCCACTCTGCCACACAGACTGTACAGCGAATAGCCTTTTGTCATTTTGTATGTTGTTGACATGAAAGGTGGGGTTTGGCTGACAAAGATTTATGAGACACTTTATAAGGGTGATCTCTAAAAAGGTTTTTAATGATCAGCTGACTGACAGAAAACATAATGTGCTGCCTTCCTGGGGTAAAAGGTGAGGGCACAATTAAGACACCTAAAAGCACTGAACTGAAAGAAAACCAAACTGTGCACTTTCTCACGTACATCTTCAAACAGCTCTCATTGCTGAAAAGCATAATGTGTGATGTTTAAAAGGCTCAAAACCCACTTCCACATAATGCATGAGAGTGGACTGAATCTGGAGTTCTCCTAGTACTTCAGAAGTAGTTTGGAATAATAATAATAAACTATTTCCTTTCCAAAGAAAATGTCCTTGAAGACATTTGAGCTTCAACTGGACTTGGGTTATAAGTTAGGGGAAATAAAATGTACTGTACTGTCCAAAATTATTGGACATATTGTATTTTTATGCGTGGCAAAATTGTTTTTTGAAAGTTTCACGCCAATAAATGTTTTTTTCACCGGCAGTCAATAGAGCCTGTCGAAGCAATGACCCAGGTTCATGTCCCTGTGATACCGCCACCCTGTCATGAAATGAGACAGTAGTGATAAATATACTGAAGTGTCCTTTAGCAAGATAATGACTCCAAACCACCCAAAAGGCTTTGGTTTTCTAGGCACTCTGACATCTTTGAGAAGAGAGGCAAACACAAAAGGCCGATCAATAGTGTGTCACATCGTAAACAATATTCACACTTAAATTCCAGCGCTGGGTGATGCTCATTATGTCCGACAATATGGTCCCTCATCAGCGTACCACTAATGATCTGGCTGATTAACCTGCAAGTCTGTTCTTAGACTGAATTACAGGTGTACTTTTATCTCTAAAGCCACTTTAGAGCCCTCCTTCCTTGTGTTTGTGTCCTTACATCTGTAGAAATAATAGTGAAAATAATGATCAAAGTGCCTGTTTTTATATACTGAGGAGCCTTTGATATTCATCTGCCCCTGAGGTCCCAGTTTCATTAGTCATAAAGACTTTCGAATGCTGCTTTTTCTCCAGTCAAGCTTATTTAAAATTGAAAGAGCTCGTCATTTTTCAATAAGAAATTGCCTACAGTGTGGTTTGTTTTGCCAGGAGCCATTTACCCTTTGTTCAGTCTTGAACCCACTGGACTGGTATTGGAACAATTCCCAACTGCTCTGTAGCAACTGATAATAGACAGAGAAATAGTGTCATAACTGGTCGAAATGTGATAGAAATGTCTTTTAAATGGTTGGGGCAATGAAATTAAGCTCATTAATGTAATGGTTCCTGGTACGTTTTATTACATTACTACATTGATGGAGGTCAGCAGAATGCTGGGTGCAAATCTCTGCTCTGACTCTTTGTGTGGAGTTTTGTCCTTGAGTTCATGTGGTTTCTTCCCACAGTCAAAAAGACATTGGTTAAATGATCTGGAGACAAAAATGCTCACGTGATTATGAATATAAATGTGTGTGTGCGCTTGTACACCCTCGACTTATCCAGGGTATTTCCTAGACTAGGAATTAGCAGATATGGAAAATGAATCAATGAATGACAGGTGATTACTTAAAGAAATAGTTGGAGTGTTTAGTAAGACTTTCCAGACTACCAGAGCCCACCTTTCAGCAACTAAGATCTTGATCCTGAATTAAAATGTTTGGTTTGTATGAAAAATATAGCACTGGTTTTCAGCCTCTACCGCAACTTACATTCTTCTGTCATCAAGAGTCGACACACAAAAGAAATCAGGTAGTCTGATAATGATAAATGAACAACTCTTAGAATGAAGGGAGCCAGTTCACACTGGGTGAAAAGCCATTTCAAATCGATCCGATAGATCTTTTGGTTTGTTTTGGCAGGGTTTAAAGAACAAACAACACAGTAGCAACACAACAACAGCAATAAAAATAGACATGAACGAGTAAAACTCCCTAAAATGAAGGGGAGTGGCTGAACCTGGTCATAAAAAGGATGATAACAATCCTCCAAAATTCTGCTGGTTGTCCAAAGGATACATTTATCATACACCAAAGGGAGACTCAGTGAGAATCTCCTGTGCCATACCAACACACCAGTAAAATGTGAAAATGGCTTTATTAAAAGATCTATATCAAACAATATTGAAATAATTAAGTCCTCACAGTTGGTGTGGAGCTGTGGCATTAATGGAGCATAGAGTTAGTTCCTGCTGAGCACAGGTGTTGCACTAACATCAGCTGATCAGCATCAGTTGCGTCATCTGTTTGGCTACCAGATGATTATTAACATCCAGACACTTCACTCATAAATGTGTACTTGGTATCTTGACTTACCAAGAGCTAATGTATCTTTTTAAATATATTCTGCTGTATGATAACAGGCGATTAGTTCTCCCAAGCAGAATCCTTTATGCAGATTCTTTGAGAGCTCCGTCAAAGAGTAGAGCCCTTTCCACCAAATTCAACTGTATAACCATTTGCAATAAATTGTCATTTCCTTTACAAAAGAGTCTGACTGAAAAAGCTTATGTTTCACACATTCCTGCACACACTCACACGCCAATGCCAATGAGATGCCATGCAAGGTAACCAATTGGGGTCAGTGCTCAAGGACACTTTGACGCGAGGACAGGAGGAACCGGGGATCGAACCGTCAACCCTTTGATTAGTGGGCAACCTGCTCTACCTGAACCAGCTCTTATCAATAAACACAGCAAGGAATTTCTAGCTGGAGAGAATCAGATCAATGTTTCATCCAGCTTTCATTTAATCAAGACTCCACTCAGTCTTATGTTATCTGGGCAGTTATGATAATGAACCATCTGTACATATTTCCACCTTAAAATAACACAGAGCTTGTGTGAGGGTAAAATAACACCACATCCCATACCACGAAAATCTGCTGTTGCATGGATCTCTAGATTGGAACTTGGCACCACAGCAGGTGT
Source organism: Macquaria ambigua (assembly GCA_008360985.2). NCBI lineage: Eukaryota > Metazoa > Chordata > Actinopteri > Centrarchiformes > Percichthyidae > Macquaria > Macquaria ambigua. The sequence goes on from VMKM01000523.1 coordinate 286,040, forward strand.
TTGGACAGACACATCACTGATTGGGGGTGGGGCCAGAGTGTAGTGTAGCAGCAGTTTCCTTCCTTATGATGATTTACTCTTTTCAAGATCCCCTGTTGTTGAAACACACACATAAATCAAGTTACAAGACTGTCAAGTCCAGCAGCTGTAGCAGTTCACAGTCCAACCATGTTTACTTTAACCTCCTCAGAAGAGATGAAAACAGACACAGGAGCAGAGCTGTAATACATAAAGGTACACTCCACCTCCCACAGCGCACGTCTTTGCACAAATGATACTGGCTTTTGCAGCAAGTGTTGATATAAAATCAAATCAAATTCATTCAGAGTGTACACACAGAGAGAGAGAGAGAGAGAGAGAGAGAGAGAGAGAGAGAGAGAGAGAGAGAGAGAGAGAGAGTGTGAGAGAGTGAGTCAGTGCCACTTGTTTGCACTGTCTGAGCACCAGCCTGTAGACTGCACCTCAGGGGTGTATGCCTCTGGCAGGTGTGACCATGTCTGGACAGTTTTCACACCAGGGAGTGAGATGCACTTTAACGACAGGAGGAAAGGGTCAACATTCTGTTTAACTTCTATTTTTCCCATATTTATATGTCACATGTTCCCTTGTGCCTCGCCTAGCTCTCTGTGGGGTGGGTCGACAGACTGTTGGAAAATCTATGAGTCCACAAAGGAAACCAATAAAGTGGAAGCTTATAAACTGTATGTCCTTGTCTTCCCTAATTGATACAATCTTGATCCACGTGAAGTTGTATTGAAAGAGAGGGCATTAATTGCCATTGGTTTGAACAAACCTGCAATTGACCTGCAGAGAAAATCAAATAATACAGTCACACTGAGAGTTTCCTGGTAAACAAACAATTTGTGTTTATCCTTAAAGCTACACTAACCAATATGTTTTATAACAATGGATCACATGAAATTTTAAAGGGGTCACAGTGACAAAAAACACAGAATTATCATCAACTCTGCAGTTCCCCTCAGCTCTAAGGAGAGATTTAGCATCTTTCAACTCATTGTTTTGGTTTTACGGCCTGCAACTTCACTGTTTTGGTTCACTCTCACCGCTCTCAAAGTTATTTGGCAGCAGCAGGCAGCTGTTTTTAGCATAAAAGCTCTAACAAACCACCTGTATGCTACAGCACACTGACAAAGTTAGCAACTAGCTGGTGAACATAGTGGAGCATTTAGCAGCTAAAGAGTCAGATATTGCCCTCAGGAGTTGGTGGAGACCAAAAACAGAGCTAAAAGGAGAGTGAATATTGGGCTTACATTGATCAGGTGGCCAAAAACACAACACCATTTATTAAATATATTTATGATCAAAATGGGTAAATAATATTTTGGGGTCTAAATGACTAATAGGTACAAAAAGTTTTGGAATTGGTCCAGTAGATCGCCTCAGCCGGCAGTGCTGCAATGGCTGCAACGTAATCCTTTGGGGCTACTGCGCCCGTCAAAGTTCATCCACTAAAAATGCTTGTTTTTGCCACTGACAGGCTCAGACTGTTATTCTAGTTGTCTGACAACATTATGGAAAGGATCCCTACAGAGGTAGACCTTTTTGTTAAGGACTAAGATCCTTTTGTTTAACCAGAAACAGGAGTCTTGCTCAAGGAGAGGTCTCGCTCTAAAATCTCGCGAGAGGTTGAGTTGTTGCAGGAAGACGACAGTGTTTCATTGCTCATTCATAAATCATTGCTCTACTGTGAAACAAATGATTAAAAAAAAACTCCACAGTGTTCATTTAAAGACACATTCTTCATTGTCCTATTGTTAGTACAGTTGAATATTCTCACCCTGAAGTTGGGGACAGGCCTGCAGGGACAGGCACTCGATTTGACACCTGTCAGTCTGCAACAAGATGCTGTGTTGAATCATGAATTGCCTCTCACCGGCCCCTCACAATGTATTCTCAGACAGCTTTTCCATGCCACCCCTCCCCACCCATCACCCAAGATAAATTCTCCTCTCCTGTATCATGTCATGACAGGCTGTGTGTCAAGCATTAAAAGCATGGGGCTCGAGTGACACACGTGTCCAGATAAAGTAGGGGCTGTGGCGGACCCGTGTATTAGACCTTTGCACAATAAATCTATATGATCCATGGCACCGCACCTCATCTGATCTTTCCTTAAAGCCTCGGCCATATTAAGTTGCAGAGCAGCAGTGGCCGCTCTCCCAAGGTCAATGTCAGAGGGGAGGGCCGCGGTGATGGAGGAGGAGCGGAGGGGCGGACGGGGGCGAGGGACGATGTGAGAGTGGAGGAGAAGGAGGAGAGGGGAAAAAAATGCCACTGTGATGGGGCTTTAAAATACACTTTCGCTGGCGAGAAATGTTGTGTAACTAAAACATTTGTGTAGCAGCTGTAGCAAACTCTTTGACACAGCAGTAAACCCCTTCATGTTCGATGACCTTTCGTTCCTCTCACTACACCCACTCTCTCCGGTACTCGCTTTGCTCTCTATCCGTTTCCTCTCCTTGACTCTGTCTGATGTCATCGTGTTTTCTGTCTCTGACAATATGGCAGTGGTTGGACCGCTTGCATACAAACGATCTACTGTATACACTCCACTTGTGGAGTATTTGAATGCAGGGCAGCGGTACCTGGTGACACTTTTACCTTGAGTTGCGCACCCTTTGGGGCCAGCATAATGTTGACACAAACAAAGCACCAAGGCCTCCATAATCTCTCTGCGAGGCAGCACAAACAAATCAAATGTACTGATTCCAGGCCTGATATTGAGACAGTCTGGAAGAGGAAATACAAAGATTTATAGAAATATACAAAGATATTAAACCAAATTGAAGAGCCCATTTCCACAAAACTACATAACCATTAAAAACAAGAAAACAAACATTACCTGACTTCAATATTTCTGAATAGCTAATCCTGTTGCCAAAAGTGCTGCATCAACCATGATCTGTGATCATTAAAGTTGGAAGAAATTAATGGGTATGGTAGCAGTCGTATCATGTTTCCAACTTGCAGCTTTGCTTCTCCTTACTATCCTCCCTCATGCATGCAGCATGTTGTTGAGGTATATTCTTAAAGTTTAACTACACCCTCAAATTCAACTAGAACCCACCCTCCAAGCATATTTAAAAAATGCAACGAGTGAGGGAACAATGACTGTAGGAGGCGTGGCCTCGTGGCTATGTAGTGTGTGGGTCTGGAGACATAGGGTACTGACTGACACTGATTAGTCTTTTTTAATATGCTCCCCTGTAGTGCCACCACAAGGTAGACATTTGTGCTTTTCAGTGAAATGTCTTGACAACTATTGGATAGATTGCCATGAAATGAAGGATAAAAAATGTGCCTCGCAGTTCTGCTGTGACGCAGCAAATCTGTAAGACCAGGCAAAGTTTGGAGCAACAGGATAACTTGTGATATCCCCAACAGAGAAGCAATGCCCTGCACTGCCCTTGGTCTTCTGGGGGGCTTAATGCCATTTAATTAGAGGCTGAATATGTATCTTGATCTGTAATTGTAGATGGGGCTGCAGGAAAGCACAGGAGACTACAAAATCACAATAAACAAGGTAATACATTCAGAAATAATGCACTTTAATGACACAACTGACTGACCAGCAGCCAGAGTGCCAATTTATTTCATTATTGTTTAAATGTTGAGTCTAGTAAGTGTTGTAAGACTAAGTGGGTCCAGGTGGAGGCACATGGAGGCAAGACATGTGGCACTTTAGTTCTGGATACAATGAAGCAAGACTATTGAAAGAGACTGACAACAGGTGTCTTGGACATGCAGTCCAGGAGACTGTCCTCCCCAAAAATAAGGCCGTATAGGTCGTCTGTGCAAGCAGCTTATTACGACCCATATTTACATTTATTGTTAGGCAGTGACCTATAAAGAGCGCCAAAGTCCACATAGGGAGGAGGTTGGGGTGGATGGATGACTTTCACCCAGGGGACCGCTGTTCGTGTCCCGTGTGAAACCAAAAGTCAGCGGTGACTTATTTTAACTTACGTAGTTACATAACTAATGTTGTTATTTTAACCCAAACCATGATCGTTTCCTAAACTTAACAAAGTAGTTTTGGTGCCCAAACCTAACCAAATTGCGGCCACTCCACAACTTTAACCATGTGTTATTATTATTACCATGACAACGAAGGTCTGGTACGCCTATATATGTTGTTTTGGGAGTCATTGGAAAACGACCTATTCTTTCGTTTAGGTTGGAGGACTTGTTGTCCTGGAGGGGATCTTCCTGAACATCTCCCCGTAGTGCAGCCACCAAGCTGACCTAGAAATCCAATCAAATACCAACTGCCCATGCAGTCCCACTGAGATGATTAAATGGGGGTGGCATTCACAATAGAACCCAAGCGTCTTAATTCAACCCAATTACAGGTAGGACTGTATGTGGGGAAGATGTCAGAGTAAATGTCAGTGTTCGGTTTTCACGGGTAATTACCTTGCTCCAGTGTGACGAGGGGGCCATTTGGTGGGAAGGGATTAGAACAGACCATGAAGGGGAAGAGCAAGTCTCCCATCTGATTCTCTAACTTTCCATAAGCGCGCAAAGAAGTGTTGCAGAGGCCCACATTTTTACCCGGCACTGCTTTTACACCAAATGCCAGCGTTTGACCACACGGATTTGCTTCTAATTACCAACTAATTGCTGACATTTTGAACCCATGCTTGACTTTTTTGGTGGCTCATATTGTGGTCGACTGTGCAAGTACAGCAGCAGCAGCAGCAGCAGCAGCAGCAGCAGCACGCGCGCGCACGCACGCACGCACGCACGCACGCACGCACGCACGCACGCACACACGCACACACACACACACACACACACACACACACACACACACACAGCATCCAAAAGAGACTTAAACGTCTGTGTTACCTGCTGCCAGATGCAAACTGTTTTCTTAGGGAGTCATTAGAGCACCTTTGTATCTGCTTACTGTCACTTTACTTTAAAAACTGAACACGATATTCTTAATTTGAGACTGCCTAATTAAATTTAGGACATGCTGTTCTTTCCCCCCAAAATAAAAAAGCGTCTGCATTTGGTAGCACTTTATCTGTCTGCCATGTAAATTAGGTAACAGATGAGAGGTTACTTCAGCACTGCAGTGGACCTGGTTGGTCCAGATTATGCTTGTTTGACTCAGAAGGGAGCCATGGTTCAGTAGCACAGGGTGAGCTATCTGCAAACAAGGACTGCTGCTCCTCTCAGCCTGTGGTAGAATATATGGACTATTGGATGAGGGTGGATGCCTGACACTCATCATGTTTTAGCATTTCGCTGCTGCTCATTATTCCAGTCTGAAACTGCCATCCCTGGAGTATATGTTTGCAGTGCTGACAGATGGGGAAAAAATGATGATTACATTTCACAGATAGAATCAACCAGAACAGAAAAGAAAAAAAAGCCATCGGACAACAGAAAATCGACTTAAATCGATTTCCTCTGTGGGGAGGGAAAAAAAGCAACTTACATGCCAAATAGCCAAACATCTGGATATCTGTGACAGCCCAGAGTCATGCAGAGTTTACTTCTGCTTTACCAAGCCTTACACAATGCTCCAAAGTGACCTCATCACCACCTTCTGGTCTGAAACAACACCAAATGGAGTCGCCTGGAAATCATCTTTGACGCGGCAATTGATTCAGCCTACTGTCTGTGGCTAAATGTGGACAATGAGTCAGTGCCTCATTTCCTTGTGCCTAACTTAGAAGTACAGCAGAATATTCTTAAGACTTCCCTCTGACAAATAATGAACTAGGTCCTTCATTTTAAAATAAACTTAGGACAGTTGTGGAGGCTGTAACTCTGTACATAATAAATCTTTATTTCTAGTTTGACCTGTGAGCATCATTAACTCCTCTAATGCATTTTATAAATTAGACTTGTATGGTAAATGGTCCTGAGCTCATATTTTAATGCTGTATTTATGACCTCAATCAAATAAATGAATGCTCACAGCTTTGTACCCTTAAATCATTTTAATTTACTTCAAAACTACAATTAAAATGCACGACAGACTCGAATAAACAGTCGATCAGCGGAGGTGCCGCTGCTGGTGATTCACTCCTCAGAGACCTTGTTCAGCACCACGGACAGCGCCGCGCATCAATACGTGCTCGGTGCACGTTGGAGCAGCACCGGCAGAGAGGGGACAGCTCCTGAAACTTTTTTTTTCTCAATCGAGCTCTGAGCGCAGCGGCTCGACTGTAGCGCAGAGCTGTCTTTGAGCCACATGATGATCGTCTGATTGGTCTGCCGCTAGATTCCCATGCTGCTCTCTTCAGCACCGAACCACCAGCCTGCTCCGCCCCCCGCCCAGACGTCAGCTGCTGGAGAGCGGGCAACAGTGATTTAAATACGGACAGAGAGGGAAGGTGTCTGTGTGAGAGACAGGAGCGTCTCTGGAAATAGTGAGAGTGTGCATTATAGACTGCCACACGGTGGAGAAAAGACTAACCAAATTTGTTTTTTAAAATTTTCCAACACCCCCCTCCCCTTGAACTGAGACACAAAGTTTTGACATCCCCAACAAACACACTTTTTTTTAATTGTTATTATCCCACATTTCTGTTTGGCTCTACTTTTTCCACTTGACATTTCTCTTACAGCAACAGGTGTTGCAGGCTACGAGCGGCAGCGCGTCTATATGTTATTTTCCCACACAGAAATAAATAAATGCCAGCGACATATTAGCTGCCGTGCAGTGCACCGGGGCCGCCCAGTGTGCCACCGCCGTGACACCGGACTGCGATGATCGTGTCCAACGTGAGCCTGAGCGGCTGCGCAGGGGTCAACAGCGCTGTGTGTGCTGGAGCTGGGGAAGGGCACCTGGGTGGAGGCTCATATCGGACCACGCTCACTCCGACAGGGAACCTGGTCGTGGCTGTGTGCCTGGGCTTCATCGGCTCTTTCGGACTTATGAACAACCTGCTGGTGCTCGTACTCTTCTGTCGCTACAAGATGCTGCGGTCGCCCATCAACCTGCTCCTGATTAACATTTCCATCAGCGACCTGCTGGTGTGCGTACTGGGGACTCCGTTCAGCTTCGCGGCCAGCACGCAGGGAAGGTGGCTCATAGGAGAAAGAGGATGCGTGTGGTACGGCTTCGCCAACTCCCTCTTTGGTGAGTAAAAATGCAGAATCTAAGAAGCGGTGTTGGACGTTTTGTTTGTGTGTTTCTGTTACAGATGTACTGTATATTCTTATTTCAGATGGTTGTGATTGTTGCTGCGCTGTATATATGGATCCTTCCCAGAGCACTGCGCTTGTTAGATTAGATGATGCTAAGCTTCATTTCTGGGGTCGAAATTGAGGATTTTAAAACATTAGAAAATGTTTGACAGTCTTTCCTTGTAACATCCGTTGTGATGTGCCCAGTGCGTCTTTATGGTCGTATAAAACTTTTAGAGAAAATCCTAAAAATCCATGTAACCCATATTGAATAATGAGGAAAATTATCATTGCTTATGCGCCAAATTCGACAACATCAAACCTATTGTTCGGCCGATTGATGAGGTTTGCATTCCTCGCATACATGAACAAATGTCTTTTCTTTTTCTTAATTTTGGCTGATCACCCTGCAGAGATCGTTAAGGTCTTGGTGCAGATTTCCTTATTATCTGTCGTTGTTTGCAAAAAACCATAAGATAATTCAGCACGGCAAGGAGACCGGTGTTGCGGATCATAGACTTGTAGAGTGCACATGCACTATCACGGTCCCTTATGATGTTTTGTCCAGGTGAGGAGTAACCAGTCCCGTGTGGCTCTTCGTGGTGCGGTACTGGTCATTATCTCCGGCTGGGGCTGCATGGCAGACTGTTGAATCACTTCCAAAGCTGCACGTGCATACATTTTAATGGCTTAAAATCGCTGGGGGTATTTAGGGAGGCATGTGGCGTGCTTAGCGCTCCCTCACAGACGCTTAGTCATTTGTTCAAATGTCATTACGAACTCTGAAACCCTGTCACACAGGACTGTTAGCGGGTGACGTGGGTGCTGCACGTACTGTATATAAAGCAGTGTGCAGCCTGCTATTAAATGGCCCCTAAATGCTCGTTATCATATAGTTGAGTGGCTGTGCCTGAGGCAAGGGAAGCCTCATCGCTGTTCATTTAGCTGCTCGTGCAGGTCTGACGCGGTCTCAGTCCATGAGCGGGCTGTGGCAGATGCAGCATCAGCAGCATTTGTTGCAGAGTAAAGTCACCCGGGGGAAATCTGTAATGTGAAAAGGGGGACGCTGGTCTACCTTTGCTCGGGAGTGCTGATATCGATGCAAATGGGGCACAAATGATGCAACTGAGAATAAGGCACTTACTCACTCACCTGGAACCAGGCCAGGCTGGGATGCTGAGCACCCCAAAAAAGCTTAGTGTTCATTTTTGGACGGGCCAGGGGTGCTATGTAAAAGTTGCAGATAAGGAGTTTTGTATTAAACCAACATAAAAGACAGAACAATCACTGCCCCCCCTCTCCTGAGCATTGTATCAATCAAACCCTGAGTAATTTGGATGATAGTTTGATGGTAAATTCGAGAGGACTCAATGAATGCTTTATAAAAATGCTCTTCTATCATCAGGAGTCCTTGGCCTGATTTAAAGTTCTTTAATAAACAGGCTGTCTTGCCATCAGCCCCACTAATTGCTTTAAAAGCTTTCCAAGCCATCCAAACAACCTTTGAAGATAAGGCAGCCTGACATATTGGGTTTTGAAAACACTAATTTCTCAAGTCTTCAACATTAACACAATATTACAACATTTGCACGGCTGTATATTATATACATTCTCTCTTGCTGTCCAATCTAAGTGCATATTTCAAAGAATATCTGGCTTGTGATTTGAAACCTCTTAAACTAATTGTTGCAGAATTTTGGAAGAAAAAGCAGACAGGAGAAGAGATGTAGTTGGTACAAGTCATTTTTTTGTTTCATGTTTCATTTTTTTGTTCATGAGCCCTCAGAGTTCTTCTTGTTCATACTGAAAACCATGCTTGCACTGAATGTGGATCAATGTCAGAAACATCAGTCTGTATGCATGTCATATATAATTTGCTGCATTAAAATTGGTTCTATTTGTCGAACTATAACTGACAACTGTCACTCCTTTAGTCGCGTTTGAATAATTTATCATGTTTTCATTACTTTGATGCCATTTTTTCCAGCAATACAGCCCACATTAATTAATCATAGCAAGTTATACCCATGGTCAGCTGATGAATGAATTCCTAAAGTTCATTGGTCATTGGAATGAAAATATGCCAACTTTGTGAATGGCTTTTCACAGGATAAAAAAAATCCCAAAAAACCTTTGATGAAATATTTAGAGCTTTGCAGAAATAGAGACCTCCACCTCCCTTTACAGCCGCACACTGTTTGCACATTGCACACTGGACGTCCGTAGTCAGCGGGCGTAGCTTTAGTCGGATGAAGTTTGTATAAAGGGCTCATAAATCTTGCACAATGGGCTCCCTCTCACTCACTTCAGTGCATCTAATCTCCTGATGTTTAAAGCCTTTCTTAGAGTGGAGCAGCTATTGGTAGCCACCCACAATTTAACCAACACACAAGCCAAATGCCAGGGCTTCCGATACCTGTTGTAACTAAAGATTTTAGGATTAATTGTCCTTATCTATAGTAGGATTGTCTGCTTAGCCCAATGCTGACGACAGGGGCCTCCTGACCTCTTGGGCCACTGGGCCAGTGCCTGGTAGGCCGATGAAGTAATCCATTCATGCAGCAGAAGAAGCAACTAAAGATTTAAGCACATTACACTCAGTGAGTCTGATGTATGCAGAACGCGAGTCCAGCTGGCTTTTCCCTCCCTGGCTTTTGTCACCAGGCCGCCCTGTTGCTTTCCCTGATCTACCGCTAAAATTTTCACACAGTATGGTTAACTAAATTTAATTTTCCGTTGCTTAAGAGCCTCTTGAATCTGTCAAACTTTTAAATTGAAAACAGACACCCGAACGCTACTTCCACTTCCTCCGAGATAAGTTGGCAATTCCCAAAACAGGATTACTTCATTTCAGTCATATTGTGGAGAATAAAGCGAGCCTCCGACGTTTCTCAGTATCTGAATGTACTCCGATTATATCCACTGTCTCGCTAACCCTAGTGTTATGCCGAGATTAAGCACTAGATGTGTAACACTGACATCCACAAGGAGCCAATTTATTAAAATCTGTCTGACAGGACTTTGGCTTCTGCAAGCTAAATCGGAGCAGGGAGAGAAACAGTGTGTGTGTGTGTGTGTGTGTGTGTGTGTGTCTCTCAGAGAGAGAGATGGATCGCAGACATCATTAGAGCCTCCATTGGTTATGGTTGAGTAATTCCTCAATGGGCTCATAAAAACAGAGTGAAAGAAAGAGTGAGGGAGGGTCAGAGAAAGGAAAAGTGAAATTGATTGTTTAGATGAATAATGCTGAGCGCAGCTGTGACAAAGTGACTGCGCCTGTTTTCACCAAATCTCTATAAAGTTTTTGTGAATGATCGATGTTCCTTCAAATTAGAGGGCATCACTGTCAATGACAAAAGACATTGTTAGCTTGGCGTTAGGACATTGTATTCCTGCTCACTCTTCACATTGATTTATTCTTTCTGCTCGCAGTCTCCTGCTTTTAGCCTGTAATGTCTTAGATTTTTGAATGACTTAACAATTGAAGATCCACCGCTTTGACTTTATGCCAAGAGCACAAGCTGAAGACAATTTGTGGAGACATTTGTGTGTGTGCGAATACACACTCACACACCCTGTACTTTTTCCTTTGCCATCAGCCTCCTGGCACCCATTTAGCCGCTTCGCCTCTTCTGCCCACCTCTTTGCATTCTCCTCTCTATCTCACTGAACTTTTATTGTCTTCCATTATACTGTGCAGGAACAGGAGAAGAACTTTTCTTTTTTCCCCATCTTTCTTTCGACACAAGGTCTGCGTGTTCCCGCATACTGTTGTCTGCCTCCTTCTGCCTCAAGTGGACTCTGCATACAGTCACTGGATTAACCCTGCACTGCTGGGCCCACCCGCTGCATACTGAAGTCAAGATTGCCCTCCTGCACACATGCTCACACACGAACCAGCACAGACGCCGGTGCAGAAATGGATGAACATGTACAGGGGAAGCGTAAATATGTACATCACGCAGACACATGCAACACCTGAGTGAGGTTAATTTGCTACGACGATAAGAAGTCTCAGCAGGGAGAAAGAAAGCAGAGCAATGCCTCTCCGCCGTAAAGGTCAGAGCGAGTGAGCCAGCTAATGAGCCTGTGTAATAAATAGTGAATTAGGAACTATGTATTGTGGGTTTAAGTCGGACATAAGTGCGAATAATCATCTTTGTACAAAGAGAGTGACTTGCCAAAGCAGGCATCCTTAATGTTAGCCAAGAATTTGCTATCTTTTTTTACCTGGTAGTGGTGTCACAGTAGTTCTGTGCACCTGTGATGACTGAGGGAAAAGACACTGGGATGGGATTTATAGAGCAAACACAGCTTTATTCGATCCTGTGTTTTTCATTCAAACCATCTTTTCCTGGATATACAGCATCAGACGAGTGATACCAAACCAGATGCTTTCTAACAGACAAATGAGACAGGAGCAGCTAGGGAGCATCTCAAGAGGCAGCAGAACAAAGAAGCTCCTTTGTTTTATTTCAGACATTATCAGATCACAAGATGCTTCATTTTTGGAATATTAGATTCGGCTGCTGCCTTTGATCCTGCCAGAGGACTAGAAGACGAGCGGCGGAGGGTGAAGTTTGATTTCAGATGCTATGAAGTCGCATCCAAAGTTGTACGGGTGTCTTTCACTATGACATTACATTACCTTGAATAAAGATTTTCTTGTCACTCATATACTGTGTAATGAGAGAAAGTGATGCTCTCATCAAGAGTGTCGACATGTGATGGGATCAGCTCATATAATCAAGTTCATATTAAAAAGTGATCAATCATAATCAACTTGGGGCAGAAGGTTGCTGTAGCAACATGGTGACTGCCAGTATGAAATTGTGATGCCTCTGTATGTGAGGCATGGAGGAGAGCTGCTAATTAGCTTTTGCAATTTTGAGAAAGTGTGATTTGATTTGGCTCCTCACTCAAAGTTGGTTAATGGGCATTAGAGACATTTATACTGGATGTTATCAGTCTGTCATCTCAAATATGCGCTACACCACATTCCCAACCTGGGCTTTGGGATGGAAGGCCTCAAAGAGTTTACTGTAAAGGCTACAAATTAGAAATCAAGTTCTTATTGTCGTAGCATTCTTTGCCTTTCCTGTCAGTCATTTTTTTCTATCAGGAAATCTAGGAGTATATTACCTTGCTCATAACATTATGGACGCACCGGTCCAATACAATGGATCAGTGGATCCAGTACTGACCTTATTAAGCGGGTCAGGTATTGGCAAGATTTGACCGATCCACATTAAATACAGTATTCTTTGTCAATGCAATTTTCAAAGTCAGTGTACCCAAGGCTGAGGTATTAGAAATGGTATCAGGAGAGAAAACATTGGGCTGGTGCATCCCTACATACCATGGCCACTTATCACAGGCAAACAGAGACACTGTATCCAAAGTGTCATCCATATTTTAACAAGTTCTCTAAACTAAATAACAAAATATGTCATTTGTCATTGCCTTCTAAAGCAACATGCATGTTCATTTTCTCATCAGATGATGAGCAGAAACATCCTTTGTCAGTGCCTTCAAAAACCTTTACAGATGACTATTACAAAAAGATTCATACTCATCTGCCATCACTGTGATTAAGGTTTGGTAAGTTCTAGAGACAAAACTACATTTTGTGGTTGAGTGGAGACCCCCACAGCTTTTGACCATATCACATGGTCTCTGCGGATAAAGTTTGCTCAGTTGTGATGGGACTGTAAATGTTAAAACACTCCATTATTCTGAGCACTTTCAGGAGTTAGCTTTAGCTTTAAGTTAGCTTTAGCCAACATGGGCTTTTCCTGACAACTGAGCCAACTTCATCTGCAGATGAAGACCATGTGATATGGCCAAAAGCTTCAGAGCACGCAAGTAAATGGACCTTGATTGGAGACTATTTGTCAACTTAACCAAGACGTTTTTCACAATCTTTCCTAGGCTTCGCCATGCAGATTTTGTGCCTAAACCTAACCTTTTGTAAACTGCTGTTTTCAAGAGTGACTGACGTTAAGGTTAGGAAACAATCCTGGTCACAGTTAAAAGAAGATCCACTTGTTTGGTAGGACATGGGAAATTAACAGTGGTTTCCTGTGTCCAACGGACATGCTTTCTTGATTGATCCATCCACCCTGACCTCATCTCTAAGAGGTTTAGGAGCAGTATAATGTCATGTTACAGACACTTTTGCTCCTGACAGACAAGAGTCATAATTCTCTTTTTAAAAGTTCCTTTTTAAAAGTTTGTTTTTAGTTAGTTTACCCAATGGTTAGGTCCATTTCACCAGTGAAAGTTAGCTAAACTGTTGGCAACTAGCAACCACAGTACTGTGGCTATGGTTCCCTGAAGCTTAACATACTTAAAAAACATACAGGATGTTGGGTGAAGCATTGGCCGGAGTGTTTTCTGTATAAACTGTAAAAATTCATTAACCAATCAAAACTAATCACAAATCCAAAATAAATCCTGCCTGCCTTTTACTGCCTGCCTTAAAACATACTGGAGTAAATGCTACTTCTATCAGGTTGTGGTTCACGGTAACAAGTGTTGCTATTGCACTGTACCAGTGTTTACTGATGACACATGACTATAAACACTCTCACAAAGGTTTTAGCTTAAAGATCAGCCACTGTACCCGTTGTGAGAAGACAATTCTCCTACTGTTTCATCTGAAACATAGCTCAGACAGAGAGTAAAAGAGGAAAAATCATAGGCCGGATGAGATAGGGCAGCAATGAGGAGGGTTGCAAGCGTCTTTTGTCAAAATATATAGGAAATCTGTTTGGGATTGGTTGCTATGAGTCGGTGAGCCCAGATCAAACAGAAACATGGGTTGTTGTAAAACTGTGTTGACTTTGTAATATTGCAGTAACAGAGCTAATAAACGCCCCGGAGCTAAGCAGTCTGTTCAGGAAAAGCAACATGAGCGCAATATCTGGAGGCTACAGACAAGCATAACACGCAGTGCCAAAGAGTGTGGTCAGTGTGTTTGCACAATGCAAGTGCACACAGACACACACAAAAACATTCTGCAAAACTATCATCTTCAATCACAGAGCTGAATTTTGTTTCCATCTCGTTCTAGTGGCTCTAACCTTTTTTTTTTCCCCTTCCTACCTTCCCCTCCTCACTTTTTAACTTTTTTATTCATTCATCGTGCTGAGTAGCCGTGGTGTTGTGGTGTTGGCACCTCAGTGAAAGGCCTGGACCGCCTTCTTAAAGGAGCGTCCAGTTCAGGTCCGCTTCACTGCCGTTGAAAATCAATGTGCGTGAAGGATGGTCTTGTGGATCATAATGGCTTTGAAACAAATAGCAAACAGGATAAAAAGGCTGAGGGGTCAACATGAACACTGAGCTCCAGGCTCCTGCTGCCCTGCTTCTAAAATACTGAGGAAAAAGACAGAGATATTGAGATAGAGTGTGTGTGTGTGTTTGTGTTCACTGAACAGTTACAGAAAGATAAGAAAGCTTCTTGAAATATGTGTTGTTTCACTGCATTGCTTCTGTCAAGCAGAGACACTACAGGTACGGTACGGCTTGTTTATAATGTTACAGCAGCGTGTATCTGCTGCAGGCACCGGCATGTGAACTGAAATATTACATGATTCCACCACCATGTTTGTAATAGTTTTATTATGCCGCACATTTCACTCTGGCAATTATTTTTTTAAACAGTAACCCACCCCCTCTTTGAAGCTGTAAACCATAAAGCTCATTTTAGCTGCACTTTTGATTTCAGAAAGAGCTATGGAGCTTTATATCACAGTGACAGTGCATGCTTTCCTCACTAGAGTAGATAAACATTTGGACAGGCAGTACATTTTTGTCTCTATTTGATGGCCCCAAACGTGAAGCACAGTGGTCAGGGTATAAAAAGGAAAAACACACCTGCACATGCTGTTTATTGTAACCGTTTATGCGATATATGTCTACATGCTGTGTTCCTGAAACTATACTGCATTTAATGGTGCCCTATGTATGTGTGTGCCCTGTCTACCCTGTAGGCATCGTGTCCCTGATCTGCCTGGCTGTCCTCTCCTATGAGCGCTACAGCACCATGGTGGCCCCCACTGAGGCGGACTCCTCCAACTACCGTAAGATCTCCCTGGGCATCGCTCTGTCCTGGGTCTACTCCCTCATCTGGACCCTGCCCCCACTCTTTGGCTGGAGCCGCTATGGCCCCGAGGGTCCCGGGACCACCTGCTCTGTTGATTGGACGGCCAAGACGGCGAATAACATATCTTACATCATTTGCCTGTTTGTCTTCTGCCTCATCGTGCCGTTCCTGGTGATCATGTTCTGCTATGGAAAGCTGCTGTGCGCCATCAGGCAGGTGAGGCAACATGGGGATGGGGAAGGCTTCCACTAAACCTGCAGTACCTGCACAAATGAGCCCAACTGCACAGTATAAATGGTCTCATTGTGTATGGTGATGACACCATCTTAAATGTCTCAGAATTTGTGATTTATTTAGAAAATGTGATGCGTTGCACCTTCAACTTTACAAACTAGTAGACCTCTATTGTTTAAAGCTGCTCTAATCACTATCTTTGCAATCTCAGAACCTATTGGCTAACGTCTCAACAATTTAGCCTCTGGGGGCAACGGCCAATATTTCGCGGCTTCCGGTGTAGCCAGTGGATATCCAGATAACAGATACAGATATCCGCGCCAAGACTTCCTCTTCCGTGCACCGGTCATCGTTTACAGTTCGATTAGCAATCTCAGTACCCATCGGCTATCATCTGACAATGATTTGAATGCAAATCAATGTTAAAAAAAGCTAATAAAAGCTAATCTCTAGGGTTCCAAGATTGATAAAAAGCTAAATCATCGTCCGACGATAACTGATGGGTTCCAAGATTGAATTTCGGCCAATATGTTCCACCTCTTTTGCTCTCCACATGGATGGTTTACCTGCATGCAACCAAAGCCCACTCAAACGTGATTGGTCAATACTATTCGGACTATAAATGCAATACAAACGGACTACAAACGGAAACCAGAACGCTTCAGATACCAAAATCTTGTCCCTTGCCTACAGATTCTGCATTCATATGCAGATCTGTTTACAGAGATTAATATCTTTATATTAACAATTAATCAAATGACTCCGTGGATGTGAAAGTAGTTGGTTGTACTGACGAACCCACAGAGATTCATCACCCAACTTAACAGTTCCCCTCAGCTCTACAGAGTGTTTTAGCATCTTTCAGATCATTGTTTTGGTTTTACAGCATTTTACTGTTTTGGTTCACTCTTACTGTTTTTGTGAATCTCGTTTTGTGTTTTCAGCATAAAAAGCTCTAAAAACGGCCACAGACAAAGTTAGTGACTAGCATTTAGCAACTAAAGAACTAGATATTTCCGTCAGGAGATGGAAGAGACCAAAACAGAGCTTAAAGGACAGTGATTTGGGGCTTACACTGACCACTGACACTATACTGACCAATGCTATCATTGGTCTGTATCTACTTGATGTGTAAATAGGCAACCGTTAGCTAACAGCTTCGCTTTATCAACTTAAAATGTTGTAATATGTTAGTGATGTGTTTACAGCTGGTTTTTGCTGCCCCCAAAAACAGTTAATGAAGGTTTAATGACTTCCATTACCCCAAAAATTTGTCTAACAATAATGTAATAATAAAACATAAAGCTCATAGGATGGCATCATTACTTCCATGCCAGTTGATTCAGTAGGAGTTGAGAATCTCACTGTGGCAGTGTTACAATATTAACTGCAGCCCGGCACATCTCAACCTAAGAACAGAAGCAGCAGTGGAAATAAAATAAAATTCTATCAAAGCCTCTAGACGCTGGATATGGCTGTAAATTAAATAACCAAAATAAAGAGAAGTCAAAACTACAATATTGACTCCTGCAATCTATCACAAGAGACAGTGCTCTTATTTATTTATTTATTTATTTATTAGGACAGGCGTTTCAGACTGCCTCCTAGACAATGTTTGCTTCCGCAGTGCAGAATGTGTGTCCTGGGTTATGAAACATTTTCACTAAATTCGTGCAGCTCAGAAAAATAAAGTTAAAACAAAACGTAACATTTGTGTGTCCAAGTAAGCCAAAGGCAATAAAGTTATGCAATACATAATAATACAAACATAATACATAAGATATTGTGCAGGTAACGGACGTATGCATCATGATAACATAGTAAATACCAATTACGTATCAGGTAATAAAATGTTATTTAATTCCTCAGCTTTTCTTAAAATAGAGATCTGCTGTTGTGTCACTCTAGTAGTGAATTACAGCTCACAGATATAATTTCCAGGACTGAATTTATGCATACCACTCTCTTTTGTTGTTGAGTAACTAAATCTATCCTCTAAAAACATATAGCGGTTTGCCCACTCTGTTATTCCGCTGATATCTGGCAGTTAAACCAACATTTTTCAGTTCAAACAACTTCTCTCTCAAAGCAGTGAACCAAAACCTGCAGCAGCTTTATGCTGCTGATTTTGGACTTTATTACATGGTTTTTCTTTTTTTTTTTTTTAACAACCTTCCGTTCAAACGGCTGTTTTATAGCAGAGCTAATTATGGTTATGAATCATAAGCTGTGGCTATGTCACACTAAAATTACCATCAGTGCTGTCACTGTAAGTCCATAACATCTCTGGGTCTTTGCCAGAGGAGCTGCATTTTTAATGGGTCACACCACACACATGCCATTTGGTTTACACATTTAAGTCACTTTTAAAATAAAACAAATGACTGAATTGATGCGTTAAATATAATGTCTTAGTCTTTGCTGACAGTGTAGGAATCACTCTTAAGTCCTACTATGAGATGGTATTTTTAGTCCTACAGTATGTCTCATAATAAATACAGGCACATATTATGTTTATTATATTAATAAATATTCACCAGTAGAAGTCTGCTGTGAGGTGAGGAGGACAACTGATTGTCCAGAATATTTTTTGTGGGATTTGCCTCTTTCCCCCCGTGGCATGAGGTAATCGGTTTGCTTTTTCACACACTGGCCCACACTGACTGACTGGAAGAATATGAGGGGAGACAATGTCGCAGACAGTGCTCTCTCTCTCCAGGGAAGCCACACACACACACACACGCACAGTCGCACAGTTTGCAAGAACAGGTCCCAGAGCAATTTTTCCAGTGTTGCAACTCACACTGCCTCTGTGAGCATCATGTCTTCTCAGGTAAACAATGAGGTGCGTGTGTGTGTGTGTGTGTGTGTGTGTGTGTGTGTGTGTGTGTGTGTGTGTGTGTGTGTATGAGCATGCTTGTGCTCAGCAGCCTTGTGTGTGATGCTGACACAACTGTGAGTAAAGATGAATAATCTAATGACAACAATGTGGTCCACTTTGACAAGGTCTTGTGTAAGGTTTTCTTCCTCTCTCTTTATGATTCTGCATCAGCTTCTTTCACGTTCTTTTTCATTTGTCCCTTTTCACACTATCTATTTGCTGTCTTCCCTCAGACAACACACACTGTTCTTTGTATGGAAGAAGAAGGAGGCGAGGGAAAGTAATTCTGTTTAGTTCTCTTTCTCTCTTTGTCTTTGTCAGCCTCCCTTCCCTTACTCTCTTTCTCTTCTTTCCAAACTCTCTCTTATATATCTAGTATATGTCGGCTTCAGCTTTGTTGGCCCTTTTTCTCCTCCTCTGTCCCTTCTTTGTGCAGGACTACATGTGCATTCTTTATCTTTGCTCGTTTTATTGGCTCGCCGTGCTGTTTAGGGTTGGTCTTCTCCCACTGACGCTATGTAAAGTAAAGGCTATAGTTCTCCTGTCAGGCCACGTTAGGTAACACCAACTGGGACCGATAAAAGTAGTTGGGCAACTTGTCCACTAGAATCTAAAAGAGTTGAATTCCCCTATCTAATAATGTGACGATCAGTGGAGCAGTCCACATGGGGGACACTGAATCAAGTTTGGGTTTCGTCCGAGTTGGTGTGCACTCATCGCCTCATCCCCATTCACTAGGACCGGCAATCTGAGGTGGGGGAAGACATCGAGAGTGGATAGGATGTAGAAAAAGGAGCAATAAAAAGAGAAGACAGGCAGAGAGACATACAGGCAGAGCTCATCTCTGCCTTTCTGTCTGTGTTGTCATCTCTTTTTATTGCTCCTTCTCTCAGATGGGAAACCAAAGTCTTTATCAGCGCAGAGGACAGGAGCTATGAGAGAGGAGAGTTTGTCCTATTACAGGCACTTCAGTCAGGGAACACCTTAAGGCAGATGCATGCTTTAGAGCGCAACTTTGGGTTATTGTTTTGGGCTTCGGCCTCGTGTATAGAAGCAATTGAACCTGGTGCCATTTCGCTAGTCTCTGTCTCAGCAATGGTGGTAGGTTAATGGACTGACTCCATGACAGTAAAGCATTTACTTGCATGTGTGCTATTAGGTTCACATACACATAAAATGTGTCTGAGTTAATAGTACATTTGTGCAACACACCATAATAATACAACTATTCTACTGATAACTTTCATTGCACTAGTGTCAACAGGTTATCTCTTGATAAAGTAAAATATATATTAAGCACAACCTGCAAATGTGTTCCCCTTTTTTCCCCTTGTCAGCACATGTTGTCTTGCGCATGCAGAATAATGAAGGCATAAATGATCCAAAACAAGCAAATTATATATAGCCTGTGCATGCAAATCAATTACAGCACGCTGACATAATGTATTACTGTGTGCATGCGACACCACCTATTTCCCCCTGAATGTAGCAAACTGTGGACTTGGCTTTACTGCTAAACATAATGTGTTACTCCCATGACCTCAGAGATGTCTTTACTGATACTGCACCAGTCACCACAGACCCAGAAACAAGACTAAACCAAAACATCAACATGTAAATCCTAAAACAGTTGAAGTTTTAGGAACTTAGGAACAGTGAAGGTGTGAAATCACATGCTTTGAATGTTTCCCAGCATCACAATAAGAACATGTGGGCATTCAAAAACTTAAGGCTGTGGTTCAATTTCATTTATATAATGAATATTTCTTAGATTAAAGCTGCACAAGCTGGTTTTGGAGGTGTAAAGATACACCTCTAAAATTAACCCAAGGTGTAAACAGCAACAGATACTCCGCCTTACCTGAAATCACAGTTGCTCTATTTGACTTGATGTATTCCTGGTGTCAGGTATGGACACTGGTGGGGCATTTTCTTGGCACTGCAACATGCAAATGTAGCAAGAAAACTGGACTCACTAACAGTGACTGATGGAATGGCATTTCCATCCCTAACAGCCACAAACACAATAAGATTTAGAGTACTGAGGACTGTGCAGTTCGTTGGTGCTACATGTTATCTGGTAAATTAACAATGAATTCAATTAACAACAGCTGTGCTATCTCCGGTTGTCAGCTCAGGTAATGTAAAATTGGTTGAGTATTTTGGAACTGACAAAACACACCGTTATGTATCATGTCACTTTGATATAATGCTGGAATATAAATGTGGAAAAGTACACATTAGTATGCAAATGTCTCCACCAAAGCTGCTGCGCTGCATAATTACATTTAAAGACTCATCTCCACATACTGCATATTACTCATTCCTCAAAGGCTTACTGATTGGTGTGCGAGTACATCTCTCCATCATGATTGATCATCCCTGAGAGGTAAGCACAACATTCTGTACATAACAGAGTTTAGTGTGATTTTAGAGTGGTGCAACATCACCATTTGCTTGCAATTTGGAGCAGGTCACTGTTGTGTTTTTACACCAGAAATGCTGTGCACTGCAGAACTGCCTACTGTGCTTCTCTTCCCACATTGATGGATTACAAGTCACCAAAAACCATCACAAAACATCACGGGACAGCAGGAAAACGCCAGTTTTTCACCACAAAGGCTCATCATGAGCTGTGCACTTACATGACAACAGAGCCCTTTATGTAATCCTTGACAAAAAAGAAAAAAAACCATAAAGAAAGTTTTTGCAGAGTGATTATCTTTGACTTACGTAATTTCACATAATTTGGTGTCTCACTTGATATTTCAGATGAAATCAAGATAATAATCATCCAATTAGACTCACATTATTTGGATTTGGTTAACTACTAATTCATTGCTTTGTTGCCAAATGACCCAAAGACCCTCTGCCCAGTATTGTTCCTTCAATTAGCCTTAGCAACAAAGATGTCATCAAAATAATAGTAGAAAGCAGCATCTTGTGGATTACTGCTTCAACAGAGTGACATGGACAAACTATATTCGCTTGAAGTAATTTGCATGAAAACACAGTCACAGAGAAAACACAGTCACACACACACACACGTCAAGGAGTCTTTGGTTAGGTAACCAGCAGTTCCCTCCCTTGTCTCAACATCTTTCCCCTTGGTCTGAATTCATTATGTGACTCATATGTCCCTGTGGATATCTAGTAATACTGCTACAATATTTCTCCAACAGGCTGTAGGCTATGTGGCACAGAGGTAGAGATGGAGAGAGGGAGGGAGATGAAGATATCAAGGAGGAAGTGAAGGAGGCACAGAGATGAAAGAAGGAAAAGGAGGGGAGGAGGGGGAGAGTGACAGACTGTGACTGCTGGGGTCCTAATTTTGTGCTGGCCCACATCAGATGTGGTGACCTTGCACTGGTCATGAGGTAATTTCATTGGCCACAAGCAGATTTTTTTTTGGTAACTTTGTGACCTGCTATCATATTACACAAAAATAGGCAGGGAGTGCGCCAGAGGGGAATTTCAATGCAAATTAGGTGGTGCAGTTTGGATTAAGAAATTACACTTGTGCCTCCACCTACTTTGCTGGCATCCACAAAGGTACTGTAAAAAAGTTTCTCTACCTATTTCATAAGAGAAGTGGTACCTCGATTGCAGTCTGTCAAACACAGTGGGTGGGAAGCCAGTGAGGGATCATATCCTTGTTGCTGCACTGGTGACTCTTTGGCTTTGTTCAGACTGCAGGCAAATCAGATTTGTTTCTCAAATCAGATCTTTAAGACAGACTATACACATTGTTATTTGCAAGTGAACAGATCGAAATCCGATTTGAGCAGCCAGAGTATCAGGACTGAGATGCATATGTAGAAATCAATGAATTTGGGCTGGCAGTCTGAACAAGGCCTTTGAGTGCTTATATACTTGCTTTCAACAATGCGTTCTCATTGTCGAGTGGCTGCGGTGTGAGCAGCATCGTCTACATACTTGCCTTCTCTTAATGCAACTGGTGGATTAAAAAGTATATCTATTAGGGGGAACATCAAGGCTAAATCATCCCTAGCCAATGCCAGAATATCTTCCTGGAGAACTTCTGATTTTGCAAATCTTTGCAAAATATTAACCTGGCAACACTCGAGGAGGTTACTATATAGTTTAGAGCTGAAACAAACAGTCCATTAATCAATTACTCAGTTGACAGAAAATTAATCAGCAACTGTTTTGATAAACAATCAATCATTTCAGTCATTTTTCAAGCAAAAATGCCAAACATTCTCTCTGGTTCCCACTTTTGTGTGAGTATATGTTTTCACTGTAAATACATTTCTTTAGTTTTCAGACTGTTGGTCGGACAAAACAAGATATCTCTATAAGTCTCACCTTGGGCTCTGGGAAACTGAAATGGGCATTCCTTTATAATTTTTTGACTTTTCAGAGACCAAACGATCAATCGATTAATTCAGAATCTGTGAGAGACATCGTATAAATGCGGGTAATTGCGGACAATTCTTCAGAACTCTCCACCACTGTTGTCAGAATGTGCTGCTGACCTTCACATCCTGATGTACCGCTCCGCATCATTTATATGCTTCATTGCATCTTGTGGCCACGTAGCATCACTTTTTGAGGATACGCACAAACTGTCCAAAGGAACACATGACGCTGGGAAACCATCATGCGCATGCAAATGAATAGTTACATTAAAAGCAAGTATACACTTACTGTCGTTGCTAGTTTATTAGGTACACCTGGCTAAAACGAATGCAGTCGAATACAACAGTCCTGCAATAAATCCTACCCTCATGAAGATTATACTGTTCAGTTTTAGTTGAAACTCTTTTAGAGAGGTGCTGATTTCATTATACTGAGAGGTATTTCCACCCCATTTATATCAATGAGGGTGGACAAATATTAGAAACACAGTATAATGCAGGTTAACCTTATGTTCCTCTCTACAAAAACTAGAGTGACTAAAACCTTTCCTGTGTGTGTTCTTTATTCTCACTCACATCTCCACACATTCACACTGTGATTGCCTCTGTCAGTGGCTTACTTTTCTGAGTCTCTGTGCGCACACACACACACACACACACAACAATGGCTCATTTCATTTTCTGCTCCAGTCCCTGCGTTCTCACTTGCTTGTTCACTCTTTTCTAAGCTCCCATTCTCCACCTCCTAGCTCTCTGTGTGCCCTCTTCGCATATTCTTTCCTTTTCACTGTGCCATTATCATCCATCTTTTTCACCTTGGTTGTCTCTGTTGCCATTATCACTCCAATCCCATCTCCACCCCTCATCGCCTCTCCTGAAAGCATCCCGAAATGTGCTGTTTTGTATAACAATGAGACAGATGTTGACATCTGATAGCAAGTAGTTACTTACGCATAAAGAACAAGCAAAACAAAATAAGGTGGGAAGCCTTTGTTTTGAATGATGTGCATATGCTCAAATGCTCTGTTTGGTGATGTGTTCCCACCCAATACAAACACTGAATAAAGTAAAGAATAAAGTCCATTATAGTGAACTTTTCTACTTGGCTTTGGAGCAAAGAAAACCAACCATAAGTGAGAGGTGGATTCTTTGGAGATTGCTTCTTCTTGGAATGAACCTTATACCCACATATGTGTCAGATTGGTCTCCCTGCTCAGTGGCTCTGTGACCTGACCAGATGAAGATCTTTTATGGATGGATGGAAAGCCGATGGAGTGGCCAGTGAAAGGGCCAATTCTGATAATGAGACATACCTATACCCTTATCTCAAAGTCTGACAAGAGATCAAGTAAGAGCTAAAATGGACATAATCTTTAAAGTCACAGAGAAGTAGTATCACAAAAGTAGTATTTTCCACCTTTCCAACAAAAACATGAAGATAGCTTTTTAACAGGACTAAGCTCTTGGCCATGATTGGGCTGCTAGGTGCATATATTTTAATACTTTAATACTATGTCATTTTATTCTAATAGCAGCAAGTAACGTTAGCTAACGTAATGTTAACTTGCTAACTTACCATTAAATGAGTCGACTACCCATACAGCTACTGTAGCTAACGTTATGTGGCGAATTCAATCATTATTCATCATGTTCAGCAAATGTGACAGCCTTGTTGCATTAGATCTTGTATTATTTGGCTACCTGAACACTCCTTCCTGTTTAGTATGGAAGGTAATATCTCAGTTGTTACATTTTAGACACGACAACCTGCCAAATAGCCTTTAATTTCATCAACAGCGGTAGTTGTGAACCATCGTTCAGGTCCAGCCTAGAACTGAGCTCAGGAAAGATGCCATTAACTTGTTTTCTATCACCAGCTATGTTAAATTTAAATCCTAGTTAAGTACATGTCTCATGCACATGAATAATTTATACTAAACATAGGAGTTTAATCTAATTTAGACTAGTATCAATGATTACACCTGCCTCCAATCCTGACAATTCAACAAAGCAGTCAGTTCAAGAGAGCATGTTCTTAATTACACTCTTGTCCCAGTATGCTATCTGTGCAACATCTCCATCATCTTGTAGACAACTGAGGGAACACACACACACACACACACACCTGAATGCTCCCTTTTTTAAAAGGAACAGTAAGACATTTTGGAAATTATGATTGTACGCTTTCTTGCAGAGAGTGGATGAGAAGATTGATACCACTCTCATGTCTGTAAGGCAAATGGGAAGCTACCACCAGCAGTCAGTTAGCTTAGCTTAGCACAAAGACTGTTGTTTTTACACTTCAGTTTTTGTGCAGATTAAACAATGAGATATAGTACATTTATTATTTAGCTTTAAAGGTGCCGTTAGGTGGACTTTGTTACCTTTGCACAGAGCAAGGCTAGCCGTTTCTCCCTGTTTCGAGTCTTTGTGCTAAGCTAAGCTAACCGGCTGCTGGCTGTAGCTTCATATTTAGCATTCAGACATAAGAGTGGTATCAATCTTATCATCTAACTCTGCAAGAAAGCGAATAAGTATATGTCCTAAAATGTCGAACTATTCCTTTAAGTTTCACATTCAGTCTATGAAGGTATATAGGTATATATCTATTTTCTATAACCTATGTTTCTCTTGTGTTACAACCACAACAAAGTGAGTGGCATGATGTGATCCAAAATGTCAGGTTTTTACAAATCTAAGTGATTTTTATAGTTTCATTAAAGGAAACTCATCAACCAGCAAAGAAAACTGTTCTGAAAACTACATAACAGCATGTAAGACCAATGCACAAGTGCTCATCACTTTCTAATCTGCATGTTTCTGTTTCATGTTTCCAATCTGAGACTTTGTTTAAATTAACCATGCCTGTTCTTCTGCCATTCTATTAAATGGGGTGTCTGGGTGTAACCAACACTGTAATTACACATGATCTTTGCCCTGCATTTACTCCGACGACCTACAAATAACAAAATGTGCTAAAGTGTGCACTCTAGTAATTTACACTGAAAGCAAGTGCTGCCTTTTTTGTGAGCGTGCCTCTAAATGCGCGGACGCACTATGAAGCTCCTTCAGAGTTGCAAGACCCCCTTTTAAAGCTAGCAGAAGGAAGTATCATTAGTTTAATTCATAATTGAGATGTGCTCATTTAATGGCAGCCCTAGAGCCATTTATTTTAATCCAGTGTTATTAAAACTGATAACAGATTTGAAAGTGCTAATGTTTTTAATTGCTGCCAGAATAATAATAATATATATTACAAGAGCTAGACCGTGAAATAGAGGGTTATTTGAGGTGGGTGGTATTAAAGAATAGAAGTAATATACTATGAGCCTTATTTATCTCAAGTCCCATGTGAATGTCCCTCATTCATTTTAATTGACCCTCTACTGAAACCTACAGTGTGCAAGATTATCAATCATAGTGGTGATATTTGAGAATACTGCATTATTAAACTGTTCCCAGCGTAGTTTTGACAGTACAGGACAAATGTAAGGCATAGTTTTAGTTACATCAACATACACTTACATAGCCTACATGATGGTGGATATACTGCAAGTTCAACCAATAACTTTCCCACATGGTGAAGGCTTTGACAGAGAGAGAAAGAGTTAATTTATTGACCCACAAATTTCAAACCACATCATTTTTGCCCATGTGGTACATGGGCAAAAATGATTGAATTATTCATGATTACTATGTTAATTATTGATATTTGAGCCATACGCCTCTGTTAGGAGACAAAGTTTTGATGGCTGTCATCAAAATGTCATATACTGTACAGTAAATGTGCATCTTGTAACTCCCACTGCATTTGCTTCCAAAGCAAACTGGGACAAAGATCTGAAAATATCAACCCCAGTTTTTCACATATAGGCTTTCATGATGGCATCCCAAGATGACACTGAATGAGTGCAGGCATCAAAGTTACTGAAAAACTGTAAACCACAGCACAAAAACACTCTCTAGTAGCTCTGGTTGTATCACGCAGAGCTAATTGCAGAGCTTTTTCCATTCATTTTCATACCAAAATCAACGCAACATACTGTTAGCTGTTATATCTCGTTAGCATGGCAATTTAAGCTCCATTAAGTGGTCAAAGTGAAATGACAGCTGCTTAGACAAGTGAGTGTAAACTGATCTATTTCACATTAGATTTGCACATTTATATAGAGAAGAAAACATGGGCACTGTTTCAGAGATACAGGATTAATATCATCCTTTCCTTCCCATCTCTGTGCCAAGAGCTCAATTTCTTCGTTCGTTCTTGGACAGTGACAGAGGGGAGGAGAGAGGAGAAGAGTGAGAGAAATATAGGTAAAGTCCTGGAAGAGACAGAACAATAAAAAGAAGAAGTACGAGAAAGGGAGGGAGGAACAGAGAGGTAGAGAGAGAGAAAGAGAAAAGACACTTTTCACTTGTTGCACTTTGTGGATTT